>JAMPIV010019411.1:0-482500 GCA_024509875.1 Oreohelix idahoensis | reverse complement strand
TTGATAAGAGATAATAGATATATGAAATATGGGAAAGGGAATAAAAGGCAAGTGGCACATTACCATAATTGTTTACACAAACCAATGTTAGAGATTGAAATTGAAAATGTAGCTCCTCCTTACCTTCATATTTTATTAGGCATTGTTTTGAAACACCACATACTTCTAGAACAGGTAGCTGATACAATAGACGCAAAGATATTTGAGTATTCGCAAGAGATACATGCAAACATTAGTACTTTTAAGAACTTGAAGAGATTTAGTAGGAACTGGAAATAGGCAGAAGAATTAGGAGCTAAAATTGAATTTTTCAGGTAGGTATTGAACTTTGTGAGGATAAGGAGGAGACAGATAATTTTAAAGTTAGACTTGAAAATGCACAAGATGCGCTGGCCAAACTTCAGTTTCAAGATCTGTGTACTAGGTCTGGTCCAGTTTGCTCACACATGGACAAGGTACTAGCCAAACACAAAATCATACAACAGGCTTATAATAGCAGAGCATTTATAGGGAATCACTGCCACAGATATCTCACACAAAAAGTTTATAAGATCTTACAAGAGCAATCATTACACAAACACTGAAAATTACAGACAAACAAGATATAACTAACATAGCTTTTATTGCCCAAGAACAATTCAACTCACTGAAAGAAGCATTTGAGAAAGTACACAACAAAATAGCACACAGTAAACCAATTAGTAAAGAATCAATAACAGCATCGATAGAGACTTATATGTCTTTGTTCAGAAAGCTATTCCCTAGTAAGACAATTCATAAACAGCACATATTAGAAAAACATTGCGCAGACTGGATCAGAACTCATGATGTATGATTGAGATAATTGTTAGCTCTCGTGTTCTGGGGACAATTGGGTGTGTTATTTTAAGGTTATAAATGTGGACATGCAATTTAAACTTTCAATAATTAATGTTTGACGCATGAAACCAAAACAAAACTTTGATATCCATTTTCTGCAGGTTTTCTACTTTTGATTTCTGTAATTTGTTATGCATGTTGATTGTGACCGTTTTAGTGTAAATTGAATTAGAAACAAACCATAACAAAATGTAAAAAAAAAACCCGTAAATTTTACACTATTTCAGACTATTATATCTTCTGTTCTAATTGTGATAAAATGTTTGTTCTTGTTCTAAAATTTACTCTAACATTTCTAGTCTAGCTTTACGCAAAATTAAAGCCGGTATTTATAATAATAAAGTAGCATAAAAGCAATTCAAACATGTTTTGGGGACAATTGGGTGTGTTATTTTAAAGTAATAAATGTGGACTTGCAATTTAAACTTTCAATAATTAATGTTTGACGCATGAAACCAAAACAAAACTTTGATATCCATTTTCTGCAGGTTTTCTACTTTTGATTTCTGTAATTTGTTATGCATGTTGATTGTGACCGTTTTAGTGTAAATTGAATTAGAAACAAACCATAACAAAATGTAAAAAAAAAACGTAAATTTTACACTATTTCAGACTATTATATCTCCTGTATTATCTATTCTCTTGTATGGGTGTGAGGGCTGGACACTCACTGCAGATACGGAGCGAAGGATTCAGGCTTTCGAGCATAAATGTTATAGAAGAATTTTGCGCATTTGCTATAAAGAGCACAAAACAAATGTCTATGTTAGAGAGAAGATAAACACCTATGCAGGCCACCAAGAACCACTTTTGTCAATAGTGAAACGTCGAAAGCTTGCCTGGTTTGGGCATGTAACTCGTCATGACTCCCTTTCGAAAACGATCCTTCAGGGAACAGTCGAAGGTAAACGGAGAAGAGGAAGGCAGAGAAAATCCTGGGCTGATAACATCAAAGAATGGGCAGGACACGGTTTTTCCACACTTGTACGCATTGCTGAGGATAGAGAGCAGTGGAGGACCCTGTCTGCTGATGCTTCCACCATGGCACCCCTACGACCCATGACGGGTTACGGGCTGAGATGATGAGATGATGATATCTCCTGTTCTAATTGTGATAAAATGTTTGTTCTTGTTCAAAAATTTACCTCTAACATTTCTAGTCTAGCTTTACGCAAAATTAAAGCCGGTATTTATAATAATAAAGTAGCATAAAAGCAATTCAAACATGTTTTGGGGACAATTGGGTGTGTTATTTTAAGGTAATAAATGTGGACTTGCAATTTAAACTTTCAGTAATTAATGTTTGACGCATGAAACCAAAACAAATCTTTGATATCCATTTTCTGCAGGTTTTCTACTTTTGATTTCTGTAATTCGTTATGCATGTTGATTGTGACCGATTTAGTGAAAATTGCATTATAAACAAACCATAACAAAATATAAAAAAAACGTAAATTTTACACTATTTCAGACTATTATATCTTCTGTTCTAATTGTGATAAAATGTTTGTTCTTGTTCTAAAATTTACTCTAACATTTCTAGTCTAGCTTTACGCAAAATTAAAGCCGGTATTTATAATAAAAAAGTAGCCTAAAAGCATTAATTAAGCCCTATCAAAAGTAAACATCGCCACATGTTTTTTCCATTAGGAAGCTGACCACGTGACCTCTGTCAAGTGCGCTATAAATAGCGCGGTCGGAGGAAAAAGGGGAAATTGTGACGTACGTCTAAGTATGACAAATGAATTTCCCTGACTCGATGGATGATAACAGAATATTGGCCTCTCATAACTTTAGAACCCCTGATCATCTGTTGTAACTTTTACCGGCATGCAGCATTTCCACGAGAACCTTACACGCTGGATCATTAATATGTAGCCTGCTATCTTATGTGAACGTTTGAGATCGCATGGCCTTTGATGGGAGGTTAAATCCCGCCCACAACCATTTCTGAGAACGATTTATAGCAATCTTTTCCTTAACGCCGGCCCAAAAGAGGACGGGCCACAGACTCACTCCTGTTTCTAGAGCAATAAACAGCAGATCATTTTCTTACCTGGCTGTCACCCCGCCTGGTGGGAGTTGCCAAAGCTCTCAGAACAGCGGTACTATCAAAGACAGACAGATCTCAGAATTCAATCGCAGCGGCACACGATCTAAAGAATCAGGGGACTTTCAGCTCACAGAGTTAGCTTCTCGGAAAATTTTCGCACTCTTATGCGAGCAGCCTGAGACGGAAGAAAATCGGTAGACCGGGGAAAACGAAGGAATCGCAGCGGTTAACACATCGGCGAGGTACCTCGGTTTTTGCTCAACTTCAAGAAAGGTGCGAAAATCTAACACGCCCTATTCAAGTTACATTCGAGAAGTATAAATAGACAACTCCGAAAAACTGCATTTTATCGTTCGCTCTGACAGAATCCTAGTTGCACTAGCATAGTCGGATTCCTGCTGGATTTCATCTACCTTCGTGACTATTGGAGTGTATTCTTTCTGTGCAGACGGTAATTTATACATTAGCTTCGAGTGATCAGTGGTCGAGTTATTTCAATTGATTTCAATGGATTGTGGTGTAAATTTAACCTTATTAAATAAACCCATTTTCAAAGTTCTAGTGCAAACTAATGTTACAGCTAAAAGTATTTCCTAATACAATTGACGCGTAAATTTATTTTGCAGACGTTAAAGAGAATTATAACTTTAATACAGTTTAGTTCTGTATAGATAGATGTGCTTTTAATTATTTTTAACTCACGGGAAGTTTTCCTGATTTGTTAATTGACGACGCTAATAAGTAAATAGGCTAACTGTAATTTATCGCGTCAGATTATAATATGATTTGTAATGCATTTCTTGTTTTGATTATCTTTCATTCAGAACGATCATTCAACCTGCATCCCAGCAATTATTAATTATATACAGAGTTCTGCCAAACTCAATTCGATAACTCCAGTAACATATGAACTTTTTAAAGCTAAACTTGTGGCGACCTGTAATGGGCCCCGCTCCTCTGAACGTAACTGAGAATAAAGCCATTCAAGAAACACTTTAAAAATACTAGTTCATATAGAGTCCTTAAAGAAAACTGGAAGCAGAACATATTTTATTCACTGCCCCTATTTGTGAAGAAAAAAACATCGATCTACCTGAACACTGTCTGTCACGTATATTCAGTGGATTTTCCCCCCCCCCCCCCCCCCCCCCCCCCCCCGAAGAAGAACTTACCTCAGTGTTTTTCTTAACTTGTGACATTACGGAAAAAGGAAGTTATCTCCACCAGCTGTGCCAATTTTAGGAACCACACCATACCTCACGCCTAGCCAAGTGCCTGTGCCTTTCTTTAGGAACTTTATCTAATAAACAAACAGTACCGTTAAACTTCAACGTCCAGCGATTTCGGGACACTTTGTTAACTTCAACAACCCCCAAATCTGGGGCTGTACACGGAAGAAAAATACTTTTACCTAAGCCAAGGTTTAGTGCTGTTTTTTTTATGTATTTCCTATGAAGTGCCAGAATTCACCTTTCGGTAAGTCTGCGTGTGTGTTTGTGGGGATGGCCAGCCCTAGTGTGTTTTTTTGAATGAAAGGAGATTTATCTTTTCTTTACCCTTTTAATTAGTTCGACCTTGTACTAAGGTGCATTATATTCCTTGTACGGGATCTCTCCTAGCGGGATTGGGTAACTGTGTTCATTCCCCCTCCCGTAAAATTTGTTGATTTAAAGGGAGACAATTGAGAACCCTAGCTTTTCCTCTACACCCCCCCCCCCCTTTTTCTGTAACCCCTTGCCTCAGAGTAATAAATTTACCAGTGGGTTAAATTGCCTATCTCTGATCACCCCCCCCCCCCCCTTTCTTGTCTTTGGGACCGGGTTTTGTCTGTTAGTAAATATAAACGGGAAACGGTGGATGGGATATTTCTCCTCAAAAACCCCTCTTCCCTTGTTATATTTGTATTCTGTAACCTTTGATTTTTGACTGTAAATGTACAATTATGTGAGTCCTTTATGATAATAAAGGTATTAATCATTAATTGTGTTGGTTGTCGGTTGGCCTAAAACTCCAAACATTTCCATCTGTGTAGGCTGTATTCATGTACGTTGAGCGACAGAATCACCAAATCGGTGAGTGCGCCTGAGCGACTGGAACTGACAAACAATTGTTTGTGCAGAAGAGAGATAGGAGTAGTCTGTGAGAAAACAGATATTGTCGTAATAAGAGACTGTCCTTGCTCCTTCCCAGCGCTTGTGAATCTACTACCTCATTCTCCTAAATCCTTATTCTCACAGAGCCTTCAATATCACTTTACACTCTAAAGGGACCAATATTCATCAGCACCCTCTCAGATAAAAATTACGACAATATATGGTTAGCTCGTTCGAGATTCTGAACTTAGTTAAAATAGAGTGTGGTTGATTGTCTTTGTGAAGTAGGGTATAATCTTTAAAAGTATTACTTCCCCTAGACCAAGCCGTTCAGTATTTTGGGCCAACCACACAATAATTAAGACAGGTTTGTTTTTCCACAGGAACAGGCAGTTAGTGATAATAAAAGATTGTCACATTTGTATTCTCTGGCAGAGGGAATTGAAAATTTTTGGTTATATAATTGCTGGGACTGCGTGATTGTTTTACAATCACTAAAGGTTATGAAGCGTTTGAGTTGAGCTAAGCTAAAGACGGATTGTTCTGATTTTTAAAAATTAAGTTAACTACGTCTCATCTCAAAAATTGTCTTCAGGGACGGAGTTTGTTGTTAGAGAATTAACATTTTCTGGGAAAATTTTTTTTTTCCTTTTAAATTGTTTAATATAAATTTTTCTCTACTGTTAGTAAGAGTAGATTCTTTTCTAGTGTAACTTACCATTTAATTGGCATAGTTGCTTGCGTTACGAGTCTTAAGTGACAATAATAGCGGCGATAAGTTAACACACGAGGTCATTCAGTAAATTTTTTACTTTGTTTTTTCTCGTAGCGGCTTTGAGTTTTTCCCCTTCTTGTTCCATCTTACTATTCTCTAGTCTTAGAAGCATCCAGTTCTTTGACAATGGCTGAGAGAATTAGGATAAGATCCATTTTGAGACAGGAAGCGAAAGACTCAGGATTAGACACAGAAGCCGCGAATCTGTTTATCACCCAGGAACTGCAAATATATGACGCGGAGCAACAAAGAGCAGAAGCAGAGAGGAAGGAAGAGAAACAAAGGGCAGAAGCTGAGAGGAAGGAAGGAAAAGAGAGAGAAGAGAGGGCAGAAGCTAGGAAGAAAGAAGCGGACGATCGTCAATTGGAACAGAAGAAAATTGAGGCAGAAATGGAAGCCCGCAGAGAGAGAGAAAGAGAGAGGGAAAGACAACATGAATTAGCGCTCAAGGCTTTAGAGAGTCGGAGTGCCTCTACTTCAAATAATGGAGAGCCGTCTTCGCCCCAGTCTCAAACAATGGATCTCTCCAGCACTCAGTCTGCCCAATTAACTGCGATGTCTTTTGCTTTAGAGTCTTTTCCTAGCCCTAACGAAAAAATTGACAGCTACCTAGAAAAATTCGAAAGGCTCGCAAATCTGTATGGGTTAGAGAGTTCCCGCTGGGCACTTAAACTCTCAACGTCACTAAAAGCGAATGCTTATGACGTATACACAAAGCTGGGACCGAACCAACATGATTACGACATGCTTAAGAAGGCCTTGCTAGAGCGGTTCGAAATGACCGCCCGAAAATTTCTGCAAATGTTCAGAAACAGCCGAAAAGAGAGCACGGAAACATTCCCACAATTCTCTTCACGTCTCACGGGCTATTTGACAAAGTGCATTGAATTATCTGACCTACCTCTTACATATGAGGGACTACTTGAACTTGTTCTTGTGGAACAGATAAAGGCAACTCTGTCAAACGAAACCCGTAGATTTTTGGCTGAACAGGGCGCAGTCAGGCTTGAGGACATACTCAATAAGGCCGAACGCTATACCAATGCAATGGCCGAACTTCCCAGCACTAAACGTAAACCCACAGATGAGCCATCTCGTAAACAAAATCTAGAGCAGTCATCCTATTCCTCTAATTCCTCTCAGAATTATAACCAACGAGAAAATAATACCCAGAGACCTCCCCAGGAAAAATCGAAATTCTACAAAACCCGATACCCCCCCAACAACAATTCTGATCAACCCACCAAGCCTACGTGGCAGCGCGGCCACCAAGGTCAAGGAAAAGGAAAGACCCCTACACCAGGAACGTCTGATCAGGGCAAACAAACCGGTCCAAACCGCGTTGGATGTTTGCATACAGCCTCGAAAGGTAGAGTCAATGTCAGTGATTCTCAACCTGAGGGGGACCGACCCTCAACTCGAGGAACTGTAATTTTGAATGGTACCTCAACCACTTGTCTCTTTGACACTGGATTAAGTTTTAGTTGTATTGTTGCTAGACACCTAGTCAAACCAGGTCAGGAGACAGAGGAAACCGTCAAACTTAGTGGAGTGTTTAAGAGTGATGCGCCCAGGACGCTGCCTATCGCACTGGTAGAAATACACTCTGACTTTGTCAGAGGAGTTATAAAAGCGGCCATTATGGATGATCCTATCTACCCAGTTATCCTGGGATGTAGATATGTGTTTATTGGGAGACCAAAGGAGCCGATTGTGGCAGCGGTAACCACAAGAGGGCAAGCCAAGAAGGAGAGGGAGCCTGCGCCAAATTTGTTGCCGAACGAACTGAAGGAGGCGCAACAAAAGGACCCTACTCTGGAGCTCTGCTTTAAAAAACTGCCCATGGCTAAGGACCCCAGACACAACGGAGACATCTTTTCTAAGGATGGCGTATTGTATCGTAGAACGGGCAACCCGGACACGGGGAATAACCAGCTCCTAGTACCGACGCAGTACCGAAGCCAGATCTTAGAGATGGGGCACTCTCTTCCCTTTAGCGGACATATGGGACAAAACGCCACTATTCAGCGAATAAAAACCCACTATTGGTGGCCAGGAATGAACTCTGACATTATCAGGTATGTGAAATCCTGCGCCCAGTGCCAACGGGTAGCACCCAAGCACTTGACACCCCCAGTACCCATGGGGCAAATGCCAATAGTAGGGACTCCATTTGAACGGGTTGCTGTCGACATCATTGGACCCCTGGAAAGGACCAAAAGAAAGCACAGGTTCATCCTGACTTTAGTCGACACTTGCACAATGTGGGCCGAAGCTGTACCGCTAACATGCATAGATTCCAAGCATGTTGCAGAAGCCCACGGTTGGGATTCCCTCAACAAGTTTTGACGGACAATGGATCCCAATTCCGTAGCCTGTTAATGGAGGAGATCTTTAAGATCTTGAGGGCCAAACATATCCACACAAGTCCCTACCATCCGGCCGGAAATGGGCTCGTGGAACGTTTTAATGGCAGCCTCACCACCATGTTACGTAAGCTGGGTCAGGAGAAACCGGAAGACTGGGACCTATATATATCGGCTGCCTTATTCGCCTACCGAGAGGTTCCCCAAGCGTCTACGGGATTCCCGCCTGCTACACTTTTATTTGGCAGACCTATAAAGGGGCCATTAGAAGCCTTACTTCGGTCCCTGACAGACCAAAAGGCTGACGAGACAGTCGTCTCTGCAAGCAAGTATGTATCTGAGCTCAAGGAAAGGCTAAAGCTAGGATGGGATCTAGCTACAACCAACCTTACGAAAGCCCGCGCTAAACACGCTAAAAGATACAACAAAGCTGCAAAAGAGAGAGAGCTCCAACCAGGGGAGAAAGTTTTGTTGCTACTCCCAACCGGAAGCAATAAACTTCGCATCGGATGGCAAGGGCCGTTTACCGTCCTTAAAAAGATCTCACGTACCAATTACAAGATCTCCATCAAAGGAAAGGAGAAGGTCTTCCACATAAATCTGCTAAAGAAATATTTGGAAAGACCGGTGCCATCCTCCGAGCATCTCCTGGCTGTCGCCATAGCAACGGAAGACGAGGAAGATGATGATGGTTGCATGGAGTATCCACTGCAACCCACAGAATCCTTTAAAGATGTCAAGTTCGGCGACAATCTCTCACCAGAACAACAAACAGAAACCAGGGCTCTACTAAAACAGTACAGTGCAGTCTTAACGGATGTACCTGGTCGAACAAATCTCATTGAATTTGATATGAAATTAACAAACGAGACCCCTGTTCAAACCAGAGTTTACCCCATCCCGTACGCTAAAGCGGATGCACTTCGCGGAGAAATAGACAAGCTGCGTCAGGCAGGAATTATCAGTGAGTCTACATCTCCTTACAGCTCGAGTGTAGTGCTGTTGCAGAAGCCCAATAAGGAAGTTCGGCTGTGCATTGATTACAGGTTGCTAAACGCTGTAACGGAATTCCAGCCCGAACCTCTCCAAACTGTTTCTGAGTTGTTCACCAAGCTCAGCAAAGCAAAGATCTTCTCCAAGATTGACCTCAGTAAAGGTTATTATCAAATACCAGTCAAGGAGGAAATTAAACCTTTGTTAGCTTTCAGCACTAGCGAAGGACATTACACATTTAATGTGATGCCGTTCGGTTTGCATAACGCACCAGGAGTGTTCACCAGGATGATGAGGAAGCTTCTAGAGCCTTTGCAAAGTCCCCATATCCATAATTTCATGGATGACATATTAATTGCATCGGAAACCTATGAAGAACATATTGCTACGGTTGCTATGCTCCTCAGGAGACTACAGGAAACGGGTCTCACAGCCAGACCTAGCAAATGTCTCATCGGGTTTGAACAGTTAGACTTCCTGGGGCATACTATTTCTCACGGATGCAGTTGGCCTATTAAGAAGAACGTGGAGAAAATTGTGGCAGCAAAAAGACCCCGAACGAAGAAAGACGTACGTTCCTTCATATCGCTATGTGCATACTATCAGAAGTACATCCAGAACTTCAACGGACTGACGGCACCTCTGACTGACCTCACAAAGAAAGGTTGTCCTGATAAGGTCATATGGGATCAAAAGTGCGAACACGCGTATAGCACTTTGAAAGGACAGTTGTCGGCATACCCCATCCTAAGGTTACCTGACCTTAAGAAACCTTTCATACTGAGAGTTGATGCGTCAGGTCAGGGCATCGGGTCAACATTGCTGCAAGCCGATGACAGTGACCTGAACATGCTATTTCCAGTTGCCTATGGCAGTCGGAAACTGAATAAAGCGGAACGCAACTACAGTGTCGTTGAAAGAGAATGTCTCGCTCTGATTCATGGCATCAGACGCCATCATGAGTTTCTGTATGGTACTTCTTTCACGGTGCAAACAGACCATGCTCCACTAGCTTTCCTGGGGCCAAGAAGGAATTCAACGCAAGGATAATGCGTTGGGCCTTGCTATTGAGTGTTTATTCCTTCAAAGTGGAATATATTCCAGGAAAACAGAATGTCGGAGCTGACTTCTTGAGTAGAAACTGGACCACGGAGGAAGAGGAGAAAATCGACGATGCCAATCATCCTAAAGCTACCGATCAGGGCAGCTTCATTGTCATAAATGAAACATGAAAACGAGTTTCCATGTCTCAAAAGTGGGGACGATTGTGACGTACGTCTAAGTATGACAAATGAATTTCCCTGACTCGATGGATGATAACAGAATATTGGCCTCTCATAACTTTAGAACCCCTGATCATCTGTTGTAACTTTTACCGGCATGCAGCATTTCCACGAGAACCTTACACGCTGGATCATTAATATGTAGCCTGCTATCTTATGTGAACGTTTGAGATCGCATGGCCTTTGATGGGAGGTTAAATCCCGCCCACAACCATTTCTGAGAACGATTTATAGCAATCTTTTCCTTAACGCCGGCCCAAAAGAGGACGGGCCACAGACTCACTCCTGTTTCTAGAGCAATAAACAGCAGATCATTTTCTTACCTGGCTGTCACCCCGCCTGGTGGGAGTTGCCAAAGCTCTCAGAACAGCGGTACCATCAAAGACAGACAGATCTCAGAATTCAATCGCAGCGGCACACGATCTAAAGAATCAGGGACCTTTCAGCTCACAGAGTTAGCTTCTCGGAAAATTTTCGCACTCTTATGCGAGCAGCCTGAGACGGAAGAAAATCGGTAGACCGGGGAAAACGAAGGAATCGCAGCGGTTAACACATCGGCGAGGTACCTCGGTTTTTGCTCAAGTTCAAGAAAGGTGCGAAAATCTAACACGCCCTATTCAAGTTACATTCGAGAAGTATAAATAGAGAACTCCGAAAAACTGCATTTTATCGTTCGCTCTGACAGAATCCTAGTTGCACTAGCATAGTCGGATTCCTGCTGGATTTCATCTACCTTCGTGACTATTGGAGTGTATTCTTTCTGTGCAGACGGTAATTTATACATTAGCTTCGAGTGATCAGTGGTCGAGTTATTTCAATTGATTTCAATGGATTGTGGTGTAAATTTAACCTTATTAAATAAACCCATTTTCAAAGTTCTAGTGCAAACTAATGTTACAGCTAAAAGTATTTCCTAATACAATTGACGCGTAAATTTATTTTGCAGACGTTAAAGAGAATTATAACTTTAATACAGTTTAGTTCTGTATAGATAGATGTGCTTTTAATTATTTTTAACTCACGGGAAGTTTTCCTGATTTGTTAATTGACGACGCTAATAAGTAAATAGGCTAACTGTAATTTATCGCGTCAGATTATAATATGATTTGTAATGCATTTCTTGTTTTGATTATCTTTCATTCAGAACGATCATTCAACCTGCATCCCAGCAATTATTAATTATATACAGAGTTCTGCCAAACTCAATTCGATAACTCCAGTAACATATGAACTTTTTAAAGCTAAACTTGTGGCGACCTGTAATGGGCCCCGCTCCTCTGAACGTAACTGAGAATAAAGCCATTCAAGAAACACTTTAAAAATACTAGTTCATATAGAGTCCTTAAAGAAAACTGGAAGCAGAACATATTTTATTCACTGCCCCTATTTGTGAAGAAAAAAAAAACATCGATCTACCTGAACACTGTCTGTCACGTATATTCAGTGGATTTTACCCCCCTCCCCCCCCCCTCTCCCCCGAAGAAGAACTTACCTCAGTGTTTTTCTTAACTTGTGACATTACGGAAAAAGGAAGTTATCTCCACCAGCTGTGCCAATTTTAGGAACCACACCATACCTCACGCCTAGCCAAGTGCCTGTGCCTTTCTTTAGGAACTTTATCTAATAAACAAACAGTACCGTTAAACTTCAACGTCCAGCGATTTCGGGACACTTTGTTAACTTCAACAAACCCGAAATCTGGGGCTGTACACGGAAGAAAAATACTTTTACCTAAGCCAAGGTTTAGTGCTGTTTTTTTTTATGTATTTCCTATGAAGTGCCAGAATTCACCTTTCGGTAAGTCTGCGTGTGTGTTTGTGGGGATGGCCAGCCCTAGTGTGTTTTTTTTGAATGAAAGGAGATTTATCTTTTCTTTACCCTTTTAATTAGTTCGACCTTGTACTAAGGTGCATTATATTCCTTGTACGGGATCTCTCCTAGCGGGATTGGGTAATTGTGTTCATTCCCCCTCCCGTAAAATTTGTTGATTTAAAGGGAGACAATTGAGAACCCTAGCTTTTCCTCTACACCCCCCCCCCCCCCTTTTTCTGTAACCCCTTGCCTCAGAGTAATAACTTTACCAGTGGGTTAAATTGCCTATCCCTGATCCCCCCCCCCCCCCCCCCCCTTTCTTGTCTTTGGGACCGGGTTTTGTCTGTTAGTAAATATAAACGGGAAACGGTGGATGGGATATTTCTCCTCAAAAACCCCTCTTCCCTTGTTATATTTGTATTCTGTAACCTTTGATTTTTGACTGTAAATGTACAATTATGTGTGAGTCCTTTATGATAATAAAGGTATTAATCATTAATTGTGTTGGTTGTCGGTTGGCCTAAAACTCCAAACATTTCCATCTGTGTAGGCTGTATTCATGTACGTTGAGCGACAGAATCACCAAATCGGTGAGTGCGCCTGAGCGACGGGAACTGACAAACAATTGTTTGTGCAGAAGAGAGATAGGAGTAGTCTGTGAGAAAACAGATATTGTCGTAATAAGAGACTGTCCTTGCTCCTTCCCAGCGCTTGTGAATCTACTACCTCATTCTCCCAAATCCTTATTCTCATAGAGCCTTCAATATCACTTTACACTCTAAAGGGACCAATATTCATCAGCACCCTCTCAGATAAAAATTACGACAGAAATAACTAAAAGATCGCTCGCAAACAGCCGTGTATTGTGTATAATAAAGTAGCTGGTCTCATGCACAACCTTATAATCACCTCATACTACACCCCTAAGCATGAGTTGTCCTTGACCTTCTTTATCTTATGAGAGAACGTCTGTGTCAACATATAGTACGTATACACGTGGGCATACTTTAGGTGTACTCAAATATTGTTTTCTCACAGAACATCTATGTCAACATTGTAACGAGATGGTATTATAGTTGTTGTTGTCTTAATGACAGTCGATGATAGTTCAATAAAGAATAATTAACTCTACGATATACCCCAGTCTCAGAAATGAGCACTGGTTTATGATAGCACAAATGATAGTCAGACGGTAAAGACCCCTGGTCCGGTGGTAATAAGAAGATCAAGAGCCTAGAGTGTCTTCTCGTAATAACTATTCTATGCTTTAAATAACAATGAAATTCAAATTGAACTCAATATTAACTTTATGAAATTAACAAAATCCAAGTTACAATTAAAATCAATTTATTTATTATGGTTCTCTTTTCTTCTGTTCTTGGAAATAAATGGAGATGCTATAGGGATAGGCATTTTATATTTACACAATATTCAGAGAAATCACAGTGATATTATAGTGGTTACTTTAACTGAAGTACAGTGTCTCTGCTTTTCTGACAAAACGTTAACCAGTCTTTTTCTTCATATGACGACTCTTCGCACATAAATTGATCGAATGTTCTGTTTCTGCACTTAACTGAGTGCTCCTTAAATGTTGGTTGACAATATTGGTGGGCTCCACACGACTATATAGACTTGGCTGATCTTCCCATGTATTAGGGATACCAGCACAACCAGGTAGACCAGCTGTAGTGCTCCGTGTCGCTATGCAGGATAACACTTGGGTTCTCACTTCTGGCTTACGTCTATATGTATGACCGAAACCTGAAACAACATAAAGCCTGTGGCTAGCCTCTTTCCAAGAGTTCCCCAAGACCAATGTATGGTTGTTCAGTGTCATCAGTAATGCATGTGTATGAATGCGCACTATTCATCATTTTCCAAACTTGTTGACCCACTTACGTGATCCTATCCCCAGAATTATAAAAGACATTGTCTTCCTGGTTATAACCACGTTCACAACACAAGCAGCTCAGCGCATTCAACTTGTGATTTTCTCAGCTCCTCACCGCACTATAACCAGCGTCCTTTTCAGGACGTACACAGCGATCACAATAGTCAAAATGGGCCGAAATAAACCACGCGCTAAAAAGAGGAAGGTTTATACCAGCCCACCAGCGCAGAACAGCCAGGGGAATAAGACAAACAACAAAGACAGACAGCCAGAAAGCAAAACTGCCCCAAGTATTCGTGCCGGGACCGAAATTTCTCCAACTCTTGATACGATGACGGAGCTAGCTGCGACGTGTATCGACCCGGTTGAGAGCCCGAATGACCAGACTCCTTGCGAGGAAGAGCAGAAAGCAGATGCAAGCAGTTCTGAACTTGATGATGAAGACCCAGAATATGACTACATGGTGAGCGCGTTAGAGCAGATAGAACAGATGTCAGAAGAAGAAGACCAGATGAAAGCGTTAGAACCGATAAAATAGATGTTGGAAAGAAGAGAAAAAAGAAGACAGGAGCCTAAAACCCAGGGACCACCACCACAAGTACCCAAATCGTCAGCTGAAGCCCTGTCTACCACAGAGAAGCTGCACCAAACACCGTTGACACCACCACACGATGCCGAGATGAAAGAAGCACTATTTGAGGCGGTTCCAGTGTCAGACATCGAGATACGCCGGAATCCAACAGAGAACAGCCAAGTCCCCCGAGGTGAACAAGAGAAGCAAAATCACGAGCAGACAGAAGAGGACAGGGCACCGAGCCCAAAGACAAATACTCAACCAGTGGTAGCAGATGGGAGATGCCGCCCAGGCGAACTAAGAAAAAGTATTCACAAAGAACAGGATCAAGAGCGCAAAATAAAAATTACGCAGTTGTCCAAAGGAGAAGCCACACTCAGGGCACTCTCGGACGACAAAGTAATCAATGTCCTGGAGAAAGTAGTAGGCAAAAGAGGCATAATAAGTATCAGAAGGCACCTACAGGGAGTGACACTTGCCCTGAATGATACAGAAAAAACTAAATCGCTGATGACTGCTCTGGCATCCGGGCCTAAAGAATTTCAGCTACCACACCGGATAAAAATCCAAGCAGAAATCTACACTGAAACCAAGAGAGTAGTCATCAAAGGGATAGACACCAGCTTGTCAGACACAGAGGCCCTCAGCTACATCCAGGCCGAAAACCCTTGGTACAGATTCACACACGCAGAAAGGCTTAAATCCTGGAACAAAGAAGACACCAGACTGATAATAGTGACTCTACAGGGGAAAACAATCCCAGAAAACATCACTATCCAGAATAGACCTCGAAGAACACATGCCTTCATCCCGCCAGTGATACAGTGTTCAAAGTGCCAGGGATTTTCTCACACAAGGAACACATGCAGAAAAGAGACGGTCTGTAGATACTGTGCGGGCAGCCACGAATACAAAGACTGCCCAAAGGCCAAAAAAGACCAAGACTACAAAGCACCAAATAACAATAGAAAATGTACCAACTGCCTCGGAAAGCACGGAGCACGATACCGAGGGTGTCCCGAATACCAACAAACAAGGCAAATAATTACAGTTGCCATTGGAAAGGGAGTATCGTACCAAAAGGCAAAAAACACACTGAAGGCAAGTACTCTAGGTGATAGGCGCCAAGACAGCCTAACGAAACAAGTCAGACGGCTCACGACTGAAGTGAGAGATTTGAAACAACAACTGCGAAAGGAGAGAGAAAACCGCCAGCCACACAAAAACAGAACCTCAACTGACAGATGTGAAGAAATACATGACAGCTCGGAAAGCGCGAAACAACAACAATTCATAAACGACATGAAAATAATACACCAAGACATGAAAAGAATTTAGCAACAGGTAGAAGAAGATGTCACGAAACTGATAGAACTGAAAGATGGAAACGAACAACTACTGAAAAGAATAGAGGCAGAAAGAATGACCATTGAAGAAATTACATCAAACACAAAAGACACTAAAACGAACGACCAATCAAACGAAGAAGTAATCGAGGAAACGCTAGAAGAGCTACTCCCAACAATCATAGAAAAAGCGCTTTCCCAGATACAGGAGAAAAGGAAGACACAAGAAGCAGAAACGAGGAGGGCAAAAACTCACAAAACCTAACAAGCCAGATAGGAAAACAACAAATGTACACCATGAACACGCCACGACACCCCGAATGGACAAGAGCAAAGAGGTATCCTGACAGGCAGCTAGTGGTCCTTTTTAGGACCAGTCCTTTTCAGGACTAACAACAGGATAGCACCGAAGAAAGTAAACACACAATATACCCCAATTATAACCAACTTTCAGGTTGAACAGGGTATTACAACATCATAGTAGACGAAATCAACAACAACAACAACGTTATAACCACACCTGGGTCTACATTTCCTCTATGACTCGGTGATTTATAAGGAATTTATTACTGCGTGGTCCTAACACAGATTTTGTCCCTACCCGATTGTTATGCCCAGACGATCTCCGTGTAGCAAGCTCTCGTTTCATTGGTCGAGCTACTAGCATTACACATGTTTCGACGGAGTTCACTTTGTTTTGATTACGTAGATATCGAAGCCCAATCGCATTATGCGACATAATCCCCCCGTTTTCTAAGCGAGAGGTATCTCGAGCTTAAATTTGGGAGCGATATCGTTGTAATCATGCCTATTGGCGGTTAGTTTCCTTCTGTCTATCCTGAACCTGATCAGTGGGATGCCTGCCTACAAAAGGAATTTGCCCCCACCTTCTGGTTTCTTTGATAGCGATTTATCTTTTCTATTTCTCTTTTGCCCGTTCGGTTGATCATCCAGGCTCTTACGGTTGGGTCCTCCCCAGAAGATTTTCTATTTGCTCTATAGCATGATGTACTGGGGTCTGTGTTACTCATTTGAAAGGTACAGCCCTGTGTTGCATGAGATGTGATTGCGGGTTTCCCTCGCAATTTCCAGGACTTTCGATTTTGGCAAAAGGATTGTGTCCTTAAATCCAACTCCTGGTGTTCAGCCCGTATTCTAGACTGTCTGGGATATTTCTTCTCCCCTCTCGTGCCAATACCGAGAATACCCATGGTCGCTGGTTTTCCAGTAAATCTGTTGTGATATCACTTACGTTGATTCACCGGATCTACCTTGGTGCACTCTGGGCAGGAATTTACAAACCAGTTAATGTCCACAGTAATACCTGGCTAGTAGTAATGGGTTGCTATCCTTTGTTTTGTGTCACCATTACCCAGGTGTTCACTCAAAGAAGCAATGTGCCCCCATTCTTTAACCTTGTTTCTATAGGTGGATGGTACAACAATCTGCCCATGGCTGTTTGGCCCTTTGCCAGCTTTCCTTGCAAGAGTCCATGTTCCATATAGAAATCCCCTTTTCTGGGAGGTTTATGTGTTTTTGGCAATTGGCCAAAGCAAGGCTTCAATGTAATATCTTGGGCTTGAGCCTTCTTAATCTCAGTTGAATGAATTTTTAAATGAATGTTCCCCTCTCTATTTTGGGAGCCTGACCTGGTCCGGGTGTCTTCCGCAACCTCAGGTTTTATAGGATTTCCCAAAAGAACATATCTACGCCCCAATATCAGGGGGTAGAAGGGATTATCTAGTACTGCTGCATTTATTTCCCCTTCCACATAGCGACAACTGACTTGAATCTTCGCTATGGGAAAAGTTAGCGGTAATGCTCCCTTGAGTGGCCCTTGAATATCCACTGTTTCTGTTGTGATTTGTTCAGGGCGCACCAGAGATGCACACACGACTGCGTCATAGGACAAACCTGTGTCATACATTCCTGTGACTTGTTTGCCATTCACAGTCACCATCTCCTGTGCAGGTGGTGATGGAGGCTATTCTGACTCACTGTCAGTTCCTTCCTATCAGAAGTCCTCACCTGTAAGCATGCAGCATAATGAGGAGGGTTTTTCCTTCTGCAACCAGCAGTATTATAGTTGCTCATTCTGCAAGTCTTACACCACTTCTCTTCCTTTCTTGAAGGTTTCTTATCGTATGCCAGAGGGTTTCTTTCATGTTGCTGATGGTTTCGGTGGTTGGTCTTGTGGAAGTGGTTTCCAGTGGGTTCGTCTTCGTCCTGCTCGAAGTGGTTGTGAGGCTTCTGGGGAAATTCTCCTTGTTTCCTTTTTGCTCATTGTGTTAGAGAATGTGACGATTGGTGACTTTCAGCATATTTGATTATGTCTTCCAACCTATCCCATCTGTTTTCTCACAGAAATTTCTTCGTTTCAGCGGTCATGGAGTCTAAAAGTTCTATCATAATCATTTCATTGAGTCTCTCGAAATCTTGCGAAAAGTTTCCCAGTGTACACCATCTCAGTAGGTAAGTTTCCAACCGAGCTGTGTATTGTTGGTAAGTTTCTCCAGACTCCTTCTTGGCAGTTCGGAATTTCTTACGATAAGCCTCTGAGTTTTGCTCATAGCAAACAAGCAATGCTTGCTTCAGAGCCTCAAAGTTTTCCTGTTCATCTTTGGGTAGTTTCAAAAACACTTCGTAAGAAATACCCCTCAGTCCTTGAGAGAGCTTAACACTTCACTTTTCCTTCTCTAAGCCATATGATGAAGCAAGTCGCTCAAACCTGTCTATGTAGGCCTCAATAGAATCGTCCTTCTCCATAAAAGCATCCAAATGGAAGTTCATAGCACCCTTTTAAGGACCTTGGCTAGAGCTAGTGTCAAAGTGAGGAGAACGGCTACCATTTATACTTGCAGCTGCCTGAATTTCCAGTTGCCTTAACTTCAACTCATGTTCTCTTTCCGCCTGAATCCTTCTTTCCTCTCTCTCGACCTCTAACTTCCTTTCTTCAGCTTCCATTTCCATTCTCCTAGCTTCTCTTCCAGCTTCTAATTCAAGCTTCTTGGTCTCCCTTTCGGCTTCCAATTTCTTAGCTTCAATGTCCATATACTTATCACTTTCCACAGTGACATACTGGATAAGAGCATCGCCACTTAGGCCAAAGTCCTTCCCCATCTGTATAATGGCAGACTTAACCTTTACCAGATCAGCCGTTGTCTGGCTGTTGAGAGAGTGAATAGTCTTACTCAACTAATTAATTCAAGCTTAATTAAATTAAACTTAATTAATGAATATTGTCACAATTTATGTGAGAGTCTGTCTATTTGTACTCAATGGTACTTCCACACAAAAAATTTATTTATTTATAATCTTTTTTTTTTCACTGTTGAAAAAAAATTTATTAAAAAAATTCAAAAAAAAAATTTCTAAGAAAGAAGATAGAGTTTTTGCTCAGGATTATCAAGGATATCCCGCGAACGAGCCCCCAGTGTAACGAGATGGTATTATAGTTGTTGTTGTCTTAATGACATTCGATGATAGTTCAATAAAGAATAATTAACTCCACGATATACCCCAGTCTCAGAAATGAGCACTGGTGTATGATAGCACAAATGATAGTCAGACGGTAAAGACCCCTGGTCCGGTGGTAATAAGAAGATCAAGAGCCTAGAGTGTCTTCTCATAATACCGTAACTATTTTATACTTTAAATAACAACGAAATTCAAATTGAACTCAATAGTAACTTTATGAAATTAACAAAATCCAAGTTACAATTAAAATCAATTTATTTATAATGATTCTCTTTTCTTCTGTTCTTGGAAATAAATGGAGATGCTATAGGGATAGTGTTAAGGTATTTTATTGGCATGGTCTGCTAGAGGTTAACAGCATAAGATTAATAGGTGACTACGTTTAATATAATGTAAATAATTGTTAGTTAGTGTACGCGATACACACGATTGATTATGACGTGTATGCGTTGGTATGTCACGCACCGTGACTAGGTTACCACACCCTTTTCTTAGATGACCGTCAAACGGATAAGACGTGTCCTATAATCCTTCCAGTGGTAGGCATGATATTGCCGCACATATGTTATTGCAGTACGGACATGGGTCAGTCCGATATTCTTATGAAGAGAGGAATGTATCGAGGTTAGTAATTTTAACTAAAGTCAAGGAAGGATGAAATTATGGTCCACATTCGTTGTATATCGCCAGACGTCTAATCTCATTGTCGGCCGTTGGATGTCCCAACCGCGCGTACATATAGTTACGACGTTCTGACTATAGTGTTGCATATTATTGGACCAGGACTATAATGCATGGATAGCATTTATGATGTATGATTCAATTCTAATATATAATGTTTTCATAATCAACCTCCATGGACTGTCTACTGTTTGAAATGTATATTAAAAATTGTGTGGACTCGAGAAGAGACTTATCACGTTCATTGAAGTTACAAATTCAACAATTATGATACTGAGTTCAAACCTTGTGACAGACAGAAAGTATTAACTCACATTCGCGTAACTATTCCAACAATAGCACGATCAAGAATTAATGAATCAAATGACCAGAACTAAGAAGCTTATTGAATCAATGAGAACGGTGGCTTTCCACAACGACCACTGAAATAGAAGACGGGGCCGCAACAACAATAAAAGAAGTGAATCGTATAAAGCCCCGCAACAAAGTGGTTGCCATTGCTGGGGAACGAAGGAAGAAAGAAATTTTTCTTGTTTACATACTTTCACGGACTGTTTACGATTACAAGAAAACGTTCAAGTCACATGATTCAGAACATGACGTGGCTTGTGTAACTATGCAAAAATCAGTGACGTCACAATATTCCGTGTACAAGCCAACGATCGAAGGACGATGCCAGCTCACCTAATGTTTCATTCAAGAATACAACTTCTCAGTAGATCATAGGATTGAAAAGACATTATTTACCAACAAGGAGCAAACAGTCCTATCCTCTAGTCTAGGCCGTTGGTGAAGATCGCATCGGACGACGGGTTAAAAGATAAGTCTCAGTTCGTGACTGTTGTCATTCATAAGAAACATCACTGAGTCTAATTCACATTTTGCAGGCATGTCCGTTCTATATATTTTATATGCACGTTATATTTGTTTTCATTGTTTGTGCTGTGCCTAATTTGTGGGAGGTTGGAGTGGAGATTCAGAATGAATAAATTATGGCTCTACGGATTGCCGATATTCATTCTGAACGGTCTTTAGGGTAGTGAATTAAATCGCATTTCGCGGAGAACGCGTCGATGACATTTCCGGGGCTTGTTTCGTTCGGGACTGCATTTAATTCACAGTATATGTTAGATGTCTAGTTTGGTGAAATAATCGGTGTATTTTATCGTATTCAGTTTAAATTCTATTTAGTTTGGTAAAAATGTTAGTAATCTATCTTGTTCTTTCTGATCTTGCTATTATTCAGTTCATTTTTTTTTTGTATAACCGTCAATGAGTCCATGTTTGCGTCATTAATTTTTGTGTACGCAGATTTAACTCTATATTCAGTTAACCTTCACCCTACTCTATATTTCCGGTTTGCAGATTTGGTTTCATAATATCAATTTTTATTGTAGAAACGTCTTGTTTCGTGATAATATGGTTTGTTTATCCTTGGTTTACCCATCGTATCGTATGTCCTCATTTCATCTGTTCATGATTTAACACTAATAATATAATTTCTTGCTTAATAAGAGTGTATATGAATATAATTAAAATTTAATGACTTTTAAGGAGAATTAGGGACTTTGCACCAATTTGCAGTGGTAGTCCAAGAAATGGGCGATGCACTTTATAGCTCATGATTAAGGCATAATATAATAATAATATATATTTATAAAATAATTTGACTTTTTAGTCTGTCCTGCATATAAAGGACATAGTGTATATTATTTGGTACATTTTTTCCATTACTAAATGATTTACTTAGCACATATCACTGACTGAATGATATAATACTTGAGGAATAATACTATTTATTATTAGGTGCATGATAGTAATTCAGCACCCGAAATAGATAAATATCATAACTATTTATGATATATTAACGAGTATATATGTAATATTTTCCCAACATAGTATGTCTATGTATGGAATCTACAAATAATAGTTAGATAATATTACAATTAATTAAATTGAACATTCCCAGATTAAGTTCAATAATATTATGATTGTTTATATCGACTATTCATAAATTGAATAAGTATAATAATTACTTAAAATTTATTGGTGATTATTACATAACCATTACGTACAATATTAACGTCAAGATGCTTAACTTAGACTATTTTATTAAAAATGGTAAAGATTTTGGGAAAAAAGGAGAACTTCTCGAGGCTTATGCATTGGCTGAATTTGCAAAATATAAGGCAGAAGAGGAGGAAAAGAAAGCCATTGCTAAAGCAGAGATGGAAGAACTTGAAAGAAAACAGGCGGAAAAGAAAGCCATTGCTAAAGCAGAGATGGAAGAACTTGAAAGAAAACAGGCGGAAAAGAAGGCAGAATTAAGACAAGAAGAAGAAAGAAAGATAGCAAGAGATGAAATCCTACGGATTGAAGAAGAGAATAAATTGAAACGACAAGAAATCATACTGCAGCAAGAAATGGAATTGCAACGACTTAAATTAGAAACAGCAAAACTTAATTCACAGGGCGCTGCAGCAACCCAAAATGATACTGCTCAATCTGGATCTTCATCCACACGACTTAAAGGTAATTATTACTTTAAGCTGCCTCCATTCAAGTTACACGTAGATGACCTTTCATCGTGGCTCGCGCGCTTTGAGGACATATGTAAGGTGAATAACCTTGACAAAGCGGCATGGGCACTGAAACTTAAGGAATTTCTAGATGGCGAACCTGCAAGTGCAGCACAAAATATAGATCCAACACTATCAACAGACTATGAGGCCATTAAGACGTTGTTACTACGTCGTTTCCACTTGAACGAAGAGGCATGTAGATTGCGTTTTAAAAGTTTGTTGCCAGATAACAATAGAGATTTCACAGGTTTTATTGCTAACATACGCAATACTTTTAACAGATGGGTTGAACTGGCAGGTGTCAACAAATCCTACGACAAGTTAGTCGATTTGTTATTGAGGGATAAAGTATTATCGTCTGTCAGCCCACCATTCTTTGCTTATCTGCAAGAAAGAAAACCAGAATCTATTGATGAGTTAGAAAAAATTTCTTTAAATTACTGCACAGCTCATCCGAATGCTAATATTTCTGGCACATTGATAAGAGAACCACTTCCTGTAGCCTCCAATATGGCATATCATAATCATAACAAACCTAGAACACACAGTGTAGACAGGGGTAGGTTCAAAGGAAACTATGACATTAATTTTCATAAGGGACAGAATAACTTTAACAATAACTTTAATAGAGGACGACAACAAACCAGAAACTATTCACCTCAGTCAAGAAATAACAGTAATCCACGTAACTCAAGTTATAATCGATCATATAACTATAATAATGATTACAAGTGGAACAATAGCGATAATTATAACTCGAGACATCGAGATAACAGTTACAATAGAGGACAACGGGATAATTCATCTAATTATTCTCGTCATCGTTCTCATTCTCGTAGATCGACAACTTATAACCATAATACAGGGGCAGCTGTTACTACTGCTACAACCCCTAGGGTTCAGAGTTCAACTACTGATAACAAAATACAGTCATCGTCTACTTGTTTTGCAATGAATTATAACGTGGCAAATAGTTGCCCAACATGTAATCTTATATTTCAGAAAGCAAAAGAGACAGTTCTGAACTGCGGTCATATTCTACCAGAAGTCAGTCTAGCAGTCAATGACGGAACAGGATCACTGATCTTCAACAGAGGAAAAGTTAATGGATCCATCGTCTCAGTCTTAAGAGATTCGGGATCGACCACGATCGGAATCCGTCAGACACTTGTTCATCCAAATTGTGCAACTGGAGAACATGTCAGGTGCATGACTTTTGGGGGAACCATAGAATATTATCCAACAGCTATTATTTACATTGACACACCTTTCTTCACAGGCAATGTTAAAGCATGCATGTTAAGAAACCCAATTGCCGACCTTATGGTGGGATGCATACACGGGAGTAAAGATTGCACACCAGATGAGATTATTCAATGGGAAAAAAATAATCTATACATCGGAAATGCAGCAATAACCAGAGCACATACAAAACAATTAGAGACTATAGACACGGAAAACAAGGAAACAAATGATCATGAAAATATCGAGATTCATTCTGCTATTGACCGAGTATCATTTGCTGCAAAACAGAGGGAAGACAGGTCACTAACAAAATTTTTTACGCTGGTCAACAAAGATGACAATCTTTCTAGGAACATAAATTATAGTCAGTGGTTTAGTATTAAAAATGACATTTTATTAAGATGTTTTATGGATAAAACTCAGATAAGACAACAAGTCATGGTACCTTTTGCTTTTAGGCGGTACATACTTCAACATGCACATGATTCTAAGTGTGCAGGTCACATGGGTTATACTCGTACACGTTCACGAGTATTATCTTCTTTTTTTTGGCCGGGAGTATCACGAGATATTTCACAGTACGTACGCTCCTGTACGATATGCCAAGAAGTGAAAGCACGGGGAGCCTTTCACACGGCGCCTATTCAGGCTTGTGATATATCGGTGAGACCTTTCGACAAAATGGCCATTGATATCATTGGCCCACTTTTACCATCAGCCAGAGGACATAGGTTTATTCTCACTTGCATCGATTTATGCACACGATGGCCAGAAGCCATCCCATTAAAAACAACCACCACCACAGATGTAGCTGATGCACTACACTTGATCTTTTCTAGAGTAGGTTTTCCTAGAAAACTTTTGTCAGATCATGGTTCTCAATTTATATCTGAGACTATGACGGAGGTAATGAAGACTTGGCAAATAGATAGAAACCTCAGCAGCATTTATCACCCAATGAGTAATGGTGCTGTAGAAAGACTTAACCGTACACTCAAACAAATGCTACATAAAGTTACAGTTAACCATCCACAGGACTGGGACAGAGTGCTACCAGCGGTGTTATTCGCTTATCGAGAGGTGCCAAATGAACAAACTGGCTTCTCTCCGTTTCATTTAGTCTTTGGCGCTCCTCCAAGAGGTCCTATGGGACTGATAAAAGATTTATTAATCGATTCTGAGATGACTCAGGACACTCAGTCATCCTATGAATATGTAATTAATCTCCGGAATAACATTATTGATGCCTGTCAAATGGCAACAGCTTCATCTGAGGCTGCGAAAGAGAAAGCTAGAACTTTCCAAAACAGTAATAGACGATTACGTCAATTATTTCCAGGAGATCAAGCTTATGTGTTATTGCCACATAACAATAATAGACTACTAATCTCGTGGAATGGTCCTTACCAGGTTATCAATAAGATTTCTGATGTTGATTATGTCCTGGACATTAAGGGACATCACAAAATATTTCACATAAATATGCTCAAGCAATTTCATACTCGACCTGAACATCTACAAGCTATTTTTCATGAATTAGATGACACTTTCAGACCTACATGTCACTATTCTAATTTATCCGTTATCCAGGAAGAAGAATCTTCTTTTCCTGAGGTACAGTTAGCTTTACCTGTACCTGTAGTACAATCTAGCGAATCTTGGCGGGACGTAACCATCTCTTCGTCGGTTACACCGCAACAGCATCAAAAGATTGCTGATCTGCTACAATCTTATCCAGATGTGTTGACCGATGTTCCAGGTCGCACATCAGTCATTAATCATGACATCACTCTTAACGAGGATACTCCAATTCGGGTACATCCTTATTCTGTTCCTATACACTTTCTTACTAAAACTACTAAGGAACTTGAACAGATGTTATCTTTAGGAATTATCGAAACTAGTAATTCCCCATTTTCTTCTCCATTAGTTATTGTCCGAAAGAAGGACAATAACATTAGACTATGCGTCGACTATAGAAAATTAAATGCACAAACGATAGTTGATAGCGAACCACATCCACTTCTCGATGACTTACTGCCACGTCTATCGACAGCAACTATATTTACTAAGATAGACTTAACTAAAGGTTATTGGCAGATACCACTAACCGAAAAAGCAAAATACTACACAGCGTTTTCAACTCCGCTAGGTCTATACCAGTGGAACGTGATGCCTTTTGGGCTGGTTAACGCTCCAGCTACCTTTGTTCGCATGATGCGACACATTTTTTCAGGTAGACCAGACATTATTACATATATAGATGACATATGCTTGTTTAGTTCATCTTTTGAGGAACATTTTTTGGGTCTTGGATACGTTTTTGATACCTTGAGAAGGTACAAGTTAACTGCTAAACCTACAAAATTACAGGTAGCATTTCATGAGATCACTTTTTTGGGTCACATTATTGGAGCTGGATATATCCGAACATTACCCAGTACAGTTTCAAAAATTTTAAACATTTCCGTTCCTCAAACGAAGAAACAAGTGAGAAGCTTGTTAGGTCTAGTCCAATATTACAGTAGATTCGTACCTAACTTGTCATCCATCACTGCTGTATTGTCCTCATTACTAAAGAAGAACATGCCAGTGAAAGTGACATGGACTGACGAATGTGACAGAATTTTTCGGCAAATAATTTCTATATTTTCAAATCCACCTATTTTGAGATTAATTGATGCTTCTAAAAAGTTCATTCTTCGTACAGATGCGAGTAACTACGGAATTGGCGCATGTTTGCTCCAATACCATGACGACATCCTCCATCCAAACTTGTACGTGTCACGAAAACTGAAACCACCAGAAGTGAAGTACTCTACGGTTGATCGCGAACTCTTAGCCGTCGTGTGGGCGATAACCAAACTAGAAAAATTCCTACTGGGAGCCCCTTTTGTAGTACAAACCGATCAAAGGGCCGTAGCATCACTACAACGAGCAAATCACAAGAGTCCAAAATTGACCAGATTTGCTATACTCCTCCAACCCTTCGAGTTTTCAATCGAGTACATCACAGGATCCGACAACATCTTGGCAGATACATTATCTCGAAATCCTAATGATGTCGATTCCTAATTTACGTTGTTTGTCGCAAAGACAATACTATGTACAGAGAAACTTAATCAAAGAACATAGCACCATCGTTGCTTTTTGACACATGAATGAACCATTTACTCAGCTGCTTTCTATAGGCAAATTATACGCAAAGTGACTGCAATCAATTGACACTATATTCGTCTTTACACCGGGACTTTCCTGGTTTACATTTGTCACAACATTGTTTCAAAACACTTCGGAGAAAATAAATGACATTCCAGTCGAACTAATTCGTTATATAACGTGATTCAGAATACTTGAACATTTTGTCTAATGGAAATTCAAGGATCAAGACTACGAATGGATCTTCATATCCAATGTTAATTACTTTAATTTATTCTTTAAAACTAATCCACATTAAAATGACAAGTGAGTTGAATTTTAAAAAAATGAATGAAACTTAAAAAAATGAAAGAAAGAAAAGAAAACTCACATAATTCTTTGATTATATTCTTAGAATTACATGATTATATTGCATACTATTGTTTAAATTAGTTAGAAAGGTATTAATAACTTAATACTACACTTACTTGATGTTCAACACACATAACTTAGTTAAATTTATACATCATTTTTTTTCTTTCTCTAATTTATTCTTTATTCGTTATTATGTCTTTCTTTAACAGATCCTCTCATTTTTCTTACATTAGATTTTCAACAACTTATTCTTATTCCATACCTAGTATAGTTATTTAGTTTAATTTTAACACTTTAAATTAGTCTGACATGACATTTTATCACGACATATTTTAAGTTAATTAATTATTTAATTAGAGATCGACATTACCATTCTCTTTTAGTTCTTATTACCATTTATATTTATTTATGATATAAATAATGAATATATTACATGACTATTGGTTAGTCGACATGACCACGACATTGGTTCTAGACAGAACGTCGTAGGCCATATGCCGCAATCTCGTTAAATTTTTTTTTTTTGATATTGTTAACATATTGGTATTTTTTCAGATGGGTTTTTTGTTAAAAAAAATCTATCTAATAGATTTTTTTTTCCCCCAGTGGACAGGGAATTGTTAAGGTATTTTATTGGCATGGTCTGCTAGAGGTTAACAGCATAAGATTAATAGGTGACTACGTTTAATATAATGTAAATAATTGTTAGTTAGTGTACGCGATACACACGATTGATTATGACGTGTATGCGTTGGTATGTCACGCACCGTGACTAGGTTACCACACCCTTTTCTTAGATGACCGTCAAACGGATAAGACGTGTCCTATAATCCTTCCAGTGGTAGGCATGATATTGCCGCACATATGTTATTGCAGTACGGACATGGGTCAGTCCGATATTCTTATGAAGAGAGGAATGTATCGAGGTTAGTAATTTTAACTAAAGTCAAGGAAGGATGAAATTATGGTCCACATTCGTTTTATATCGCCAGACGTCTAATCTCATTGTCGGCCGTTGGATGTCCCAACCGCGCGTACATATAGTTACGACGTTCTGACTATAGTGTTGCATATTATTGGACCAGGACTATAATGCATGGATAGCATTTATGATGTATGATTCAATTCTAATATATAATGTTTTCATAATCAACCTCCATGGACTGTCTACTGTTTGAAATGTATATTAAAAATTGTGTGGACTCGAGAAGAGACTTATCACGTTCATTGAAGTTACAAATTCAACAATTATGATACTGAGTTCAAACCTTGTGACAGACAGAAAGTATTAACTCACATTCGCGTAACTATTCCAACAATAGCACGATCAAGAATTAATGAATCAAATGACCAGAACTAAGAAGCTTATTGAATCAATGAGAACGGTGGCTTTCCACAACGACCACTGAAATAGAAGACGGGGCCGCAACAACAATAAAAGAAGTGAATCGTATAAAGCCCCGCAACAGATAGGCATTTTATATTTACACAATATTCAGAGAAATCACAGTGATATTATAGTAGTTACTTTAACTGAAGTACAGTGTCTCTGCCTTTCTGACAAAACGTTAACCAGTCTTTTTCTTCATATGACGACTCTTCGCTCATAAATTGATCGAATGTTCTGTTTCTGCACTTAACTGAGTGCTCCTTAAATGTTGGTTGACAATATTGGTGGGCTCCACACGACTATATAGACTTGGCTGATCTTCCCATGTATTAGGGATACCAGCACAACCAGGTAGACCAGCTGTAGTGCTCCGTGTCGCTATGCAGGATAACACTTGGGTTCTCACTTCTGGCTTACGTCTATATGTATGACCGAAACCTGAAACAACATAAAGCCTGTGGCTAGCCTCTTTCCAAGAGTTCCCCAAGACCGATGTATGGTTGTTCAGTGTCATCAGTAATGCATGTGTATGAATGCGCACTATTCATCATTTTCCAAACTGGTTGACCCACTTACGTGATCATATCCCCAGAATTATAAAAGACATTGTCTTCCTGGTTATAACCACACCTGGGTCTACATTTCCTCTACGACTCGGTGAAATAGAATTGCCTGCTGTCAATCCGTTGATTTATCAGGAATTTATTACTGCGTGGTCCTAACACAGATTTTGTCCCTACCCGATTGTTATGGCTAGACGATCTCCGTGTAGCAAGCTCTCGTTTCATTGGTCGAGCTATTAGCATTACACATGTTTCGACGGAGTTCACTTTGTTTTGATTACGTAGATATCGAAGCCCAATCGCATTATGCGACAAACATATAGTACATACGGGAACATGTGGATATACTTCAGATGTACTCAAATATTGTCTCTTCACAGAACATCTACGTCAACATACTGTACATATTCGGGAACACGTGGGTATACTTTATGTGTACTCAATCATTGTCTCCTCACAGAACATCTACGTCAACATACTGTACATATTCGGGAACACGTGGGTATACTTTATGTGTACTCAATCATTGTCTCCTCACAGAACATCTATGTCAACATACTGTACATATTCGGGAACACGTGGGTATACTTTATGTGTACTCAATCATTGTCTCCTCACAGAACATCTATGTCAACATACTGTACATATTCGGGAACACGTGGGTATACTTTATGTGTACTCAATCATTGTCTCCTCACAGAACATCTACGTCAACATACTGTACATATTCGGGAACACGTGGGTATACTTTATGTGTACTCAATCATTGTCTCCTCACAGAACATCTATGTCAACATACTGTACATATTCGGGAACACGTGGGTATACTTTATGTGTACTCAATCATTGTCTCCTCGCAGAACATCTATGTCAACATACTGTACATATTCGGGAACACGTGGGTATACTTTATGTGTACTCAATCATTGTCTCCTCACAGAACATCTATGTCAACATACTGTACATATTCGGGAACACGTGGGTATACTTTATGTGTACTCAATCATTGTCTCCTCACAGAACATCTATGTCAACATACTGTACATATTCGGGAACACGTGGGTATACTTTATGTGTACTCAATCATTGTCTCCTCACAGAACATCTATGTCAACATACTGTACATATTCGGGAACACGTGGGTATACTTTATGTGTACTCAATCATTGTCTCCTCACAGAACATCTACGTCAACATACTGTACATATTCGGGAACACGTGGGTATACTTTATGTGTACTCAATCATTGTCTCCTCACAGAACATCTATGTCAACATACTGTACATATTCGGGAACACGTGGGTATACTTTATGTGTACTCAATCATTGTCTCCTCACAGAACATCTATGTCAACATACTGTACATATTCGGGAACACGTGGGTATACTTTATGTGTACTCAATCATTGTCTCCTCACAGAACATCCATGTCAACATTGTCTCCTCACAGAACATCCATGTCAACATTGTCTCCTCACAGGACATCCATGTCAACATTGTCACGGACTGTCTCCCCTTTGCTCTGCAGTGATGGTCCAACAATGGCCAAAAGCTAGAGTATATAATGTGGTTCTTCAAAGGTATCTACACAAGATATTTCAGAAGTCAAGAACAGTACTGAATGTGTCTTAGCACACTTAACGTATTATCTGTCTAACAACTTTTGTGAAGAGGTATATTGTATGATTTCACTCGTTCAAGCCCCCAACTGATTTAATTCAGTGAAATCTTTATTTAGAGCTCTGTTTTAGTGTATTTAAGGTGACTGAGACAACCGGGTGCAGTACACTCAAAAGGATTAAATCAACTATAAACTTGTATACTTACTAAATATCAAATTTAATAATCAATTATATTTAACAGTGTAAAATGAATAATTATCTTTAAAAAAAAAAAAGGTTATCATCGCATGGTAATGTTATGGATAGCGAGGGAATTTTTCGAAAGTTCGTTTGGCAGCTTTTAAGTTTGTACTTAGCTGCCAGTAAGTTTGTTAGTTTCTGCTCTAGCCGATGGTTGGTTTTTTGCAGGTTATGGACTGGTGCACTCGTCACTGGTCAATTCTGGAGGTTGTGACACGTTCCAAGAAATATCAGGGAGTAATCACGAAGCTGGTGCAGCGTCTTCAAGACCCGTCTGATGATGGTGTCTAGCGTTGACAGCAGGCCACTTACACCACACACTTTGTTCCAGAGATAGTACCCTCAACTGGTACCACCGACTAGTATAATGAAAGAAGAGAAACTAATAACCTCCTGAGTGTGGGGTTTCCTGACACACAATCGTCCCCCCCCCCTTTTTCATTCCACCATCCTATCTACCTCAGAACTTTACCCCCTCTAAGCATTAATATTATTCACAGTGAGCGGAAAACATTCATTGCATTTATATTGAATATCCTTACATTTGCACTGGTTGAAAAGGTGAATAATGTAATAAGTATGTACATCAGTTCTTTCGTCATCCACTCCCTGCTCCATATGGATCTTGGGACTACCTCTGCTTTTGGTTCTCTGAGAGAAATCTGCATAAAGCAGTCACCAGCTCTTGCAATGGGGGTTCATGAAACCATCATTCTATATGCTGAGGTTGGAAGATTCAGATGACTTGGACATCCATTTGCAATTTTCACATGTTAATACATGCAAAATATAGAATTTTAAAATGTACGACTCACCCTAAAATCTTTTTAGGAATACTGACTCCTGGCTCAGAGAAATAGTTAAGGCAACTTGTTTAAGATGCCTTTTACACGTGGTCTTGTATTACTTTACACTAGGCTCCCACTCTGATTTTGTGTTTCAGATTCTTGGGATAGCAGCTTTCCGTGTTAATGTAGGTAGAGTTTTCCTGGGATATTAGTCCACAAGATGTCCAAACAAAGTCCGGTCCGATAAATGTAATTATGATCCTATTCCGTACTCTGGCTTGCTGGTTGTCTTCTTGACGAGGTGAATTTGTTAGTGCTCTAAATCGGCGAAAGTGTCAGATTATATTGCAACTTTCATCCCACGCACGTGGTTATTACTTTTCTGACCAGGCTCCAATCATAAGTGTTGTTTATAACATCCAGAATTGCCTGGCCTATTGTATTCAATAATGCTTGTTATGATGGGATTTATCCGAACAATTTCCTCCGCGTATTTATCAAAGGTCAATCCAAATAAGGCCTGGTGATGTGGTGCTCTTTGAACAACTCCATTGTGAAAGCAGACCTTCCAAACATCACTTTCAATGTGCAGATCATTGAAAGGCAAGACAAGCTGAAGTATCTGGGGGTAACGTTTGACCGTGGGCTATCGTTCAAGTTTAATGCTTAACTGGCAGAGTGGATATTAGCGATTCGCTTCCGTGGCTAGGCGGTGGGTGCCGTTCGGAAGGTCCTGGTTCGATTCCCGATAAGCCTATCACTTCTGTTGTTTTTTTAGTTGTCTGGTCTTCTACTTCTTTATTTCTCACTGAGTGCCTGATAACATACCTTTATGTGTTGTTTGTTTATTTATTTACTGTTTACAGGCCTCAGGTTTCCACTCCTTACATGTTTATACGTTTATAAAAGTTACTTTAGGAATGTTTTAACTGCTGACGATACAAGGTCGTTTCAACTGGATCTTGCCGACCCTATACGTGACAAAGAAACATATACTCGGTTCTTTGACTATTTTAATGAAACAGGAAATAAAGCTGGACTAAGATAATACGGAGGTGGCTGTGTTACCTAAAAATACTTGACTGCGCCTATGGTGGTTTTTTTGTTGTTGCTGAAAGGGAAAAAAACCCCCACATTTTCAATCAGCTTAGGTAGATGGGATAAGCCTGGAGGAGGCTGAGTAACAAAATTCAAGATCACGAAAATTCTGGAATTCATCATAATTTATGTGTAATACATGAACTGTGCTGTTCCCTGGAGTATCTGAAGGGGAAAAAAAGTTTGCGACTATACCCTCAAACATGTCGAACAAGTCCGCAGAAACTAGACAAGTTATCGGCTAATCAACTTTATAAACAATCTCGACGAATAGTTGTGACATGGATATATTCCCGGCACAACTGATATCCCTGCGATCTTGTCATAAAAGTATTATTACAAAATGTAGGTCTACCACAAAGAAAGATCTCGCACATCTTTTAGTTATTAAAAATGCAGCATTTTCGGCCAGTTTCCCGGATGTGGTTACAGGTGATGCTCTTCATAACGACACCTATCACAGTTGCAACTGCTGAAAGATTATTTTGGAAGCTAAAATTAACACAAAATGATGTGAGTAACACGAAGAGTCAAGAACGTTTGAGCGGTTTTAGTGTCCTACCAACTGAACGTTGGAAAGCTCACCGTTTAAACTAAAAAACTTGTACGGAATTATCAATGCATTAGCTGACAGAAAAGTAAGACTATGGGAATTTATTGTAAGTAGGCAATCTTCTCTCTAGTAAGTTGAAAGTTAACGGCTTTTATTAAACTCAAACCGTCATTGATGTCTAATAAAAGTGAGAAATATATTCAATTTGAAATGTTAACAAAGCGATTAATTATTTTATGTTGTATATAAACTCAACTACTTTTTCTTATAAATGAAACTTGGTGGAAAAAAAAAAAAAATTAAAGATGAAGATAACTAGGCCGGTCCTAAGCCCGGCTGAGAAAGGAGGAGGGCGGCCTGCGTGGAGGCCGTAAGGAGGCAGCCCCTTCACCATGCAAAGGCACAGCAGGCCAATCATCTGTTTGTCTTAAAACCTGATTATGCGAAACATAAGAGAGAAAACTGGACTGAAATCAGAGGCACATCTTCAATCCAACCTGCAAGTCTGGATGGAAGAGCTGGAGAAGAGAGGGATGGTCATAAGCAGCTCTAAAACAAAAACCATGGTGATATCACGAGAGGAAAGAAGACATCAGATTAAGCTGGGTGAACTGGTCCTGGAGCAGGTCGACCACTCTAAATACCTTGGAGCTGTCATAGACCGGAAGGGAGGCATCAAAGAAGAGTTGGCTACCCGAAGAGCAGCAGATGGGAGATTTTTCAAGCCATAAATCGAGGATTTCTCAGCAAACGAGAAGTTGGTAAGAAGACGATGATGGCTGTATACCACTCCACCTATGTCCCAGTCTTGATATATGGATGCGAGTCATGGGCAATGACTTCAACCCATAAAAGCCAGATCCAAACCTCAGAAATGAGGTATCTGAGGAAGGTGGTTGAAGTAACAAGAAGAGACATGGTCCGTAAACCAGACGATACGTCAAGGCCTAAAAACCCAACCCCTGTAGACCCAAGTAGAACAGTCCCAACTGAGATGGTTTGGCCATGTCTGCAGAATGGGAGAAGATCGGCTACCACGACAAGCATTGGCAACTAAGAGCAAGGGATCCAGACCTCCAGGACAACCCAAAGTCCGCTGGGAGGACAACATTAGACAATCTTTGAAGGACCGAGGACAAGAATGGAACCAGGCCAGGAGGAAGACAGCCGATAGGATAGTCTGGCGCTCTCTCTTACAAACCTCTACACCTCACGGTTGAAGAGGAACGAATAAGTAAGTAAGATAACTGAAAATCCTATGTGAAAACTCAAAATACAAAGCGAAATAGGATTCTTTTAAAAGCTGTATTGAAGATTCGTGACGTCACCTGTACTTACAGTGATACACAAACAAGATCCGAGTGGCTCAGAGGTATGGCGTCCGTCTCTAATTCTAAAATTACCGGGTTCGGTTCCCAATTCAAGGAATAAATTTTATTTTATTTTTGTCAGAACCAGTAGGTCCTAATGATGTCATTCTTCCTCCTGATCTCGTGGGTAGTGAGACCGGATGACTAGCCTTCTCGGATTAGGGTGAAAAGTAGGAGATTCCGTGTGCAAGCTGAGCACGTTAAAAATCCCTCGGCAGTTGGAAATCGTAAAGTGTAGGCCATACGGCCACTGCCCTGGCAAAATTTATACAATTAGGACAACCTACACATCACAAAAATATTTATAGAATGTGTGATTTCTGTATACACACATTGGGATCCTCACCGGGGCTACGGAGTTCGTGCACTATGCTGAGATTATACTCGTGTGATCTAAGGGAGAAGATCAGAGCACTGATGGAGTTGTCCGTGTGATCTAAAGGAGAAGATCAGAGCACTGATGGAGTTGTCCGTGTGCTATGAAGATGGTCCTTAAAACACAAACACAAACAGGAGATTTGTGTTTTTAATGCGCTCTTGTTTCTGATTTCAAAACAGCTTCTTATCTACAACAACTTGAACTCGTTTACAATTAAACTTATTACGGACCCAAAAAATGGTATCTGTCAAATTGATATCTATATTTAGAAACATGATGGTGCAAGTGATGCTGTATCGCTATGAGCGCTTCTCATTTCTCAGTTGGACGTGTCGCGATGAGTACGTTCTGGCCAATGAGAATGTTTATTTAACAATGCGAGCAGATGGCGTCACACATGATTTGATTGTTTATATTTAGGTTAAAAAATTAATGTTTAACACTCTTTTAGCTAAAAGTAGTTATTAAATAAGTAATATACATATTTTTAACACATTAGACATATATTGATTTCGGTTGTTTTATGAATTATATTAGGAGGGTGTGACGGTATTGCCTCCCCTGCTTTGCAGTAGTGGTCCAACAGTGGCCAAAACTCAAGAGTATCTAATAGTGGCTTCTAAGGTATCTACCTGCTGTTGCTTGGTTGTTTGCAATCGTGTTCGGAGGGTGTTGATGGGCGTTGTCAAAATGAAGACAAACAAAAGGTCAACTCGACCTACGCAGTGGTGTGTAGACATGGAGTGAGGATACAGTACATGCGAATGATGGCAAACGTTCGTTAGAGTTGACAAATAGACATATCTCACTCACCTATGGCTGGAAGTCATTTACGCCAACTACTATGTACGTTTCATACAGTTTAATTGGAACGATCACACTTGACAGCACGGGTACAGTGACAGCAGACAGGTTGGCATAAATCATAATAATGTTGATCAATGAAATACACTATCACATGGGCATTCATGTTGCATAACAGTACCAATGGAATGTCAGTAGACAAGCACTCAGTAATTCCAATATATATAGTCTGACTTTACTGACAGAGCACGTCAGTTCATAAACAAGGTTCAAGATGGTTCCTAGACCTAACCTCGTCTAGCGAAGATTCCTTTAGGTAAAGCTCAGCACATATTTTTTTGATAACAATATTGAACCACTAGTAGTGGGTTCTCTTCTGTAGCAGTGATCTCTGGACTCATCAGGTGATAGTAAGGGGGCATCCCTGTTCTCTCCTCGATGATTGGAAAATATAGGATTCAAAATGGCTTCTCCTCCCAGTGAGTTGTCACTCACCCAGGATACAAACTATGAAGCGCAATCAAAGCTGATCATTTATTAAATGTCCTCATTGCTTTGTAGATTCTACCATTGTGATAAGGTTGGTTTTTGGGCTTGCTCCTCTTTGGTGATAAGGCCGCTATCGTGATGCTTTCATAAATGATAATGGCAGAACTGACCACCATGGACGTTATAGGTATAAGTCCAATTTCGTTGGAAAATCTTTAGCCCCGTCACAGTACCATCCCCTATCGACACCAGGTATTATAGTTCAAGATGTAGGGTGTCTTATCTGGTTTTGTGTTGTTGTTGTTGCTGTGTATAATAGTGATGTAGTTCACAGATTTACAGCACATAGGGTACGACATGTGAAGTCATAAATGGGCAAACTGCTCTTGACATTTTCATCATTTATTTCTGACGCCACAAGCACAGGTACGTTACATCCAGTTCACAATAGAGCAAAGTCATGACATTCACGAATATCAGCATACATAGTTCATCAATGCATTTGGCATATTCTCAAAATGATGATATGGCGCCAAGGAATTATATTGTTGGCTCCAAATACAAAAGTACATCAAAAAATCCTCCTACTGTTCAGATGTGCTAAATGAGTCAAATCATAGAACATAAGACTGTCCTACGGGCTGAGTATGACCCGTGTACATATAGATCTCAGGTATGAAGATACCTGGGGCGTGACTTCTAATAAAAGGACCTCCCTTTCTGTAAAGCATACGTGAGCAGAGATCGACCATTGTCAAACATAAAGTTAAGTTACAGATTGGATGTAAATGAGGCATTACCTTCGTTCGAAAATCCACACCACAGAAAACATACGCCTCCAGGCGATTTGAATACTCAAGGGAAGGACCTTGTAAGCTAACTAACTCACAATAAGGCTCCTAATTCCCTAACAAAATCACAGAGACGCCGAAACGCGTCTTCTCTGCTTCACAACTTTCCATCGACTCCCAAGATAAAGAAACTTCCCAGACGCCTCGCGTCCGGACATGCACAGAACCCATACACAAGAATGAAGAATCAAACAAGACGATCTAGGAACATTCCAGATAAGATTTATACTAGATCGAGCCTTATATGGACATGAACAGAGAACCTCAACACTGGTTTCAGACACTCCAATAACAGTTGACCGATACTACCAAATAAGGAGAATGGTCACACTTCGTTCAAAAAATATGGACCGAACGTGTCTCGACACAAGAGGAGGTAACATCATATTAAATGATAATCTCAATTATCCAGAGTTATGTAGCTTTGACCGAAAAAATTAAAGTGTACATTTCAGTCAATCTAATTACACAATGTCTTTAGCAAAACATGATCATACAATGTCCTGAGAAAAAATGATCATACAATGACTTTAGAAAAAATGATCTGTGCGTAACATTACAGCACCCTCCCGGGAAAAAAAATGAAACATTTTTTTTAAAAATCCTGGAGCCGGGAAAAACCCTAGGCTCCTAACGCACGTATGATGCACGGATATATTGCCTAAAAATGAGGCTAGCTCGCCGCAACTGAGATTATATCTCAGATCCTTAGAGAAAAAAATTTACCTAAGTATACGCGTATATATTCCAGGAAGGTGCCACCAACACACGCCATAGTGATGGCAACATCATAATGAAAGTCAAATTATACTCATACAAATCTATGAAATTAAATATATTATCATAGTATTATACAATGAAGTGTTGTGCAAACAGCGGTGTAATATACTAATATACCGCACTATAATATTACACATATTCAAACAAAGAGTACATTAAATAATGCATATCAATCATTACAACTACATGTGCTGTTCCTCGTAGACATAAATATAATCGATACAAGAAGATGTGGACATCATCCGCTCCAACCTAGGACAGGACTTGATAACTTCAATGTTCCACAATGTACATAATCTCGCAGGCTTCAATGATGTGCTGCGAAAATATCAATAACACAAATCTTTGAGACAACTGTTAAATATCTTAATACAATCATTAACATACAATATCTAAATGTGGCCATGTGATCTTTTGGCCCGTATATCGCTAACTAAGCCTTCTTCTGTTATGATCAAATCGGTAACAGAAAAAAGGAAATTACATGGTACAATGTTATAAATTCCCAAAAAGTGAGAAAATATATGCTAATATGTCATTATAGTATTGGACTGTATATCAGGAAATATATATGACAGAAGAATTATGTGGAATCGTGTGGGCACCTGGACAGAATGTCTGCCATCACATTATCCGAACCACGGATAGCTCGCACAGTGAAATGAAAGGGTTGAAGAGCTATGGCATATCGAGTGGATCTCGAGCTCTTCAAGTTTTTGCTCTGAATAGCAGTAAGAGCTTTCTGGTCGGTTTCCACAATGAAATGTGCGCCTAGAAGAAATCTTTGTAACTTCAGAATAGACCATACCATAGCCAATAATTCACGGTCTAAAACCGAGTAATTCCTTTCTGCAGCATTTAATTTCCTAGAGATATACATCACCGGATGCAGAGTATCAGAATACTCCTGCATAAGTGCTGCCCCAATCCCAGTTGACGAGGCGTCACTTCGAAGAACAAAAATCTTCTCAATAGTAGGTAACCTAAGAATAGGTGGAGATGAAAATAGAGTTTTAACCTGGTCCAATGAGGATTGACATTCTTGAGACCAGCGGATCAGATTAGGCGATCCTTTCTTCAATAAAGTAGAAAGCGGTGCCATAATGGAGGACAGATTCGGAATGAATCGTCCGTAAAATTGGATCAAACCTAAGAGACTCCGTACTTGTTTCTTCGTCTTAGGTACAGAAATGTTAAGTATTTTTGAAACATTGTGGTCCTCTGTCTTTAAAAGACCATGACCAACACGATGACCCAGGAAAGAAATCTCACTAAATCCTATAAAGGCTTTAGAGGGTTTTGCAGTCAAGTTATACTCGCGAAGAGTAGACAGCAATTCGTATAAACCCAAATAGTGATCTTCCCAGGAATCACTGAACAGACAGATATCGTCTAAGTATGCTATGACATCTGTACGATATGCGAGAATTCGCCGCATCATGCGTACGAATGTAGCAGGGGCGTTCATAAGACCGAAAGGCATGAAATTCCATTGGAATAAACCCCTAGGTGTAGAAAACGCTGTAAAAGGTTTGGCACGTTCAGTTAAAGGAACTTGCCAATAACCTTTAGACAAGTCTAGTTTGGTAAAGAATCTAGAATTAGAAAGTTTATTTAGTAGCTCTTCCAATGAAGGCATAGGTTCAGCATCGAACTTCGTAACTTGGTTCAATTTGCGATAATCTACGCAAATGCGAATGTTATTATCCTTCTTTCGAACAATAACCATAGACGAAGAGTATGCTGAAGTGGATGGTTCAATGATTTCCAATCGTATCATTTCATCCAATTCTTTTTCGACTTGTGACTGAAAATGGATAGGTATTGGATAGGGTCTGACTCTGATAGGATTATGGTCAGTTAGTATAATGTCATGTTCGATGACATTTGTGTGTCCCGGGATGTCTGTAAGGACATCCTGAAATGTTTGCAACATCGAAGAAACTTGTCGATGTTCCTCAGCGGAAAGATTAGGAGAAACGGTAACGTTTTTCCAAGATTCCGTCGAATGAAGGGGGACCATAGGAAGTGGAAGATTGACATCAGAAAAAGTAGTTTCCTCATCCTGTATAACTGACAGGGATGAGTAATGACCATGAGGTACTTTAGAATTGTCCGTTGCCTGGAAAATAGGCTGCAAATAGTCAGGTCTTTCATGAAATTCCGTGAGCATATTTATGTGGAAAGTTTTATGCTTTCCATCAATATCGACAACATAGTCGACATCGGAAATTTTGGAGACTATTGCATATGGACCTTTCCATGCAATAAGAAGTCTGTTCTCCCTTGAAGGAAGTAGAACGAGAGCTTTGTCACCTGGACAAAGTTGTCGTAGACATCTATTTTTATTTGCAAACTGCCTTGCCTTTTCTTTAGCAAATTTGGATGAAGAAGTTGCTAGTTTGCAAACCTCGATGATCTTTTGCCTAAGAGCAATGACATACTCGTAAGAAGATTGAGTCTCATCGCTAATATTATCGGCAGTGATTAGATCGTGAAGTAAAGACATAGGGCCGCGCGGTTGCGCGCCAAAGACAAGTTCAAAAGGAGAAAACCCTGTGTGTTCATTGGGGACCTCTCTATAAGCAAAGAGAGCCGCGGGTAAAACCCTGTCCCAATCCTGAGGATGATCCTCAGTTATTTTCCGAAGTAAAGTTTTTAGAGTCCTATTTAAACGCTCAACTAACCCATTAGACATTGGGTGATAGATACTGCTGAGAGACCTTTTAATATGTAGCATAGACATTACCTGTGACATAGTGTCTGATATAAGTTGAGTGCCATGGTCTGACAATATTTCTCTGGGGAAACCTAAGCGAGAAAATATCAGCCAAAGAGCGTCTGCGATATCAGCAGTTGAGATGCTCTTGAGAGGTATAGCCTCTGGCCAACGTGTGCACATATCGACACATGTAAGGATAAATTGATGTCCTCTGGCCGACTTAATTCTAAAAGGACCGATAATATCTATTGCCATTTTTTGAAAAGGGCGAATAGGAATGTCAGCAGCCTGGATAGGCGCAGCATGTCGTGGTCCTTTAGATTTGACCTCCTGACATACTTTGCAAGAACGACAGTATATTCGTATGTCCTTGCTCACAAATGGCCAAAAGAAAACCGCAAGAACCCTCGACTTTGTACGGGAAAAACCCATATGTCCAGCACATTGCGAGTCATGAGCATGTTGCAATATTTGCAATCTCATACTCTTAGGCACAAGAATTTGTGAATGAGTGGACGTAGACGAGTCTTGTACCATACGCACAAGTACGCCGTTCTTCATAGAAATCCAAGACTTTCTATTAGTATTCTGATTTGGATCACCTTTTTTTGCTAGAATGAAGAATTTTTGTAAAGAAGGATCTTCTTCTTGCAATTTTATAAATGAGTCACGTGAAATAATCAAGTGACTATCTTGGCTATCTACTTCATCATTATCAGTTAATGAAGTTTGAGGTGGTTCCAGAGCATGTGCTCTTGTGACCACCGCATTGGTAGCTTCCATGTTTTGCTCTTCCCAAACAGCAATTTGCTGTGGGGTACACTCCCTAACTCCGTGAATACGACCAATAATAAGGTCCGCAATAGGATTTGGAAGAAGACACGCGTGGACATCTCCTGCAAAGAAAGGAGTAGCAATATGTATTATGGCTGTAGGATACTTTTCCAAAGTGCCACCAAATGTGACACATTTGATGACCTTTCCTGTAGCACAGGATGGATTTACAAGAGATTGCCTAACACCAACAGTAGTACATCCAGAATCAAACAAAACTGAGACTGGATTACTATTTACAAGACCCTTATGTAGTATAAGAGAACCTCTCCCGTCATGCGCAACATTAGCAGGAAGAGCGGGAAGAGGATGACCACAGCTTAAAGTAGTTACGGTAGTCGGGTCAAATAAAGTACTGCATTGGATACATTTATTTGCTCTACCAAAATCAAAAGATGAACATCCGATAGCATTATGGTCTTTATTATCATTACCCTGTTTATCTGCTCCCTGAGATTCTTGTTGTACAGAGTTTGTCTGTTGATATCTTTTTCTTTTATGTTGCGATCTACCGCGACCATTATTGCCTCTGCAATTATCATTAAAGTCCCTACTGTAATTGTTATTCTGGTTTGAATTCCAGTTTCCATAACTGTCATTACCATTTCTATACTGTTGAGAACCTCTATTATATTGGTTTTGAGGTCTTCGAGAAAAAGATTTGCCTCTATACTGATTACCTTTGTGAAAATGTCTAAAATTACAGGGAGTAGTATACCGTGGAGTATCAGGTTGTCTCCAGTTCTGCGAAGAAGAATCACCCTGAAATTGATCGCTATGATTCTGAGCATAATTACGGTTACTCTTCTTATTAAAATTTTGTTGGCTACCCTGAAATTTACGCATGAAATTTGGGCCATAAGGTGCTGCCGAAGCAACTGGCAGACCTTCTTTTACTTAAGAGTTGCTAATGGTTACGTGAAGATGCGCAGTGACATACTGGCAACAGTATTCTTCCATTTCTTTTATGTTTTTAGGCTTACGCTCATGAAGAAAAGAAAGAAAAGATTCATTGACAGAAGACATAACCTTGTCTCTAAGTAGTAAGTCCATAAGAGCTTCATATGTATTTTCTGTCTTAGACAGCTCAACCCATCGTGAAAAAGTAAGACGTATCCTTGAGATGAATTCAGAGAATTCCACTCCAGTTTCTGGCAACCTCATAGTTGTTCTTGTCAGGAACATCTACCATACCCAACATAATCAAAGCATCACCTCTAAGTATCTTGGACAGATGATAAACATATAGTGTTTTATCTATGTTATGCACCTTACATGCACTTTCAAATCTGTCTAGATAAAATGTTATGTCATCAGTGGAGGCATTAAATGCTGGTAGATTAAGCTTGAAATTATTAGCATTAGTCTTATCTGACACCTTATCTACATTATTAGCATTACCAGTGTTCAACAATTTCATCTTTTCTAACTCTAAAGCTAAGAGTTTTTCTTCATGCTCCATTTTTGCTTTTTCAGCTTCTCTTTGTAACCTTCTTTCTTCAGCCTCTCTTTGTAACTTTTTCTCTTCAGCGTCAGCCTCTCTTTGTAACTTTTTCTCTTCAGCTTCAGCCTGAAGTCTCTTATTTTCAGTCTCTATTTCTAGTCTTTTATTTTCAGCATCTTTTTCAAGTCTTTTCTCTTCAGCTTCTCTTTCAAGTTTTTTCTCTTCAGATTTTGCTTCTGCTTCTCTTTTTTGTTTTTCCATTTCCATTTGGAATCTCTTTTCCTCCACCTGCATCTGCAGTTTTAAATTCTCAGCATCTATTTTCTTTTGTTCAGTTTGTTCTTTCATTGTCTTTTCTTCCGACTTCAATGCCTTGGCATATTGAACAGTCGCAAATTCTTCTAATTTATCACCAGTCTTTCCAAGGGATTTACCCTGCTCAATAAAGTACTCAAATGTAGTCATGTTGTCTAAAATATGAGTCCAAAACCTGAAATAATTAATTATCTTTTTTCAACCTTAATAGTAACAAGACTTAATAAAGTACTTGTATAATCCCAATGTTTAGCCGAATCTCCGTGGGAAACAAGTCTTTGACACCAACTTGTATTATCAAATGTATAATAATATCACAAGTCACTACACGAATCAGTGCATAACCATCAGTTATTTATCATAACTGCATTACAATAGTGCGTAAGCAAAAAACCACCAGTTAGTTATGATAAGTGCACTATATAAACAGTAGTGAAAGCTAATTATGCAAGAACCATGTAAACAATAACAAAGAACAAAGACAATGTAAACAATAACAAAGATCAAAGTCAATGTAAACAATAACAAAGATCAAAGTCAATGTAAACAATAACAAAGATCAAAGTCAATACGAAAACATTCGCATAAGTCAACTAAATAAACAGCAGAACTAAAAGAAAGTATCACAAAGAATGTGAATGACAAAATGCGAAAAAGTAAACAAACAAATGACGTCACAAAGTATAAACAAAAATTGTGTAAAGAACTGAATAATAGAAAAGAGGAGACCTACAAATACAAACAAATCAAAACAGAACTAAAGAATGCGAAAAATAACGATAACAACACTAACACATGTCATCAAAACTAATAGAAATAGCAACAAAAGTCGCTTAGCAAATTTCACTATAGGAAATTTGCATACCCTACAGAACACTCTCAATAGAAAACCTCTGTCACGTGGTATGATCTATAGGAGTCACCACCCATCCAGACCCGCTGAAATATAAATATACATATACAAATAACATATAACATGTAAACATGTAAACAAATAGCAAAAAGTGTGTGAAAGAATTCAGAAGGCTCAGCTAGAACATAAGGGCACAGTTCACAAACAAACAGGCCACTTAACTTCTATATGTCCCAAACGTCAGCACGGTGCAGAACAGGATGTGATCAGCATTCCTAGGATAAACGATCCAGCGTTGATCGCCATCTGCTCCCATGTACAGCCATGACGCAGGAAAAAGAGCTTCTGATACTGGAAATACGTTACGGAACTTGACCTTCTAGATTGAAAGAAATCGATTCAAACGGCACTTGACCTTCTAGATGTAGGCAAATCGATTCAAACGGTGTTACGTGCAGTCTTTGATATCTTGCAATATAATACATTTGTATGCTTGTTATGTTCGCAAATATTTTGTAAACAAAATAGATACTTTTTAGTGCTTAAGGAAAAGTCATTATTGAGTTACTTCCCTTGAAAGGAGTCTCAGATCGAACTCCGCGGACGAATCTAGTTTTACTACGATTTATTCTTTGTTTGGGTAGGAATAGATTGTTCTTGCTTCAGAATATCTATGGCCTGAATTTATGTGTATTGTTTGTCTAGGTAGGACGAGTCTGTCTTATATCTGTATATCTTTACATATCTAAGTCGAACTATATGTTTAGAGACAACTTACGCAACGGCAAAGACCACTATAAAGGCTACATTCAAGTCCAAATGGGAAAGAGAGCACCCGGGACATTTGAAAAATGACGCATATCATCAACTATCCAGAAAAGAACAGGTCATCATTTTTCGACTACGCACTGGACACAACAGATTGAGATACCATCTGTACCACAAATACAAAATTCGTGCAACAGATCTCTGCACCTGCGGTACCAGCCCGATGACAGTCGAACACCTGCTGCAGTACTGCCCAACCTACAGTAATGAACGGGGTAGCATATGGCAACAACCCACTTCTGTCAACGAAAAACTGTTTGGAGATGTCGGGAACCTTGAGTTGACTGCTGCCTTTATTAGAGTCATAAATGTGGAAGTCTGAGGGCGAACGAGGAAGAAGAAGAAGAAGAACTATATGTTCTTTGTCGCTAGAAAGGTCAAAGGCTGTTCAGCGGATGTGTGGCTAGAGAGGTGTGTTTTGGCTTCGCCCTGATGATGGGGGGCTGTCGTGTTTTTTGTATCGGCTTGTCGCCGGAAAAAGTGATCGATATATGTGTAGGGGAAAGTGATAGTCGTCTAGACCTATCGTGTATGCTTTACCCCAGTGTTTATTCTTATTGCCAAGGAATGGCAGAATCATATTTCTGATACCAAGGTAACAAAAGCACTTCTTATGAACTCTCTTACGAAGCCATCGTTTTCGATAAGATGACGCACGATTTGTACGTCTGAGAGAATATTTAACTAGGTGAAGATGTCATTCATTTCTAGCAGCACCATATTGTATGATGAAGTCAATTGCATCATGATAGAATCTACAGAGCAATGAGAACATTTAATGTAGGATTAACTTTGATACAGATTCCAGTTTGTATCCTAAAGTGAGTGACAGCTCACGACAGCAGCCATCTTGTATCCAAATATTTTATGACTTTCAAGAAGAGAAAAGGGATGCCCCGTATTATCGCTTGATGAGTCCAGAGATCACTGCTACAGATGAGAACCCATTACTAGCGGTTCAATATGATTACATGAAAAAATATGTGCTGAACATTATTTAAAGGAATCTTTGCTAGACGAGGTTAGGTCTAGAAGCCATCTTGAATATTGTTTATAAACTGACGTGCTTTGTCAGTAAACTCAGATGATATATATATGGGCAATACTGAGTGCTTGTCTACTGACATTCCATTGTGCTATTATGCAACGAGTGCCCATGTATCATTGCAAGACCATTTATCAATTGTACCATGATGTATTATGCCAACCTGTGATTTGACTGTCTTATTGATGCTACTGTTAGTTTTCGTCATTAAATGTGTTTAATGTGCCAGCAGTCTTCCTTGCGTCATTGACGACTGCACATGAGTGAAAGAGGGTATTATTCATCTATCAAGAGCTCTTAGCATTCGCGTCTTTACCCTCACTCAACACATTACTATACAGACGTTATATGAACACTGTTTTTGAGGGGCCATATCATCCCTGGTGTAACCCCGCGCTGGTGACCTACATTCCACAGTACAGATGACAGATAACACGGTCACTCTACCATTTTTTCACCACGCATTTACAGTGTACCAGCTCTTCTACATATCTGACAGTAACAAACGGCACTTGTCCTTCTAGATGTAGACAAATCGATTCAAACGGCACTTATCCTTCTAGATGCAGACAAACTTCGACAAACTGCCGAGCAGCGCCGGGTACTTTCCAAATATCTCTTGAAGGAAGTGAGTTGAAACTCCAATGTTGTATGATGAAGTATGCTGTCTGGGTTTGCTGATTCCCTTGACTGCTGGTACCAGAATTAAATCCCCATACTGGCCACCATAAAATGATAAGGGCGGTTTTTGGGCTTGCTCCTCTTTGGTGATAAGGCCGCTATCGTGATGCTTTCATAAATGATAATGGCAGAACTGACCACCATGGACGTTATAGGTATAAGTCCAATTTCGTTGGAAAATCTTTAGCCCCGTCACAGTACCACCCCCTATCACCCCCTATCGACACCAGGTATTATAGTTCAAGATGTAGGGTGTCTTATCTGTTTTTGTGTTGTTGTTGTTGTTGCTGTGTATAATAGTGATGTAGTTCACAGAGTTACAGCACATAGGGTACGACATGTGAAGTCATAAATGGGCAAACTGCTCTTGACGTTTTCATCATTTATTTCTGACGCCACAAGCACAGGTACGTTACATCCAGTTCACAATAGAGCAAAGTCATGACATTCACGAATATCAGCATACATAGTTCATCAATGCATTTGGCATATTCTCAAAATGATGATATGGCGCCAAGGAATTATATTGTTGGCTCCAAATACAAAAGTACATCAAAAAATCCTCCTACTGTTCAGATGTGCTAAATGAGTCAAATCATAAGTCGCACGAGGATGGCATTCCAGGAGTGCAGGTCAAACTGACCTTTACAGGCATTCCTAAGTCTAACCTTGACGTAGGCGTAATCGTTGACACACAGCGACATTCATAGAACATAAGACTGTCCTACGGGCTTAGTATGACCCGTGTACATATAGATCTCAGGTATGAAGATACCTGGGGCGTGACTTCTAATAAAAGGACCTCCCTTTCTGTAAAGCATACGTGAGCAGAGATCGACCATTGTCAAACATAAAGTTAAGTTACAGATTGGATGTAAATGAGGCATTACCTTCGTTCGAAAATCCACACCACAGAAAACATACGCCTCCAGGCGATTTGAATACTCAAGGGAAGGACCTTGTAAGCTAACTAACTCACAATAAGGCTCCTAATTCCCTAACAAAATCACAGAGACGCCGAAACGCGTCTTCTCTGCTTCACAACTTTCCATCGACTCCCAAGATAAAGAAACTTCCCAGACGCCTCGCGTCCGGACATGCGCAGAACCCATACACAAGAATGAAGAATCAAACAAGACGATCTAGGAACATTCCAGATAAGATTTATACTAGATCGAGCCTTATATGGACATGAACAGAGAACCTCAACACTGGTTTCAGACACCCCAACAACAGTTGACCGATACTACCAAATAAGGAGAATGGTCACACTTCGTTCAAAAAATATGGACCGAACGTGTCTCGACACAAGAGGAGGTAACATCATATTAAATGATAATCTCAATTATCCAGAGTTATGTAGCTTTGACCGAAAAAAATTAAAGTGTACATTTCAGTCAATCTAATTACACAATGTCTTTAGCAAAACATGATCATACAATGTCCTGAGAAAAAATGATCATACAATGACTTTAGAAAAAATGATCTGTGCGTAACACATTGATACTATTGACTTCATCACATAATATGGTGCTGCTAGGTATGAATGTCATCTTCATCTGGTTAATATTCATCTAAACGTACAACCGTACGACTGCCCATCGAATACAATGCCTCAGGAAAAGTTCATAAGAAATGCGTCTTTACCTTGGTATCAGAAATACACTAGAATATGATTCTGCCATTCCTTGGCAGTAAGAATAAACACTGGGGTGAATAATACATGATATGTCTAAAGAGACTACCTCTTTCCCCACTAGTATAGAGATCACTTTTCGGCGACAGGCCGCTACAACAACTCAGCACCCATCAGGGCGGAACCTTCTCACCTCCCCTTAGCGACACATCAGCCGAACAACCTTTGACCCCGAGTTCGACACCGAAGATATAGTTCGACTTAGACATACAAAGATATTAAGATATAAGACAGACTCGTCCTACATAGACAAGAAATACACATAGATTCGGGCCATAGATATTCTGAAGCAAGAACAATCTATTTCTAACCAAACAAAGAATAGATCGCTGTAAACCTAGATTCCTATGCTGAGTTCGATATTCAGGAAAGATACAAGAACAGATAACTCACAGAATGAATACAAATCGACTAATCTGAGTTCTGTCCCTTAGACTTAAGAATCGTGAATTCAAAGATAAATATATTTTTATCAGACAAATAAATACATTTTACATTTGTATGCGTGTCGACAGTAATCTGTGCGTCACACAAAAGAATATGTGCGCAACACCTGCGCACAAGATTACTCTTGGCAGATGTGTAGATAGAAGGTTAATTACAGTTCTACCACAAAGGAGTATTCACAAGATATTCAGATAAGCTAAAACAATGCTGGCATTTGCTGAGCACGTTAATTCTGGAATCTGCCGACAACTTTTGTGAAGAGCGTAAGCAATGAGTTATTCTAGCTCTTTAAGCCCCCACCCCTGAGTTAATCAGTGGGATTATTATTATAATATAGCTCTGTTTAGAGTGTGTGTTTAGTAAATTTGACTGAGACAAACATGTAGTAAATTTAAAATGATTGAATCGAAGTTAAATTGGTATAATTACAAATAACAAAATTTAATAATCACTTTAAGTTTAACAGTTTAAAAGAAAGGAATAATAGTTAATTACAAAATAAAGTTTTCATCACTCGGGTGATGTTTTTTTTTAATAAGATGTTCAAGTCGCAGCATATGGGTTAACTTAGCTGCCAGTGACGATACTGATCCTCCTCCTCCTGATGAGTTGGTTTTCTGTACACTGCGTTCACTCGTCTCTGATCAAGGTTCGTAGGGTGAAGCTCGTTTCCCAGGAAAGTCTAGGATCCTAGAGTCTTCAAAGGTGGTCTTCCGTCTTAAAGCGTAACTGTCGTGGTTGAGTTAAAGTGTTAGAGTATTTGTCGAGTTAGACAATTGTAGTGAATTCGACAATGAGAGTGAACTGACACAATTATAGATTACACACAGATAATGTGTAAATAGGGTAAACTTGAGACCAACCTGGAAGAGGATTCATTAAAGTTATCTGTCTCTCAAAGCCTCAACACACTTATGTAGTCTAAGCACCACCCGCTCTCTCTCCTTTCTCTTGTCAAAAATAGAGACTATAGTAAGAGCTTGTAATATTAAGTATGGATGAAAGGGTCGTGAACAGCGCGATAATAAATGAGTAAATTTTATTAAAAGTTTTTGAAGAAGAAAATACATGGAAATAAGTATATCAGCACAACAACATGATAAAAGCCATCAATATTCACAACAGTTAACAACTATCAAATTAAACACCAATGGACAAAAAAATCACCAACACAAAAAAACCAGCTGTAAAATAACCTGAGAAATAAATAAACACAGCTCTCAGTCCTTCCGCTTTTGGGGAACCACGATCAATACTCCAGTTAGTGTCTTTATGTATATATCCTATAGGTGATGAATTTTTCCTAATAAATACACTGTAGGCACTATCCATGCACTGGTAGTTACACCCTAATAACGAGATAGGTTGAAGATACTCTGTCTATATCCGACTGGCCGCTAATACGTGCGGGGTTTTAAATGACTCGAAACACACAGAAGACGAGGTCAATGTAGGAAAAACGGTCCACGGCGCTATTATCCAGCTGTTACGTGCAGTCTTTGATATCTTGCAATATTATACATTTGTATGCTTGTTATGTTCGCAAATATTTTGTAAACAAAATAGAAACTCTTTTGCTTAAGGAAAAGTCAATATTGAGTTACTTCCCCTTGAAAGGAGTCTCAGATCGAACTCCGCGGACGAATCCAGTCTTACTGCGATTTATTCTTTGTTTGGGTAGAAATAGATTGTTCTTGCTTCAGAATATCTATGGCCTGAATTTATGTGTAGTGTTTGTCTAGGTAGGACGAGTCTGTCTTATATCTGTATATCTTTACATATCTAAGTCGAACTATATGTTCTTTGTCGCTAGAAAGGTCAAAGGCTGTTCAGCGGATGTGTGGCTAGAGAGGTGTGATTTGGCTTCGCCCTGATGATGGGGGGCTGTCGTGTTTTCTGTATCGGCTTGTCGCCGGAAAAAAGTGATCGATTTATGTGTAGGGGAAAGTGATAGTCGTCTAGACCTATCGTGTATGCTTTACCCCAGTGTTTATTCTTATTGCCAAGGAATGGCAGAATCATATTTCTGATACCAAGGTAACAAAAGCACTTCTTATGAACTCTCTTACGAAGCCATCGTTTTCGATAAGCAGACGCACGATTTGTACGTCTGAGAGAATATTTAACTAGATGAAGATGACATTCATTTCTAGCAGCACCACATTGTATGATGAAGTCAATTGCATCATGATAGAATCTACAGAGCAATGAGAACATTTAATGTAGGATTAACTTTGATACAGATTCCAGTTTGTATCCTAAAGTGAGTGACAGCTCACGACAGCAGCCATATTGTATCCAAATATTTTGTGACTTTCAAGAAGAGAAAAGGGATGCCCCGTATTATCGCTTGATGAGTCCAGAGATCACTGCTACAGATGAGAACCCATTACTAGTGGTTCAATATGATTATATGAAAAATATGTGCTGAACATTATTTAAAGGAATCTTCGCTAGACGAGGTTAGGTCTAGAAGCCATCTTGAATATTGTTATAAACTGACGTGCCTTTTCAGTAAACTCAGATGATATATATATATGGGCAATACTGAGTGCTTGTCTACTGACATTCCGTTGTGCTATTATTCAACGAGTGCCCATGTATCATTGCAAGACCATTTATCAATTGTACCATGATGTATTATGCCAACCTGTGATTTGTCACTGTATCCGTGCTGTCGAATGTGTACGTCCAATTAAACTGTAACAAAAAGTACACAGCAGTTGGCATCGATGACTTCCAGCCATACATGAGTGAGAAAAAGAACATTTATCAACTCTTCGAACTCTTTCATCATTCGCGTATTATACTCTCACTCTGTCTACACACTACTGCGTAGGTCGAGTTGATATTCCTATTCCTAACATCCACTCTGACGAGCAACGCTGGGGCCAACAACAAGTCTTTAACATTGGAGCTTCCACAGACCACCATACCTCTTAACACTGTGGTCCTGTAAATAGTTGATGTCAGTGTGAACCAGGAACAATACAACTTCATATCTATACACCATTCAACAGTATATATAGAAACAGCATTTAACTCTGGTGGAATTAAAAAAAAAAGCATATTTAACACTGGTATGCTAATATTTAACACCAGCGCGTGAGAAATTTTGGCCTGCGTACTTGGTATTAATTCCGGTTTGGCTGGCTTGACTTTAATTGTGACTGAGTGCTCCGTTTAAGCACAAAGTCTGGTGTTTTCAATTCTGCTGAAGACGCTGCGCTGATAGATATGCTGGAAGTCACTATGCTCTGACTGGTGATCAAGAGACGAGTAGGAAACCACTACTGCCAAATTCAATTTCAGATTTTCTTTGGCTCTTTAAACACTGCGTGAGCTCATTTCCCATTAGAGGGATGGGCGTTGATAAAGGGTTGTATTTCAGGTAGCAGTGACAACTCGTGGAGCTAATTGCTTTTTAGAAAACCGCGAGATCGAAGAGAATGTGACGTTCTTCGCCTGACTAGAATCCTGCGATAGCGGTGGTGTACCCTTGTGGTAAAGTGGGATGATATAAATATTTATAGGGGACTTAGTGTACTGACTGAGATCAGCTGTGAAGGTATCTGTATCTAATAAGTGTGGTGTATTACAGATGACCTTACTTTGCTACCACATTTAGACCTCAGTCAGACTTATTCTGGAATATTGTGATGACTACGTTGAATGTCTAGGGTTATGATAGTGATGAAGTGTATGTTCACAACAACCAACAGACAGATAAACAATTTAATTTAATCCACAATACTTTACAACACTGTGACACTCACATACATAGAACACTCTATAAGACTATCTTAATAAGTCCAATGTTAACTTTTAAAATATGTATTAATTCCTTTCAATAATAGATATCCTGATTCAACTACAAAATGAACCAGGAATCACAATCAAATGTAATCACAAGTTGTATGTACACAATTTATAGATAGGATCTTTGTATTGACATATATTATTATTACAATATGTGTGTAAGTAGTGATGTAGTACTATGAGATAATACTGGCTATTCAAGCTAGGTTGTTGTTTGTCATCATGACTTCAAGTGTTTGTTTCTGGTGGAAATAATATTGGAAAGGTTCACAGTTTCTTTTTATTTGAAACAAATAAATGTCCCTCTTGATTTTATGTAAAGTCACTTTTAGAGGGGGGTATACACAAGACTGAGCTGCTCTGGCCAACGTAATCTTAACTTCTGTGTGGGCGGCAGGAAACAGTCTCCTATGCTCGCTTGCATCACAGTTTTCTTGAGAAACAACACTGGTCGATATCTTGACCAAGGAGTATGCTATCAGCCTCTAGATTCAGCAAAACTCAGACCAGGTGCTGCTTTAATACGTTAGTACCACGGTCCCTGAAACAAGAAGGTTGTACCTCCTACTTCAGAACTAATTTATAATCTATTTCCACACTGAAGCACAATACATAACAAACACCGAGTTCAGCGCGGTAGGCCAACTGTTAGCTTCTCATGAACAATATACACCAGTATTCCTCTCCCTAATGGTTACAACGCCTCTGCAATTCCAGCATTAATTCCTTCTATTCAATAAGATAGGTGTCATAGTACTATTTGGCAATCCCATGCAGTTATACTCTTCTCCGACAAGTTTTGTTCATGGGGGAGCAATATCTAGGCTTTGCCTCATGTTTGTTACTGAACCACACACATATAGACATAAATTTATCAATTCACATTCAATTTTCATCAAAAAGATTTCAAATATGTCTAGCTTACCACAATTCAAGGAAATATTAAACAAATACGTTGACTGGCGATGAGTTATGGCACAATTCCGATCTGCCTCTGTCCCAGGCTTTTATTAGAAAAATATGAGCTGGATCTCAACGCACTTGCTTTTACAAATTGTATTTTCAAAAAAGTGGCATTGAACTGACGCTCCTAATTGACTATATTAAATGGTCTAGCCAATGAGACCATGTTTACAAAAGCTTTTGAAAAAAGTACCCTTACTATCGTTTCCATTAACAACCAAAAATAGTATTTGCAATCGACTAATCATGTTTCGCCTTACATATTATTCTAACCAATCAAATCAGATTTAACGTGGTGGCCTCATTTCCTCTAAAGCAGTGTCCAAACACGCCATTATGAGCAAATATGATCCTGTGTTGTCAGACAACACCACTATAATATTTTGGCTATAATTTGTTAATTATTAGACTATTTGCTTAACACCTAACATATTCTTTGTCAGCAAGACCTAAGGCACCCAAATATATAAGTTTAATGGAGCTAAGTGGCTGCGTTCAAAATATGTATTTTCTTCTACCACCCGCTCACTTCTATACGATGGGGTGTCTTCTGTACTGTCAGGCTAATGTCAGGATTTCAGACGTAAAACAGTATTGTGTCATGTTTCCTAATAAGCATTAACCATGTTTTTTTAAACCTAACCTCGTATTGGTAGTGTTTTTTGTCCCTGTTTATTTGAAAAAAAAGCAAGTCTGCATGCCTTTCGCGTGGGGTAGCATTAATGGAATATTAATCTAGGTCATTACGCAGTGTGTCTATTTCAAGGTTTTCTAAGAAACACAGTACCTGTTTTATTTTTCGAAACGCGTGTATTTGATGCAGTAGGCTTTACTAGCAAACGTGAAAGCGTTACAATTTTGCAGACGAAGTAGAAAAAGGGGATTTCTTGTTTAACTAGTATGACGTTCTATAACACAGGCGTATGCTATTGTGACCGAATGTTCTTTTACCATTCTTCTTTCCTTGTATTGAATTAATTCGTTAGGCTTTACATTTCCTTTTTAATTTATATATGTGGATTTAGAATGTCTCACGACAAATTCTCCCCACTTAAAACAGACGTTATATGTCAGTCTATAATTCTATATACACATAGAGAAATTTAATATTATTCCTGGTGCTTACGGTGATTCTCATCACACGGATGGCGGCTTAGAAAATCCGCACCCAGGTTAGTTTTTCCAGAAATATACTCTATGCTGAACTGGAATGGCTGCAAAAGTAAGGACCATCTGAGTAACCTCGAATTTTCATGCCTAGCCTGCGCTAGAAACGACAAGGGTTTGTGATCCGTTTGCAACTTAAATGCCTTCCCATACAGATAAATATTGAACTTCTTGATCGCCCATATTACTGCAAGACATTCTTTTTCGCTAGTTCGATAATTGGTTTCAGCTTTATTCAACTTTCTACTAGCATATGCCACTGGGCTTAATTCCCCATCCAGTGCATCTGATTTCTGTAACAGGGTCGCGCCTAACGCGATATTACTTGCATCCGTTCTCACAATGAATTCTTGGCTTAAGTCAGGTAATTTCAAAATAGGTTTGCTTGTGAGCTTTTCCTTCAATTCCTGGTATGCCAATTCACATTGTGCTGTCCATGTAATTCGATCTGGATTTCCTTTGCGTGTCAAATCAGTTAACGGTGCACATATGGAATTAAAGTTTTTGATATACTTTTGGTAGAAACCACATAATGAGACAACGGATCTCACGTCTTTCTTGGTTTGTGGTCTCGGGGCTTTCTTTAGTTTCTCTAAATTCTTGGGGTCAGGGGTCATGTTTCCCTGATGGACTGTGTGTCCCAAGAATTCCAATTCTTTACATCCAACGCAACATTTGGTTGGTCGGGCTGTTAAATTCGCTTCTCTAAGTCGATTAAACAGCATGTTCAGAGAGTCAATGTGTTCCTCAAATGTTTCTGTTGCTATAAGGATATCATCCATGAAATTTGTGATGCATGGATTATTCAGAGGATCCAACAATTTTCTCATCATTCTAGAGAAGACACTAGGCGCATTCTTCAATCCAAATGGCAATCTGTTAAACTCATAGTGTCCCTCTGAGGTACTAAAAGCTAGGTACGGTCTAACCTCAGGCTTTACTGGAATCTGATAGTATCCTTTACTCAGATCCACTTTTGAGAAATATTTAGCTTTATTTAGCCTGGCAAACAACTGATTTGTATCCGGCAATGGATCCAGCTGACCTTCTGTGATAGCATTCAGTCTCCTGTAATCTATACAGAGTCTATGTTCTCCAGAGGGTTTCCTTAAGAGCACCACACTGGAACTATACGAAGATTCACTGTGTGAAATTATTCCCTCCTTCAACAAATAGTCTATCTCTTCCTTCAAGGCTTTCTCCTTAGCAAAAGGAATCGAATAGGCTTTCATACAGACAGATGTGGGGTCTATCAGTTTCATATCATATTCCAATAAGTTTGTATGCCCCGGTCGGTCCGTTAACACCTCTGTATGATCATCTAGAACCTGTTGCACTCTCTCCTTCTGATTTTTCGTTAAATGTGTTCTGATTTTCACCTGTGCCGCTGTCTCACAGGGATGTAATGGATATTAAAATGATGAAAGTGGTTCCTTTTTCATCTCCATTGCAATGGACAAGGTCAATGTCGTAGATTTTAGATAGGAGTATTAAGACTTGGGTTAGGTCCCTTCTGAATAGGTTGGAATGAGTGATAGATACAGTGAGAGCTGGTGAAAAACAATAGAATTTCCACACGTGAGATGGTAGAATGTGATATAGAGGCTGTCTTTGAGAATCGAGATAAACTTCTCTCTCTCACCTATCTTCTACGACCGCTTTTAAAGGCGTCAGACAGTCTAAACACAGATATATATATATATTAATATATCCCTATCTACTCACGGGCACGCACGTACACGTGACGACAGTTAAACACACAGACGTGGGAATCTATAACAATGAATTTATATGTATTTGAACGAGCTGACCAACGCACTGATTTAGTTCAAGAGAGATTTTTATTATTATCATCAAAAAAAAAATCTTCTCACAACACCAAAAAATACATCAAGGAAAAACATATACTGTACAAATAGTCATAACATTTAAGAAAAATGCTACAAGGATGATAACCCGTTCGAATCTTACTCTAGGTTTAGCCCACAGCCCCGTTAAGAGAACAGATGATGGCCCAAAGAGTGATAGATACATAGGGTTGAGTCTAAGAGGTTTCTTCTTTTCTCGTAAATGTATGAACAGAGTTGGATAATCTGATTTAGCCTAAGGAAAAAGAAACTCTAGCATTTGTAACAAATTCTGCAGATTTAAAAAAAAAAAAAGTTAAGACAGCAAATGGGTGACACTAATACCCCGGTAAAATAACACTCAGACCTGTGTACCCTCATTCATTCAGCCATGGCCTTTCTCACACATATATACTCACAACTTTGCTCGCTGCCTCTGGGAACATAATAATTCTAGGACCTTCACACAGACCCGAAAATGCAGTCATCGGCCAAGAAATCCCCAGTTCCAAAAGACGTACTGAACTCTCTGTCTCAGGGAAACGATTCCTTGGGTGTTCTAATTTTTCGAATGTCTGATTCAGTCACATAAAATTTGTCCAGGCACGAAAGTTAGCAGAGCACAATGTCATTAGCTTTGGATTCTAGGATTTAAGGAATGTCAGATCGGTGTCTTCTTTCAGGCAGGTACTATATTTGGTCACCACAATACTAGTCACAATCTCTGTCGGAATGTTAATATTCTTCTTGTAATATTCTCGCCGCCAGGCAGCATGTACATTTAAATTTGTGGAGCAATATGAACTGGCTCAAAAGCCCAATATATATTTCTAGTCTTTAGAAACCGTTAGTGGGATTGCTATTACTGTCTCTCTCTGATGGCTTATGCACTGTCAGACCCGTGTTACTTGAAACAAAAAAAAAACCCACGTGGTTAAAGATAGGAAAGGTCTATGCTTCTCACAAATATGTCTCTCAGGCTACTAAACGCTGGCAAGTTGGGTACCACCGTTTCACTATATAAAAGAAAGAACACATATCAAATAATTTACATATATGTACTCAATATAACTTACATTTAAAACAGCAAGCCTACAGCTTGACTTATTATTTAAACTTCCGGTGAAATAAGTTATATAAAATCGATCATCAGGAATTAGGAATATGGGGCGTATTCCGTCACTATTCACTGATGTCGCATCTAGCATTTTATAAGTTTGATATAAAACATTCTCGACTGAGTATTAGCCGTTAAATTAAATTCCTTATAGCTACTAGTTTTAGTAAGCTAAGATATAATTTATTATGTATTTCCACTGTATGCGTCACTAGAAAATAATACAAACTATAAATTTGGCACTCTGCGCAAAATCTAACTAATGAAATATGAAATAAGCGACTTAACACTTTATCATTTCACAAAATACTAGATATAATATATATTACCTCAAACACAGCACTACAGGGTATCGCACAATTAAGAATTATACGCTTATATTTATGGAAGTCTAGAAGTTCGACAAATTGTCGCAACAAACTAAGAAACTTCGCTTATACAGCTCTACTCTTCGCGAACCACCTGTCTACTGCGATTATAGAGAAAGAATGAAGATAAAGTTTCAAACTAGGTTTAATATTTTAAACCAGACAAAGGATGAACTATTATTTCGTAGAACGAAATGCTCTCCCCTTTCCGGCTTAAACGATACGTTTAACACCTAACATGTCGTAACTGCCACCTACTGACCAAGATGTACGCGTGTCAGTTTCAAATCTCAGACAACCGTCTGCTCTGGGCGAAAGCGGGTTGGCAGTTTTAGCACCTACGTTAGTGTCAGATGAAACTGGTAGACCAAAAGTCTGCTCATGTCCAGCGAAACGAATTTCTCACACCCCAGGCCCAGAAATCCGGTCGGGCCGCGCTCTGACCGGGGAAACTGCAGACGTATGTCTGGCGAGAACTGTATATTCACAGCTATGGTTCGACCGGCAGAGACTGACATCTATGTAATAGAATTACGTATCCCAGTATGAGAAAAACACAAGGTAAAGTTTGAGGATACTGAAGAAAATATTTTTCGCAACCGAGTGATGCGAAAAATACAGGAAAAACGAGTACGGAAAGATAATAAGATAAAAGGATTTGGGTGAGAGAATAGGAAGAAGATGTAGGCAATTTAATGATATAAAGACCTACGTGACAGGACGTCCCCCCTTAAGATATGGATGCACTCCATGTCTACGTTATGGAATTAAATTTCCTATAACCGTAGCTTCGGGGTGTCTGTCTTCTTCCCTCTCATCTTCCCCCTCCATCTCTCTCCAATTCCTACTCAAGTCTACTCCCCAAAGTTTCCTTCCTCTGGAATGTCTCCCATGCGCGCTTGAAAGAGCGTCGCCGCTTCTGACATTTTTGAAAGATTTCCTGTGATAGCGGTGGAATATCCCTGCCACTATCATCATCTTCGTCAGCTCTGGCGATCGTCAGGAGATGGTCGGAGGTCGGCACTGGTCTTTCCAAGTATCTCTTTAAGAGATTTAAATGGAAAACCTTTTCCTTTCCTTGAATAGATATCTGGTAGTTAGCCTTAGACATCTTTTTCAGGACGGTAAACGGCCCTTGCCATCCGATCTTCAGTTGGTTGTTCTCGGTCGGGAGTAACACCAAATCTTTCTCTCCTGTTTCCAGTTCTCTCTCTTTCGCGACTTTCCTGTATCGGTTAGCGTGCTTGGTGCGTGCTCGCTTAAAGTTAGTCGTTGCTAGGTCCCACCCTAGTTTCAACCTTTCCTTTAAAATCGACACATATTTACTTGCTGAGACAACTGTCTCATCCGCCTTCTCGTCTGTCAGAGACTGAAGTAAGGCTTCAAGCGGGCCCTTAATGGGTCTGCCGAATAAGAGTGTCGCTGGCGGAAATCCTGTGGAAGTATGAGGAGATTCTCTGTAGCCAAATAAAGCTCCAGGAATACAAAGGTCCCAATCTTCAGGTTTCACTTGTGCCAGTTTACTTAGCAGCATGTTGAGGTTTCCATTAGCACGTTCCACGAGCCCATTTCCGGTCGGAGTATATGGCTTAGCGTGGATGTGTTGGGTCCTCAAGATCTTAACGATCTCATCCATCAACAGGTTTCGGTATGGAGATCCGTTATCCGTCAACACTTGCTGAGGGAATCCCAACCGAGTGAAAATCTGCACGAGGGCTTCTGCGACATGCTTGGCATCTGCGCATGTTAGCGGGATAGCTTCTGCCCATATAGTGCATGTATCGACTAAGGTCAGGATAAACCTGTTCCTTCTTTTAGTCCTTTCGAAAGGCCCTAAAATGTCGATCACAACCCGTTCGAATGGTGTTCCCACTATTGGCATTTCACCCATGTGGACTGGGGGTGTCCGTTGCTTGGGTGGTACACGTTGGCACTGGGCACAGGATTTGACGTACCTGATAATATCAGTGTTTACTCCTGGCCACCAATAATGAGTGGTTATACGTTGGTTTGTGGCGTTCTGTCCCATGTGTCCGCTGAAGGGAAGAGAGTGCCCCATTTCTAGGATTTGGCTTCTGTACTGTTTCGGTACTAGGAGCTGGTTGTAACCTTGGTCAGGCTTGCCCGTTCTCCGATAAAGTACGCCATCCTTAGAAAAAATGTCCCCGTGCTGTCTGGGTTCCTTAGCCATGGGCAGTTTCCTAAAGCAGGGTGCCAAAGTAGGGTCCTTGTATTTGTCTTTTTTTTTTATTTTTTTTTTTTTATTCCTCGCATGAGGTTGCATATTTTTTCCTCGCATGAGGTTGCATTTGCCCCACCCATACCCAGCCCTGGTCAAGACCACATGTCCCAACACAAGAAGATCCAATGACAACATGTGTCATTGTAGTGATCCTCTGTGTTCTCACAGTAGGTACCTCATGACATGAATGTCACTACTGTTTCCCGTGTGTAGACACATGATCCCAGCCAAAAGCCGGATACTTTTTTTTTTTTTTTTTTTTTTCCTCGCTTGAGGTCGCATATTTTTTCCTCGCATGAGGTCGCATTGTCCCCGCCCAAACCCGGCCCTGGTCAAGACCACATGTCCCAACACAAGAAGACTCAATGACAAACTGTGTCACTGTAGTGATCTTCTGTGTTCTCACACAAGAGACCTAATGACACATGAATGTCACTGTATTGGTCCCCGTGTCTAGACACATGATCCCAGCCAAAAGCCGGATTCTAGGCATTGGGTTGTACAGCGTAAAATACGCTGCAGTTAAAGTCAGTCGAACAGTTATTTGGGGTTAACAAGATGAAAGAGTATATAAAAATGGGTTAGAAAATCAGAATAATTTAAGTGATAAGTTATTTGTTCTTAACATGGGAGATAAAAGAATGAAAATGTAGTGTTTTTTGTAAGGGAGGGAACCTTTTTAGACTTTAAGGTAATCTAAGTATATATCATTAGAGTTTACCAAATTTGCATATCAGACCAGTTTTAATAGAGACATAGAAGGATTAATGAAACTAAGTTAAAAAGTACTAAGGGGAATAACAATATTATTAGCGCCCTTTACAGTTAAGAGAACGGAGTGCCGAGTAAAACGCACGTGAAAATAGTGACTAGAAATAAACAGTTATGTAGCACAGTTCACGGAGTTGGACAGCATAGAATTAAGCGTGTAGCTGGCGATAGGTGAGTGAACTGAATAACGGACCAATCACATTCACTCAAAAACAACTGTGGATCATCAGATAGGAAATTGAAGGACGAAAAGAGATCAGTCCCATCAGAAACTTTGCGGAAGCAAGAAGTGCCGCCCAGGGCTCTCAAGAAACGAACTTGTGGTCAACAAGTGTTCGTATCCAGAAACTGATAGCTAGATTTAGAATTTCTTAGCGATAGGAATTCAGGAGAATAGATTATCTGTGGTTAAATACTGAGATGAACATATTAGGAATAGAATAAGGGTGAACAGTAGGGATTGTGATAGGTGTTGGACTTCGATTTAAAACGGTAAGAGGAATTTTGAGCTATTTTTTTTACTTTCAGCAACTTTGTCACAGGCTAATGACGCATCTATTTAAGGGAGCGAGCTACAGAAGAGAATATTGAAGCAAAGGCATAATTAAAGATAAACAAAGTGGATAACTTTGATATTCAGATAGCCAGGATGGGCTGTCATACCAAGAAGATGAGGCATTGCCATTAGACGAGATGGTATTGAACAAAGGGTTTACAGCACTGACATTCATGAAACATATCATGCGCTCTCTCATATAAGAGTAAGTATGAAGACGCCACCACAAGTGAATCTGATATTCATGAAACATCTTATGCGCTCTCTCATATTAGAGTAAGTATGGTGGAGGCCATTTTGGCGTTGGACATTGTTTGATTATTTCAGGTGTAGCTATTGAAATCTTACATGCTGCATTTAAAGGAGTTAAACCTAACTAGGTTGAGATTTGGGTGAGAACATGACTCCAAGGATTTAGAACTGTTGTAGAAAATAGGAGAAAAATCGTGTAACATGAGAAGGAACTTTAGTAGGCTAGGTATACAACGAAATATGCAAGAGGCTACAGGAGAAAACAATATATATAATTATGCTTTGAGATATTTGATTGAATCAAGTGGAAGACTTGAGGACATTGTAATTGAGAACTGTATCTGATGAATTTTGTTGGTTGATCTTGGATCATCTTATGTAAATAAAAGTTATTTTCGAAATTGAATCACATCACTTAGGTTGTTTGATGTGTGAAGAGATTAAGGAATGGAGAGTTATTAGAAGTGAGTAATAGGAGAGATAGAAATAATAGAACACCCTATACGCATCAGTCGCTGCTCACCACCAAGGAGGGAAGAACGTGGTCTGGGTTGAACAAAAGACGAACCTTATATCATCCAGGAATCACCATCTCTGGCGGAACAAGGGGGCCAGTAGGAGAAATAGTCTCACTTGGAGGAAAGATAAAAAAGAAAGTGAATGATAGATAACTAGGCCTGCCTCAGTCACCTAGTTAAAATAGATAATAAAAGAAACACCCACGCTGCTACAAAACGTTAATTTGGCGCCGTGACCACTCCTCCTACAGCGACATGGCCACATCACAAGGAGAGATGGAGCAACAACATCAACAACAGTCTATATAAGCCACTACCATCAGAACAAGAAGACACAGAGAAGAATAAATAATTGTAAAGAGACATTCAAACATGGAGAGTTGCGCAAGAACCATACAAAACAGAAAGAAAAGAATAGCATTGAGAGACTTTGCTTCAGAGTTAAAACGTTGCAGGAATTATGCAGTCGATTTCCCATGCATAAGAATAGTCGATGGATTGGTTGCGAAAGTTTATAAGATTGAAATAAAGGAGATTGTTGAAATCAAGCTACAACCATTCAAAGTCAAAGAAGGAAGACCAAGATTAAACTTGAAAAAACGAACTGAACCTGTAGTTGCTAGAATAGAGCCTCAGAAAGAGAATGTCGCAGTACAAACAGATGTTAGATGTAAGAAGAGTTTAATCCCAGTCAGGATAAAGTCAATACAAGTTACAAATATCGCAGTACAAACGGATGACAGGTTAAAGAAGAGTCTAATCCCAGTCAGGACAAAGTCAAGACAAGTTACAAATGTCGCAGTACAAACAGATGACTTACCTGATTTATACAGTACTGAAACGGTCGATAATACAGAAAAGATAACATCTGAAGAAAATTATATGAAGAATGACAGTGCAGTCATGAAACCAGATACATTCTTGTCGATGCTATGGAGTCAAGCACAGATGAAGAAAGATAAACGGTGCAGAAAAGTCCAAACAATTGCTAATATTTCAGAGATAGAGACTGCTGATGAGATGCTGAACAGTCTAGTGTCAAAAGGAATAGGTGTTCTAGAAGACATAAAGACATTACTTCTTCAGAAAGGACAGTCAAGTCAAAGTAACATTCAAGATCAATTAAAAGATGAGAAACAAGAAGCTATCACATGCAAAAATCGAGAAAGAACTGACCTGAATTTGCAAAGTCATGTACCGGTTCCAGAGTTGAGTGACGTTCCTTTAGATAATGAATATTCAAGAGACAACAGCCCCAATCTACAAAAGAATCAGGAGCAGTTGAAGCAGATTACAGTAGCAGCACAGATGAACTCAGCAACACAAACAGAGAATACAGCGACAGTTTCGGCAACACAGACAGAGAATACAGCGACAATTTCGGCAACACAGACAGAGAATACAGCATCAGCACAGATGAACTCAGCAACACAAACAGAGAATACGGCATCAGCACAGATGGACTCAACAACACAGACAGACAATAGAGTTGCAGTTTCAGCGACACAAACAGAGAACAGAGTGGCAGATTCAGCAATGCAAACAGAAAACACAGTTGCAGATTCAGCAATACAAACAGAGAACAGAGCTGCAGTCTCAGCAACACAAACAGATGTTGACCTTAACGCTGACGCATCTAGCAGGCATGTGGGAACAGCAGTGGGAAGGAGTTCTGTCAAAATAAGTCCACAAGAAGTACAAGACATAGACACATCTTATAAGAGTACAAGATACAAACACAACAATTAGAAAGCGGGAAGTAGATAAGAGAGTACACAGGGTTAACAGCGGTCCGGAGAAGAAGAAAATTATCAAGGTAGCTAAGCCAAGCATAGAGGAGATGAAGAAAGTATATAAAGACTACCTGAAGGAACTAATTAAACCTGACACAGTAGTACTGGATTATATACAGGGATTTCTGGCGAGAAAGTTTGATATAGACTTATCAGGAAGACAAGATGAAATTCGCAGACTTGTGATGAGAGTATTGGAGGAACTTAATTATTGGGATGTCAAAATAGTGGATAGAGAGGAGTTCTCAGATTTGTCATCAAGTTACTCAGACATTGTATCGTCAGATGAAGAAGATAGAATTATAGACTCCGACGAAAATGCAGAAGGATACTCGTCGGTCGAGTTTGGGTATGCAACGGACGAAGAAGGCCATAGATATTATGGGCCAATAAATAAGAAAAGTTATCCTGGATGTACAAGTCAGATGAAGAAAATTAGTAAGAAGTCCCAACCAAGCGTAAATGAGTTAAAAGAAACAATAAGACGCAACATAAGAGGAAGCGACCCCAACATCTTGTCAATAAAGTCGGTACACAGAGTGTTAGAATTCGAGTTTGATATAGATTTATCGCAAAGAATAAATGAAGTACGACAGCTTGTGAGAGATGTGATCCAAGAGGAAGGTGAAGACACAGTTAAGAAGAAACAAAGACGCCTTGTAGAAGAACTTCAGCACAAGAATGACATGACTAAGAAAATGGTCAAAGTGGTTGGACCAAACATAGAGCAGTTGAAGAAGGAAATAGAAGTCATTATAGCACAGCCTGGATTTGACGGGTCAAGAAGAACAGTATGGACATTGCTAGAACAAAAGTATCGGACACAGTTTCTAGAGATAAGAAATGAATTAGATATGGATATAACGAAAATGTTAGATGACAGAAACGAGAAGAGATGGAGAGAGCAAGCAAATCGGAATAGAATTCAGAGGAGAAATAGAGGAAGAGGCAGATATAGATATTGCTAAGATGATAGCGTTAGAGGCGCTTAAAAGTAGAGAGGCCATGATGATGAAGTTTTTCGACATGGTGAATAAGTAAGGAGAATGGGAGATAGCAGCAACAAGCTATGTGAGCAATGACATAGCATATTAAGAGGTAAACAAAATGGCGGCGGCAGCTTAGCCTTGAGAAGCCTAAGTATAATTGGTCTGTACCGCACACAAGAGAGGACTGAGTACACCTGACTAATAGGGTACTGCAGTAGGGGAGTCGAGTAAAGGAGATGTAAGACGTACATTTGAGGCCGCGGTGGTCCGGCAAGAAAATTTTTGTGAAAAGTCGTGGTGACGACGGAAATAGTAAGTCGTGGTGACGACGGCAGAAGTACTAGAGACTTAGATTTTTGATGAAGCACCACAAGAAGACAGCAATTATGGGATGAAATAAAGTATCAACTACAACTATCAACTACAAGTTAATCCTACCTTATACGATCAAGACGGGACATGGAAGATAATAGACCTTTACAATCAACAAAAAGAAACAGTACAACGGAGTCCAAGCCTTACAGATGAAACAAAGAAGCAAGAAACACATGAGTCTACCTGCAATACAAAGACAACACATCAATGTTCGCAATGTTAGTCACATGGTCACAACCATCATTCCCTATTCCTTCGTTAATCCCAACATACTCCCTGCAACACCTGTTGCAACCCCAGTGATCATGTGAAGCGAACATGTGATGACAGAAGACGATCACTCACACCTTCAGAAGTATCAGCCGAATTGGAACTTTACAGAAGGAAACAGAAGCCAACCATAACTACCAGCCACATGTTGACATCAACCTAGACGATCAAGTCGGGACATTGAAGATGGGAGACCTTTGCAGTCAACGGGAAATGACATACTACAGCGGAGTCGAAACCTTACAGAAGAAACAAAGAAGCAAGAATCACATAAGAAGTCTGACCACACTACACAGAGACAACGCATCAGTGTTTGCAATGTTATCACATGGTCACAACCATCATTCCCTATCCCTACGTCAGCCATAACATATTCCCTGTGACACCTGTCGCATCCCCAGTGATCATGTGAAGCGAACAGGTGATGACAAGTGACATACAAGCAACAAGATGGAACTATGCAGCAGAACCGGAGCCGTACAGAAGGAACAATGAGTCAACAACCACAACCACTAGCCAAGCTAACCCCAGCTTATATACTACAGTTGGGATGATGAAGATGAGATATCCTTACAACCACAGAGAAACAACAAAACTTATCATCATCATCCAAGACCTACAGCACAGCTTATAAACTTTAGCAACAATATTGCTGACAAGATGATAGTTCCTATACAATCAGAACTTATCAACATAAAGCGAAGAAAATAACATTGAAAGAATGGACGACTTTACCAACACCAGACTCAGAATGTAAACATCAAGTAAACAAGCTATTGTCATACTGACAACAACAACATTAATTCGTTCGTCCTCATCCTCCTGCAGAGCGACTATAAATAACATCACAACTGATACCAACTTCATCAGTACAACAGTCGTCTCTACAGTAGAGACATTTACACTGATGGAGCTTGCAAAAGAGATCTCCAAACTCATACAAACAGTGTAATCGCCGTAAAGTACTTCCCCAGCATATAGTACTAATTCACAGCACTTCCCCAGCTATAGTGCTTAATCAAGGTACCCCAATCAACGGTATCCAACGGTTAGTTAGTTCATTAGGTCTCAGTGGTAAACTCAAGTAGTTGTTGACATCTCAGTACACTTACACATTTATATTATACACTAACTTTGTGAAAAAAGTTAGAAGAAACTTAATGGTGAGCAACAGCATAGATAGTAATCAACTACAGTAATCACATAAACAGGAAACATTATATGTAGTGATAAGACTTTGATCACATGCACATGAGTGATAGCTACTGTACTCTCGCGATATTCAGAGTGATAGTGAAATAGTTTATACAAGAGACCAACGTAACTGAGAAGTTAGATTAAACAATGAATTATTTCATAAAACAATTGAACAATATTTCAAGAAAGATACAGATTTCTAAAAGAGACAATAATACGCTTCTTCACAAGATGAGACTTACCAAGACTTAGGTTAAAAGTTTTCATGTTAATTTGCAATGTCCATGTTTTTCAGAGGTATACTTTCTCCACCACCAGGCATAGAGGGCAACAAGAAAAAAAAAAAGAAATGTCACAGTCCAAGCCAGGGTGTTGCAGCAGTGGAAGAAGAAGAAGAAGAAAAAAAGAGAAAATAACCTACTCCCTCAGAGCTGCGCACATTAGACGGTAGATAAAGGACCTTATTCCATATGACAGTGTTTATACAGGTGACTTCGAGATGAGATGTCTCCACAATTGATATTAATTACTAGTCGGGTAAGATACAACACAGATGATCCTTACATGGTCATGTCCGCATTGAGTTGAGGCATTTTGGTCTTGAATTTTGGTTAACTCCGACATACAGGGGTACATGTATATAGTAACAGACTAAGCTTACGGTTTCGACAGATGCATCAAAGGCTAGCATCAGCCGAGCACATCCTGCTCTGACAATAGTGACTTAGGTCTTTTACTATCGCCCCAAGACAGATGGTAAGATTTCGCGCGATTAGTTGCATACATGACTGGTAATTCGACAGATGCATCAAAGGCTAGCATCAGCCGAGCACATCACATCCTGACGTAGTAACACATATTGCTTGCTGTCACTTTGGGAATGTTTAGTTAAATGCATGCTTGGTGACGCTATATATTATATTTCTACTACTCTGCCTATCTGACCGTTGCAATGAATACTGACATTGACGGCAGATACTATAGACATATTAAGGACTGACAAACCTCTGTTTCCAGAGGCAGTACCATGTCGCCTATATATATATATGTATATAAATAGAATGTATAATGATAATGTTTGAGAAGTATTAAGTACAATGTTTACTTGTTTTTTAGTACGATGTTATTGAGATGCTAGAATAGACATATATAATCTTAAGAGTGTGACAAACTACAATAACTACACATAGTCTTGGGAAACTTAATAGACTTCTTCCCAAGGTACAAGATATGACATACTACATGATCAACACTGACATTGGAAAAAAATGTATAGTACCTTAAGTGCATGTTAATTGCTATAATGTACCTATCTCACGCATAGAGGTGTTCAGGACTAGAAAAAAAAAGAGAACAGAGATGAGACATGATCCAGACTTAGTCATATGGAGTCTTACTCATGGACTTAAGCAAAAATTACACTGAGGATGAACGTCCCTATATATATATATTTTTTATAGCACTGGTTATGTAGAGATACAAGGGATAAAACTTGGTTGCATTATTGGGTACTACTTGTTTGAGAGATGATGGTAATGAATTAAGTAAATACAATGTTCATTTATGCCTTTTATATATTCATGTAATGATATTTTATGTTGAAGTAGTAATTAAGGAGATGCTCTAGTTGTAGCATTGATATTAGGTTTATAATGTAGTCTCACTATTACGATTTAATTTGCTTGTATTTCGAGTCGTCTATGGTAATAGTATTAGAGATGTTAGTGGGGTAAATAGATAATAGTTTTTTTGATAGAACACAAATGTCTCCCTGCGGGATACATTTGAACGGCCCCGGGACGTATGTCACTGTTTGGTTGTACAGCGTAAAATACGCTGCAGTTAAAGTCAGTCGAACAGTTATTTGGGGTTAACAAGATGAAAGAGTATATAAAAATGGGTTAGAAAATCAGAATAATTTAAGTGATAAGTTATTTGTTCTTAACATGGGAGATAAAAGAATGAAAATGTAGTGTTTTTTGTAAGGGAGGGAACCTTTTTAGACTTTAAGGTAATCTGAGTATATATCATTAGAGTTTACCAAATTTGCATATCAGACCAGTTTTAATAGAGACATAGAAGGATTAATGAAACTAAGTTAAAAAGTACTAAGGGGAATAACAATATTATTAGCGCCCTTTACAGTTAAGAGAACGGAGTGCCGAGTAAAACGCACGTGAAAATAGTGACTAGAAATAAACAGTTATGTAGCACAGTTCACGGAGTTGGACAGCATAGAATTAAGCGTGTAGCTGGCGATAGGTGAGTGAACTGAATAACGGACCAGTCACATTCACTCAAAAACAACTGTGGATCATCAGATAGGAAATTGAAGGACGAAAAGAGATCAGTCCCATCAGAAACTTTGCGGAAGCAAGAAGTGCCGCCCAGGGCTCTCAAGAAACGAACTTGTGGTCAACAAGTGTTCGTATCCAGAAACTGATAGCTAGATTTAGAATTTCTTAGCGATAGGAATTCAGGAGAATAGATTATCTGTGGTTAAATACTGAGATGAACATATTAGGAATAGAATAAGGGTGAACAGTAGGGATTGTGATAGGTGTTGGACTTCGATTTAAAACGGTAAGAGGAATTTTGAGCTATTTTTTTTACTTTCAGCAACTTTGTCACAGGCTAATGACGCATCTATTTAAGGGAGCGAGCTACAGAAGAGAATATTGAAGCAAAGGCATAATTAAAGATAAACAAAGTGGATAACTTTGATATTCAGATAGCCAGGATGGGCTGTCATACCAAGAAGATGAGGCATTGCCATTAGACGAGATGGTATTGAACAAAGGGTTTACAGCACTGACATTCATGAAACATATCATGCGCTCTCTCATATAAGAGTAAGTATGAAGACGCCACCACAAGTGAATCTGATATTCATGAAACATCTTATGCGCTCTCTCATATTAGAGTAAGTATGGTGGAGGCCATTTTGGCGTTGGACATTGGTTGATTATTTCAGGTGTAGCTATTGAAATCTTACATGCTGCATTTAAAGGAGTTAAACCTAACTAGGTTGAGATTTGGGTGAGAACATGACTCCAAGGATTTAGAACTGTTGTAGAAAATAGGAGAAAAATCGTGTAACATGAGAAGGAACTTTAGTAGGCTAGGTATACAACGAAATATGCAAGAGGCTACAGGAGAAAACAATATATATAATTATGCTTTGAGATATTTGATTGAATCAAGTGGAAGACTTGAGGACATTGTAATTGAGAACTGTATCTGATGAATTTTGTTGGTTGATCTTGGATCATCTTATGTAAATAAAAGTTATTTTCGAAATTGAATCACATCACTTAGGTTGTTTGATGTGTGAAGAGATTAAGGAATGGAGAGTTATTAGAAGTGAGTAATAGGAGAGATAGAAATAATAGAACACCCTATACGCATCAGTCGCTGCTCACCACCAAGGAGGGAAGAACGTGGTCTGGGTTGAACAAAAGACGAACCTTATATCAGGAATCACCATCTCTGGCGGAACAAGGGGGCCAGTAGGAGAAATGGTCTCACTTGGAGGAAAGATAAAAAAGAAAGTGAATGATAGATAACTAGGCCTGCCTCAGTCACCTAGTTAAAATAGATAATAAAAGAAACACCCACGCTGCTACATATTGCGCTTCTTTAAGTTCCATAGGTAACAAATTAGGCGCAGGCTCCCGTTCCTTCTTGGTTTGCCCTCTTGTAGTTACTGCTGCCCCAATCGGCTCTTCCGGTTTCCCAATACACACGTATCTCCCGCCAAGTATGACTGGGTAGATGGGATTATCCATAACAGCCGCTTTGATCACCCCTCTGACAAAGTCAGAGTGTATCTCCACCAATGCGATGGGAAGCGCTGTAGGTGCATCACTCTTACGAACTCCACAAAGTTGGACGGTCTCTGCTGTCTCTTGACCGGGTTTGACCAGGTTCATGGCAACAACGCAATCATAAGAAAGCCCCGTGTCAAATAAGCAAGAAGTTTGAGAACCGTTCAAAGTAACAGTACCTCGCGTTGAGGGTCCATCACCAACAGGTTGGGAATCACTGTCAATAATTCCACCTTGCGAGACTGTTAATAAGCATCCGATGCGTTTCGGCTCGGTGTGCTCGGTCTGATCATATGTCCCGTGCTCAGGGGTTCTCCCTTTGCCACCTTGTCCTTTCTGGCTACGTTGCCATGTAGGGCGGTCGGGTTGATCAGATTGTTTGGGGTGGTTGGGGTACTTGTTCTTGTAGAACTTGGATTTTTCAGGAGGGGGGTTTTGAGGTCCAGTTTCTCTGTGGTTATTTTGGTTAGAAGCCTGAGAAGATTGCTCTAGGTTATGTTTTCGAAAATGCTCCTCTGTCGGTTTCCGCTTTGTGGCCGGTAGTTCAGCCAGCGCATTGTGATAACGCTCAGACTTCTCTAGGATGTCTTCGAGCTTTTCTGCACCCTGCTCAGCTAGAAATCTCCGGGTATCTGCAGACAATGTGTTCTTTATTTGTTCTGTTAAAACAAATTCCTCAAGACCTTCATAGGTAGAGGGGAGCTGTGAGAGCTCTAGGCACTTTGTCATATAACCCTTCAAACGAGACGAGAACTGCTGAAAAGTTTCAGAATTCTCTTTCCGGCTGTTGCGAAACAGTTGCAAAAATTTGCGAGCGTTCATTTCAAAGCGCTCCAGTAACGCTTTCTTCAACAGATCATAGTTGTCTTGTTGGCTGCTTTCCAGTTTGGCGTAAACATCATACGCAGAACTTTTCAAAGCCTGGGAAAGCTTCATGTTCCAACGCGACCTCTCTAAACCGTACAGAGTTGCAATTTTCTCAAATTTTTCTAGCCAAGTGTCAATCTTCTCATTTGGACAAGGGAAAGATTCTAGCGGAAAAGACATAGCAGTGAGATGGGTAGATTGAGTGTTAGAAGGATCAGTTAAGGAAGAATGAGGAGAAGCCTCTCCATTGCTGGAGGTAGAGGCAGCACCACGACTTTGGAACTCTAGAGCTTTAAGTGCCAGCTCATGCTGTCGCTCCTCCCATTCCTTCTCATGCTGTCTCTCCTCCCTTTCCTTCTCATGCTGCATCCTGCGGATTTCCATTTCCTCATCCATCTTCTTCTGCTGCAATAGCCGGTCTTCCGCTTCTTTCCTCTCCGCTGCTTCTTCTTTCCTCCTTAGTTCTTCTTTTTCCTCTTTAGCTTCAGCTGCTTTCCTCTCCGCATCGTATCTCAAGTTCGTCTCTGACAAAAGCTTTCGCTTCTTCGCCTTCCAGTCCCTCCTCTCTCGCTTCGTCCCTGAGGAGTTGTCTAAGCTTTGTCCTCTCGGCCATATTATGTCAGTGACTGAGACTAGTGGAGAAAGAAATTTAGAAAAGGATACTCTGATTTCTACCACTTACGAGAAAAAAAAATGTACCAAGAATTCAAAAGATGATATCCTTATCCCTGGGATACCTCCTCCAAAGTAAAATCTAACTATCGCTGCTATTATCGGCAATAAAGCACTTAATGCAAAACACGACTACGCCAACTAAATGGTAGTTAAGATTACTTCTGAAAAATAAGTTGCTACAGTGGAAACAAAATAATTATTGTAAAAATTAAAGAGAAAAATAATCCCTTAATTTTTAATCCACTATCAAGTTTACCCCTGAAGACAGTTAGGGTGAGGGAGGCAATTAATCTGGACAAATAGTCCGAAACGCACTCCTTAACTTTAGTTCAAACACCTTCCTGCTTCAGAACCCTTGTGAATGTTATACACTCACAAAACTTTACCAGCGTTTAGTATTACAAAATCATTAATTAACATGTATTCCGACAAAATCAACCTGTAAACCAAATGTATAATGCTTCTTAATGCTGTGGAAAAAACTTATCAGTTTGTGTGGTCAGCACGCCCATAAACAGATCGTTAGTCTAGGGGATAATTATTTTCAAAAAGTACAAAACTCCACAAGACAATCACACTCTTACTCTATATCAGAATAAAGAATCTTAAATACAAAATCCAGATAGACGAGTCCACATTTGTCGTACTCGTCTTCCTATTCTAAGTTCAAAAATCCGTCGGACGAGAACCCATTTGTCGTAGATTTTAGATAGGAGTATTAAGACTTGGGTTAGGTCCCTTCTGAATAGGTTGGAATGAGTGATAGATACAGTGAGAGCTGGTGAAAAACAATATAATTTCCACACGTGAGATGGTAGAATGTGATATAGAGGCTGTCTTTGAGAATCGAGATAATCTTCTCTCTCTCACCTATCTTCTACGACCGCTTTTAAAGGCGTCAGACAGTCTAAACACAGATATATATATATATATTAATATATCCCTATCTACTCACGGGCACGCACGTACACGTGACGACAGTTAAACACACAGACGTGGGAATCTATAACAATGAATTTATATGTATTTGAACGAGCTGACCAACGCCCTGATTTAGTTCAAGAGAGATTTTTATTATTATCATCAAAAAAAAAAATCTTCTCACAACACCAAAAAATACATCAAGGAAAAACATATACTGTACAAATAGTCATAAAATTTAAGAAAAATGCTACAAGGATGATAACCCGTTCGAATCTTACTCTAGGTTTAGCCCACAGCCCCGTTAAGAGAACAGATGATGGCCCAAAGAGTGATAGATACATAGGGTTGAGTCTAAGAGGTTTCTTCTTTTCTCGTAAATGTATGAACAGAGTTGGATAATCTGATTTAGCCTAAGGAAAAAGAAACTCTAGCATTTGTAACAAATTCTGCAGATTTAAAAAAAAGTTAAGACAGCAAATGGGTGACACTAATACCCCGGTAAAATAACACTCAGACCTGTGTACCCTCATTCATTCAGCCATGGCCTTTCTCACACATATATACTCACAACTTTGCTCGCTGCCTCTGGGAACATAATAATTCTAGGACCTTCACACAGACCCGAAAATGCAGTCATCGGCCAAGAAATCCCCAGTTCCAAAAGACGTACTGAACTCTCTGTCTCAGGGAAACGATTCCTTGGGTGTTCTAATTTTTCGAATGTCTGATTCAGTCACATAAAATTTGTCCAGGCACGAAAGTTAGCAGAGCACAATGTCATTAGCTTTGGATTCTAGGATTTAAGGAATGTCAGATCGGTGTCTTCTTTCAGGCAGGTACTATATTTGGTCACCACAATACTAGTCACAATCTCTGTCGGAATGTTAATATTCTTCTTGTAATATTCTCGCCGCCAGGCAGCATGTACATTTAAATTTGTGGAGCAATATGAACTGGCTCAAAAGCCCAATATATATTTCTAGTCTTTAGAAACCGTTAGTGGGATTGCTATTACTGTCTCTCTCTGATGGCTTATGCACTGTCAGACCCGTGTTACTTGAAACAAAAAAAAACCCCACGTGGTTAAAGATAGGAAATGTCTATGCTTCTCACAAATATGTCTCTCAGGCTACTAAACGCTGGCAAGTTGGGTACCACCGTTTCACTATATAAAAGAAAGAACACATATCAAATAATTTACATATATGTACTCAATATAACTTACATTTAAAACAGCAAGCCTACAGCTTGACTTATTATTTAAACTTCCGGTGAAATAAGTTATATAAAATCGATCATCAGGAATTAGGAATATGCGGCGTATTCCGTCACTATTCACTGATGTCGCATCTAGCATTTTATAAGTTTGGTATAAAACATTCTCGACTGAGTATTAGCCGTTAAATTAAATTCCTTATAGCTACTAGTTTTAGTAAGCTAAGATATAATTTATTATGTATTTCCACTGTATGCGTCACTAGAAAATAATACAAACTATAAATTTGGCACTCTGCGCAAAATCTAACTAATGAAATATGAAATAAGCGACTTAACACTTTATCATTTCACAAAATACTAGATATAATATATATTACCTCAAACACAGCACTACAGGGTATCGCACAATTAAGAATTATACGCTTATATTTATGGAAGTCTAGAAGTTCGACAAATTGTCGCAACAAACTAAGAAACTTCGCTTATACAGCTCTACTCTTCGCGAACCACCTGTCTACTGCGATTATAGAGAAAGAATGAAGATAAAGTTTCAAACTAGGTTTAATATTTTAAACCAGACAAAGGATGAACTATTATTTCGTAGCACGAAATGCTCTCCCCTTTCCGGCTTAAACGATACGTTTAACACCTAACATGTCGTAACTGCCACCTACTGACCAAGATGTACGCTGTCAGTTTCAAATCTCAGACAACCGTCTGCTCTGGGCGAAAGCGGGTTGGCAGTTTTAGCACCTACGTTAGTGTCAGGTGAAACTGGTAGACCAAAAGTCTGCTCATGTCCAGCGAAACGAATTTCTCACACCCCAGGCCCAGAAATCCGGTCGGGCCGCGCTCTGACCGGGGAAACTGCAGACGTATGTCTGGCGAGAACTGTATATTCACAGCTATGGTTCGACCGGCAGAGACTGACATCTATGTAATAGAATTACGTATCCCAGTATGAGAAAAACACAAGGTAAAGTTTGAGGATACTGAAGAAAATATTTTTCGCAACCGAGTGATGCGAAAAATACAGGAAAAACGAATACGGAAAGATAATAAGATAAAAGGATTTGGGTGAGAGAATAGGAAGAAGATGTAGGCAATTTAATGATATAAAGACCTACGTGACAGTCAACAAGTGTGTCTCTTCCTGATTTTCTCTTTCCAAATATTTCTGCAGGAGATTCACATGATAGATCTTTTCTTTCCCCTTCTTATCTATCTTATAATTTGTTCTAGACACCTTCTCTAGAACTGTATATGGACCTTGCCATCCAATTTGTAACTTATTCTGACTACCGGGTAGAAGAAGCAGTACCTTCTCTCCCACAGCCAAATCTCTGTCTTTAGCTTTCCTGTTGTAATAGGCAGCATGTTTTTTCCTGGCTTGTCTCAAATTTTCATTGGCAAGTTTCCAGCCAGTTTTTAAACGAGTGGTCAGCTCATTCACATATTGGTATGAGGATGTAATATTTTCCTCTGCCTTTTCATCAGTCCACGTTCTTAACAGAGTTACATATGGACTTTTAAATTCGGAAACTTATTTTTCCTGGCACATGTCAGGTCCTTTGCACTCGAAGCCCTGTTGTGATGACTTTTCTTCCCAGAATCATCATGCACAAATCGACCGCTACCAATTTTTTTCTTGGGGCTTTCTCCCCACTTAGAATTCTTGATGAGAGATTTCCTCTCTACATCTTCTTCCTCCAGTTTATAAAAGTCCGATCAAGGGATTTTCGGCTTATCCTGGGGTAAGACATCTTTTTGCACTCGCTGCATAGTGGCCATTGTAAAACAGTCAATTGAAGATTGTCCGTGAAAAGTGGCTTCCCATTCCACTTGGTCCACTTTATTATTCTTTCCAGTGTCAGGCCTACTGTTACGTGCATTCTTTGATATCTTACAATATTATACATTGGTATACTTGTTATGTTCGCAAATATTTTGTAAACAAAATAGTGCTTAAGGAAAAGTCATTATTGAGTTACTTCCCTTGAAAGTTGTGTCGGCTCTTTCGATCGAACTCCGCGGATGAATCCAGTTTTCTGCGATTTATTCTTTGTTTGGGTAGTAATAGATTGTTCTTGCTTCAGAATATCTATGGCCTGAATTTATGTGTATTGTTTGTCTGAGTAGGACGAGTCTGTCTTATATCTGTATATCTTTACATATCTAAGTCGAACTATATGTTCTGTTGTCTCTAGAGAGGTCAAAGGCTATTCGGCGGATGTGTCGCTAGAGTGTGGTGTGATTTGGCTTCGTCCTGATAGGGACTGTGTTTTCTATGTCGGCTTGTCGCCGGGGAAAAAGTGATCTCAGTATTTGTGGGGAAAGTGATAGTCGTCTAGACCTATCGTGTATGCTTTACCCCAGTGTTTATTCGTATTGCCAAGGAATGGCAGAATCATATTTCTGATACCAAGGTAATAATAGACACTCTTATGAACTCTCGTACGAAGCCACCATTTTCGATAGGTACGATTTGAATGTCTAAGAGAATATATTTGACTCGATGAAAACGACTTCGATTCCTAGCAGCACTATATCCTGTAGATTGCAGTCAATTGTTCATGATCAAATCTACAGAGCAATGAAAGATTTAATGAATGACTAACTTTAGGACAGATTCATTATCTGTATCCAAACGTGAGTGACAGCTCACGAGTGAAGCCATCTTGGAACCAAACATGTAGTGACTTTCAAGAAGAGAAAAGGGATGCCCGTATTATCGCTTGATTAGTCCAGAGATCACTGCTACACATGAGAACCCATTGCTAGCGGTTCAATATTATTATATGAAAAAAATGTGCTGAACCTTATGTTAAAGAATCGTCGCTAGACGAGATTAGGTAGAAGCCATCTGAAATATTGTTTATAAGCTGACGTGCTCAGTCAGTGAAGTCAGTTGATATATATATGTATGGGCGATACTGAGTGCTTGGCTACTGACAGTCCATTATACAATTATTCTACATGAGTGCCCATGTAACATTGCAAGACCATTTATCCACTGTACCATGATGTATTATGCCAACCTGTGATTTGTCACTATCTGTGCTGTCGAGTGTGTACGTCCAATTAAACGTTAGTAAAGGTACACAGTCGTTGGTGTCGATGACTTCCAGCCATACATGAGTGTGAGAAAAGAACATTTGTCAACACCACGAACTCTTCCTATCATTCGCACATTATACACTCAATCCATGTCTACACACCACTGCGTAGGTCAAGTTGACATTCCATACTCGAACCACGAGCAACACAACAACACAGTATTTAACTCTGGTGATGTTCGAGCGAGCTTCAGATTACTCAGCATGTCTCTTGCTCAGCAATCTTGTATTAAGAGTTTATCAACTGATGATGATGATGTCTGCTTCCATCCACTTATATTTATCTTTTGGTGGATATCATTAACGGGAATAAAATATCCAACTTTATCAACTGGTGGACCAGCTTTCTGGGTTTGACCTCGCAGAAGTTCAGAAGTCAACAGATTACCGATACCAGACCGTTTCCTGTGGCTGATACGACACACTTGCAGTATTGGTTTGCTCTTTGTCAACACTTCGTCACGTGACCTGTCAAGTGAATGCAGTATGTAGGTCAGCGTTGTTGACATTTTTACATTAGACATTACAGAGTTTCACAGAACAGTTGGATCAATTCTTGTCAATATTAACAGGAAGACAGTATTTGTGAACTAAGAAGTCCTATTTTCATCGATGGATCTTCTTGTTTTCTGTATATGAACTTTAATATTTAAGGCCAGAATGTTTAATTGAATAAAGTGGCAGTTTGTTTATTTTCATAAAAATAACTTTGCCATTACTGTAAAACTGAGCCTATTTTGCAACACATACTATCATACACATAATTTATATATATTTATGTTTACATGTTATTTGTTTGTATAGTATGTTAGTTTCTATGTCAGCGGGTTGTGTTTAAGGTTGGGCGGCGTCCTCACAACAGAATATCCCACGTCATAGAGGGTCCGTTGTGGGCGTTTTCTATAGGTGCAATTTTCTTGATTGAAAATTTGCTGCGACAACTGTTGCTTTTGTGTTAGCTGTGAAGTCTGTAATTATTGTTATTTTTGTAATATTTCTTTGTTCTTTAGTTTTGTTTTGATTTGTTTGTAATTTGTTGGTCTAACCTTTTCTATCTTTCAGTTCTATTCACAATTTATATTCATATATTGTGACGTCATTTGTGTTGTTATTCTTTGCAGATTCAGTGATTATTTTCATTGATTTCCCTATTTGATTTATTTTGATTTCTGCAAACGTTCTTGTATTGTCAGTCCTATTTGTACTTTATGTATTCTGTTGGTTGACATATGTTTTATATAGGTATATTTCATAAGACACAATTGCCTGTGCACTGCACTTGGATTATGGTATAAACCAGTACCTGATTATTATTACTATTATACAAGACCTTATTAAGGCTTGTGACCCACAGATATTGGGATAGTATACTGATTAATCAAGTCATTGAGAACTTGTGGTATTATTATTGGTTCAGGTGATTAGTATTATTGTTAGACATCATGTCTACATTAGAATACTTCATTACACAAGGGAAAGCCCTTGATAAGACTGGTCAACAATTAGAACAATGGGCAGTTGCTCAATATGACAAAGCATTAGCTGCAGAAGAGAGAAGAGCTATGGCAGAAGAGAAAAGATTAGAAAGAGAAGCTGAGGCTGCTGCTGAACAAAAGAAATTGCAGATGCAGGTAGAGGAAAGGAGATTTGAAGCTGAACAAAAAAAATTGGAAAGAGAAGCTGCGGCTGAACAAAAAAGATTAGACAGTGAAGCTGAACAAAAAAGATTAGACAGTGAAGCTGAACAAAAAAGATTAGACAGGGAAGCTGAAAAACAAAAAAGATTAGACAGTGAAGCTGAACAAAAAAGATTAGACAGGGACGCTGAACAAAAAAGATTAGACAGGGAAGCTGAACAAAAAAGATTAGATGCTGAAGAGAAAAAAGCAATAAGAGAACATGAATTTGAGTTAGAGAAATTGAGATTGACAAGTATGAGTAATGTTAATCAGGCATCTAGTGGTAATGGTAAACCTTCTACTTACAAGGTTAAGGTTCCACCGTTCAATCAGTCCAGTGACGATATTACATTCTGGCTGGATAGATTTGAACGTTCTTGTCGTACACATAATGTGGATAAATCACAATACGCTAATCAATTATCAGAAAACTTGAAAGGTGAATCTTTGACTAGATTATGCCTTGTAGGAGAAGCAGATAAGGATAATTATGATGTCATTAGGGCGGCTTTGATAAAAAAATATCAGCTAAGTGAGGAAGGCTATCGCCTTTTATTTAAAACGATGGTGCCTGAGACGGGTGTAGAATTCTCAGAATTCACTGCAAAGGCACGTCTCACAGTTGATCGTTGGATTGAGCTTTCCAAAACAGAAAAAACGTATGAAGGACTTATGGATTTGTTGCTCAGAGATAAGATTATGTCATGTGTGAACAAACCTTTCCTTGAATTTATACATGAGCGTAAACCCAAATCTCTAAAAGAAATGGAAGAATATTGTTCCCAATATGTCACTGCACACCCCGACGTGACTTTTGGCAACACTAAGATTAAGGAGAGTATGCCAGTTGCTTCAGCAACACCATACAATCCCAATTATTCACACAGATTTCAGGGACCTCAAAACAGATTTGATAAAAAAGGTAACCATAATAGTTATCAAAACCAAGGTAACCAATCATTTCAGGGTTCTTCTTCAAAGAACTGGAGACGAGCTGATAGCTCTCGACACAGGGGTGGTCATAATTATAGGAATTTCCGTAGAGGAAGTAATTATAGAAACTATCAGGGTTATCCGTCTTGGAGTCAACAAGATCATAATTACAGAGATACTCATTATAATGAATATGATAATGGTAACCAAGGGAACTATGACTCAAACCCAAATAGGGGTTACAATAGAGGTAACAATAACTACAGAGGTGATAATAACCGAGGTAGATCTCAAAACAAAAGACATAAACCACATTTTCAGGCAAACTCTGCACAACAAGAGTCCCATGAAGCCTATAAACAGAGTAAAGATAATAATGATGCTAGTAATATGGCATGTGCCGCTTTTGATTTTGGGAGAGCATCTCAGTGCCCCCAATGCAAAACGTTATTTGAGCCAACCACAGTGTCTACTTTAAGCTGTGGCCATCCTCTTCCTGCTCTTCCGGCATCAGTCGCGCATGATGGAAGAGGTTCTCTTGTCTTACATAAGGGTTTAGTGAATAACAATCCAGTCTCTGTGCTATTTGATTCTGGATGCACCACAATTGGTGTTAGGCAGTCACTCGTAGATCCTTCCCGTGCCACTGGACAAGTAGTCAAATGTGTAACATTTGGCGGCACATTAGAGAAATACTCTACTGCTATCATTAGGATTGCTACTCCTTTCTTTACAGGAGATGTACACGCATGTCTTCTTCCGAATCCGATCGCTGACCTCATCATCGGTCGCATTCATGGAGTCAGAGAATGCACTCCGCAACAAATTTCCACGTGGGAAAGGCAAAACATGCAGATTGCTAACGCTGTAGTCACTAGAGCTCAGGCTCTTAATATGCCTCAAACTTCATCTACTGAAGATAATGAAGTGCATAACCAAGATAATCCCTTGGTAATTTCTCGTGACTCGTTTATAAAACAGCAAGAAGATGATCCCACTCTGAAGAAATTCTTCATTCTTGCAACTAAAGGTGATCCGAATAAAGACACAAGTCGTAAATCGTGGATTACAAAGAAGAATGGCGTACTTGTACGTATGGTTCAAGACTCCATTACGTCAAGTCATTCTCAAATCCTGGTTCCCAAGAATTTGAGAGTTAAAATTTTGCAGCACGCTCACGACTCTCAGTGTGCTGGACACATGGGTTTTTCCCGTACTAAGTCAAGAGTCCTTGCGGCTTTCTTTTGGCCATTGGTAAACAAGGACATACGGATTTATTGTCGATCTTGTAAAGTATGTCAGGAAGTTAAATCCAAAGGTCCACGGCATGCTGCACCCATTCAGGCGGCGGACATTCCTATTCGGCCGTTCCAAAAAATGGCCATAGACATTATTGGTCCATTTAAGATCAAGTCTGCCAGAGGACATCAGTTTATCTTGACGTGTGTTGATATGTGCACACGTTGGCCAGAGGCTATTCCTCTGAAGAGCATTACTACTGCTGATATTGCAGATGCTCTTTGGCTTATATTTTCTCGTCTGGGGTTCCCCGGAGAGATATTGTCAGACCATGGCACCCAACTAATATCAGATACCATGTCTCAAGTAATGTCTACTCTGCAGATAGATAGATCTTTAAGTAGTATCTACCATCCAATGTCTAATGGTATGGTCGAACGCCTTAATAGAACACTTAAAAACTTACTGGGGAAGATAACTGAGGATCATCCTCAAGACTGGGACAGAGTTTTACCTGCGGCCCTCTTCGCTTACAGAGAGGTACCCAATGAACATACGGGATTTTCTCCCTTTGAACTCGTCTTTGGCGCGCGTCCGCGTGGCCCTATGTCGTTGCTTCACGATCTCATAACATCTGACAATATTGACGATGACACAAAGTCATCCTACGAATATGTCATCGCGTTGAGACAAAAGATTATCGAAGCATGCAAATTAGCAACTTCTTCTTCTGAATTTGCGAAACAGAAGGCAAGGCAATTTGCCAATAAGAAGAGATGCTTACGACAACTTTGTCCTGGTGACAAAGCATTTGTATTACTACCTTGTAGGGAAAACAGATTACTTATTTCTTGGAAAGGTCCGTACGATATAATATCGAAAATTTCCGATGTCGACTATATTGTCGATATTGATGGGAAGCATAAAACCTTCCACATCAATATGCTTACTGAATTCCATGAACGTCCGGATTATTTGCAACCCATTTTCCAAGCAACGGACAATTCTCCAGTACCACATGGTCATTACTCATCACTGTCCGTGATACAGGATGAGGAAACAAGTTTTTCAGATGTAAATCTTCCTCTTCCAATGATCCCACTTCATTCTAGTGAATCATGGAAGAACGTTACTGTCTCTCCTGATTTGTCTCTAGGAGAACAGCGACAAGTTTCAACTATGTTGCAAACATTTCAGGATGTACTCACTGACATCCCTGGACAAACGCATGTCATTGAACATGACATTGTTCTAACTGACCATACTCCTATTAGGGTTAGACCTTATCCTATACCTATACATTTTCAAGCACAGGTCGAGAAAGAGTTGGATGAGATGATAGATTTGAAAATAATCGAACCATCCACCTCTGCATATTCTTCGCCGATGGTTATTGTGCGTAAAAAAGACAATAACATACGTCTTTGCGTTGACTATCGAAAATTGAATCAAGTAACGAAGTTCGATGCCGAACCTATGCCTTTACTGGAAGAGCTACTTACTCGACTCTCCAAATCTCATTTTTTCACTAAACTTGATTTGTCTAAAGGATATTGGCAAGTTCCTTTATCTGAACGCGCCAAACCTCTCACGGCTTTTTCAACACCTAGAGGTTTGTTCCAATGGAATTTTATGCCTTTCGGTCTTATGAACGCACCAGCTACATTCGTACGCATGATGCGCCGAATCCTATCTTATCGGTCAGATGTCATTGCATATCTAGACGACATCTGTCTTTTCAGCGATACTTGGGAAGATCACTATTCAGGGTTAGATGAATTGCTGTCTACTTTGCGTGAGCACAACCTGACAGCGAAACCCTCTAAAGCCTATATTGGTTTTAGCGAAATTTCTTTCCTAGGCCACCGAGTTGGTCATGGTTTCCTAAAGACAGAGGACCATAATACTAGTAAGATACTTAACATCTCAATCCCTAAGACTAAAAAACAGGTGAGAAGTCTGTTAGGTCTTATTCAATTTTATGGCAGATTCATTCAGAATCTATCCTCTATCATGGCACCTCTCTCAACACTTCTAAAGAAAGGTTCGCCTAATGTGGTCCACTGGTCTCAGGAATGCCAATGCTCTCTGGATAAGATTAAAACATTGTTTTCAACACCACCTATTTTAGTGCTACCCACTAAAGATAAGACATTCGTTCTTCGTAGTGACGCTTCATCCACTGGGATTGGAGCGGCACTAATGCAAGAGTACTCTGGAACTCTGCATCCTGTAATGTATATTTCCAGAAAACTTAATGCGGCAGAAAGGAATTATTCGGTTTTAGACCGTGAGCTATTAGCTATGGTTTGGTCGATCCTCAAACTACAGAGATTCCTTCTAGGCGCACATTTCATAGTAGAAACCGACCAAAAAGCTCTTACTGCTATACAGAGTAAGAATTTGAAGAGCTCGAGGTCTACTCGATATGCAATTGCTCTTCAACCTTTTCATTTCTCTGTGCGAGCTATTCGTGGATCAGATAATGTGATGGCAGACATTCTGTCAAGATGCCCACATGATTCCACATAACTATTAGGGCTTAGACTTCTTGATATGTCTAGTTCTATAGTAGTTCCTTTTCTATATCATGATAGATACACATTTGTAATTTAATAATATAATGATTGTATCACTACATAGCGGTTCATTGATGTTTATTCACCGCTGTGCTTTGATGATTTTTTCTTCATAAATCATAAATTTAAGATATCTAATACGAAATGATGATATGAATTTTTTAGGCATTGTGTAATTGCCAGAATTGTATTATACTTTGATGACACCTTCCTGGAAAAATATACTTGTAGAGAAATAATTTCTCTCAGTTTATGAGACACATTCTCACCAGTCGCTCCATAAGTCGACTTAGCCTCATATTAGGCGTTATAGGTATTCCTGATATTTTCATCTGCGCATTATTCATGCGTTGTGAGCCTATTGTACGTTGCTCCTAGATGTATTTCAAAAAAAAAAAAAATGTTCCATTTTTTTTCCCGGGAGGTGTGGTAAGACTGTTACGTGCAGTCTTTGATATCTTACAATATTATACATTGGTATACTTGTTATGTTCGCAAATATTTTGTAAACAAAATAGTGCTTAAGGAAAAGTCATTATTGAGTTACTTCCCTTGAAAGTTGTGTCGGCTCTTTCGATCGAACTCCGCGGATGAGTCCAGTTTTCTGCGATTTATTCGTTGTTTGGGTAGTAATAGATTGTTCTTGCTTCAGAATATCTATGGCCTGAATTTATGTGTATTGTTTGTCTGAGTAGGACGAGTCTGTCTTATATCTGTATATCTTTACATATCTAAGTCGAACTATATGTTCTGTTGTCTCTAGAGAGGTCAAAGGCTATTCGGCGGATGTGTCGCTAGAGTGTGGTGTGATTTGGCTTCGTCCTGATAGGGACTGTGTTTTCTATGTCGGCTTGTCGCCGGGAAAAAGTGATCTCAGTATTTGTGGGGAAAGTGATAGTCGTCTAGACCTATCGTGTATGCTTTACCCCAGTGTTTATTCGTATTGCCAAGGAATGGCAGAATCATATTTCTGATACCAAGGTAATAATAGACACTCTTATGAACTCTCGTACGAAGCCACCATTTTCGATAGGTACGATTTGAATGTCTAAGAGAATATATTTGACTCGATGAAAACGACTTCGATTCCTAGCAGCACTATATCCTGTAGATTGCAGTCAATTGTTCATGATCAAATCTACAGAGCAATGAAAGATTTAATGAATGACTAACTTTAGGACAGATTCATTATCTGTATCCAAACGTGAGTGACAGCTCACGAGTGAAGCCATCTTGGAACCAAACATGTAGTGACTTTCAAGAAGAGAAAAGGGATGCCCGTATTATCGCTTGATTAGTCCAGAGATCACTGCTACACATGAGAACCCATTGCTAGCGGTTCAATATTATTATATGAAAAAACTGTGCTGAACCTTATGTTAAAGAATCTTCGCTAGACGAGATTAGGTAGAAGCCATCTTGGATATTGTTTATAATCTGACGTGCTTTGTCAGTAAACTCAGTTGATATATATATATGGGCAATACTGAGTGCTTGGCTACTGACAGTCCATTATAATATTATTCTACATGAGTGCCCATGTAACATAACATTGCAAGACCAGTTATCCACTGTACCATGATGTATTATGCCAACCTGTGATTTGTCACTATCTGTGCTGTCGAGTGTGTACGTCCAATTAAACTTTAGAAAAGGTACACAGTCGTTGGTGTCGATGACTTCCAGCCATACATGAGTGTGAGAAAAGAACATTTGTCAACACCACGAACTCTTCCTATCATTCGCACATTATACACTCCATCTATGTCTACACACCACTGCGTAGGTCAAGTTGACATTCCATACTCGAACCACGAGCAACACAACAACACAGTATTTAACTCTGGTGATGTTCGAGCGAGCTTCAGATTTCTCAGCATGTCTCTTGCTCAGGGCAAGGGTCTTGTATTAAGAGTTTATCAACTGATGATAATGATGTCTGCTTCCATCCACTTATAATTATCTTTTGGTGGACATCATTAACGGGAATAAAATATCACTTTATCACCTACGTTTGCCCCGTGGCGTGTGGAGGTCCTGATCACTATTCCCACTTGTGGGTGTTCCCTCATGTAATATGCCACATCTCTCTACAAAATTTTCAATGTCCCACCTTGCCTTGGGCCAATAATAATTCTGAGCTACCTTTTGAATGATGGTACCTATTTTCTCATGGTCCCCATCTTGTTTCACATGTAAGCTCCTTATTAAGTCTGCCCTATACCTTTTTGGAAGTACCAGCTGTCCCTGACCTTTGGATCTAGTTCCAGTCTTCCGGTATATTAGTTTGTTCTTCATATAGAAGTCTCCTTTTCCTGGAGGTGTGTGACCATGGGACAATTTCCTAAAACAAGGCTTGAGGGTCTTATCCCAAGCCTGCGCCTTCCTCATCTCTTCTGGAGTGGTATTTATCATAATATCCTCCTCCTGTCTAGAGGTCGACCTGACCTGAAGGGTGGCCATTACTATAGGGTTCCTTCTGCAACGGTCAGTATCATGATTGTCCATCCGACAATTCTTACACCACCTCCTTCCTTGGTTGAAAGATTTTCTTTCATCAAATTTCCTTTCATCGAATTGTGGGGTTTTATTTTTATTTTCATACCGTGGCATATCAAACTGGTGCTTACCTTTGTTCTGATCTCTAGGATCAAATTTATTAAAGTTCTGTGGTGCCTTAAAATTATCTGCCTGTTTCTTTTTATTACTTGTTACCTCTGCTTGAGCTGCCTGATACCTTTCAGCGACATTTAGTATCTCACCCAGCCTCTCTGCACCTTGTTCCATGAGAAACTTTCTCAGGTCTGGAGCCATGGACTCTCATAGTTGTTCTATAAGGATCATTTCCCTAAGATCTTGGGTTTTCCCCAGAGAAGTCCATTTCTCCAAGTATGTCTCTAACCGTGCAGAGAACTGGTGATATGTTTCACCTGACAGTAGTTTAGCATTCCTAAATTTTTTTCTATAAAATTCTCCATTCTTTTCATATCTTAACAAAAGAGCCTGCTTTAGCATGTCATAATTTTCTTGATCATCTCTGCTCATTTTGGCGAAAACATCATAAGCTGCACCACGAAGCCCTTGAGATAACTTTAAGCTCCACCTTTCTCTCTCTAACCCATACGTGGTAGCTAATAGTTTATACATATTTAGATAGCTCTCAATATCATCTTCTCTCTCAACAAAATGATCTAAATGGAAGTTCATAGCTGAGGTTGAGGCTCCCTGACTAGCAGAGGCATCAGAGGTAAAGGGACTGGCACCATTTTCAGGAGCATGGCCTTGAAATTCCAACTCCCTTAGTCGTAACTCGTGCTCCCTTACTAATCTCTTATCTTCTGCTTCCCTCTGTGCAACCTGCCTTCTTTCTTCTGCTTCCCTTTCTGCAGCCAATCGCTTGTCTTCCCTTTCGGCAGTCAGTCTTTTTTCTTCTGCCTCCAATGCCCTAGCCTCCTTGTCAGCCTCAATCTGCAACCTCTTAAGCTCTTTTTCAGTCTCTAACTTTTTTCTTCAGCCTCAATCTGCAGCCTCTTAATTTCTTTTTCTGCCTGTAATTTTCTTTCAGCTTCTTTTTCTAATCTTTTTTCTTCGCGTTCAATAAATTTGTCACATTCAGTAGTGACATAAGCAATCATAACTTGCCCGTCCATTCCTAACTCTTTAGCAGCCTGCATAGCAGCAGATCGAAATTTTGCCAGGTCGGCCATTGTCTAACAGGCAAATTTATACAATGTATAACCTAAACAAGTCAAACTATAACTAATTATCTAAGGACAACCACAAGCACTGAGAGCTCAACCTTATTTATTTCCACCCAAGGATACCTTTTAAATTTTTATTATTCTCTGAAGTGAATTACCCCCTAATATATATAATAGGAGAAGATTCAAAATCCCGGACAGGACCCCAATATATGTGCTAAAGTGGGATGATATAAATATTTATAGGGGACTTAGTGTACTGACTGAGATCAGCTGTGAAGGTATCTGTATCTAATAAGTGTGGTGTATTACAGATGACCTTACTTTGCTACCACATTTAGACCTCAGTCAGACTTATTCTGGAATATTGTGATGACTACGTTGAATGTCTAGGGTTATGATAGTGATGAAGTGTATGTTCACAACAACCAACAGACAGATAAACAATTTAATTTAATCCACAATACTTTACAACACTGTGACACTCACATACATAGAACACTCTATAAGACTATCTTAATAAGTCCAATGTTAACTTTTAAAATATGTATTAATTCCTTTCAATAATAGATATCCTGATTCAACTACAAAATGAACCAGGAATCACAATCAAATGTAATCACAAGTTGTATGTACACAATTTATAGATAGGACCTTTGTATTGACATATATTATTATTACAATATGTGTGTAAGTAGTGATGTAGTACTATGAGGTAATACTGGCTATTCAAGCTAGGTTGTTGTTTGTCATCATGACTTCAAGTGTTTGTTTCTGGTGGAAATAATATTGGAAAGGTTCACAGTTTCTTTTTATTTGAAACAAATAAATGTCCCTCTTGATTTTATGTAAAGTCACTTTTAGAGGGGGTATACACAAGATTGAGCTGCTCTGGCCAACGTAATCTTAACTTCTGTGTGGGCGGCAGGAAACAGTCTCCTATGCTCGCTTGCTTCACAGTTTTCTTGAGAAACAACACTGGTCGATATCTTGACCAAGGAGTATGCTATCAGCCTCTAGATTCAGCAAAACTCAGACCAGGTGCTGCTTTAATACGTTAGTACCACGGTCCCTGAAACAAGAAGGTTGTACCTCCTACTTCAGAACTAATTTATAATCTATTTCCACACTGAAGCACAATACATAACAAACACCGAGTTCAGCGCGGTAGGCCAACTGTTAGCTTCTCATGAACAATATACACCAGTATTCCTCTCCCTAATGGTTACAACGCCTCTGCAATTCCAACATTAATTCCTTCTATTCAATAAGATAGGTGTCATAGTACTATTTGGCAATCCCATGCAGTTATACTCCTCTCCGACAAGTTTTGTTCATAAGGGAGCAATATCTAGGCTTTGCCTCATGTTTGTTACTGAACCACACACATACAGACATAAATTTATCAATTCACATTCAATTTTCATCAAAAAGATTTCAAATATGTCTAGCTTACCACAATTCAAGGAAATATTAAACAAATACGTTGACTGGCGATGAGTTATGGCACAATTCCGATCTGCCTCTGTCCCAGGCTTTTATTAGAAAAATATGAGCTGGATCTCAACGCACTTGCTTTTACAAATTGTATTTTCAAAAAAGTGGCACTGAACTGACGCTCCTAATTGACTATATTAAATGGTCTAGCCAATGAGACCATGTTTACAAAAGCTTTTGAAAAAAGTACCCTTACTATCGTTTCCATTAACAACCAAAAATAGTATTTGCAATCGACTAATCATGTTTCGCCTTACATATTATTCTAACCAATCAAATCGGATTTAACGTGGTGGCCTCATTTCCTCTAAAGCAGTGTCCAAACACGCCATTATGAGCAAATATGATCCTGTGTTGTCAGACAACACCACTATAATATTTTGGCTATAATTTGTTAATTATTAGACTATTTGCTTAACACCTAACATATTCTTTGTCAGCAAGACCTAAGGCACCCAAATATATAAGTTTAATGGAGCTAAGTGGCTGCGTTCAAAATATGTATTTTCTTCTACCACCCGCTCACTTCTATACGATGGGGTGTCTTCTGTACTGTCAGGCTAATGTCAGGATTTCAGACGTAAAACAGTATTGTGTCATGTTTCCTAATAAGCATTAACCATGTTTTTTTAAACGTAACCTCGTATTGGTAGTGTTTTTTGTCCCTGTTTATTTGAAAAAAAAAAGCAAGTCTGCATGCCTTTCGTGTGGGGTAGCATTAATGGAATATTAATCTAGGTCATTACGCAGTGTGTCTATCTCAAGGTGTTCTAAGAAACACAGTACCCGTTTTATTTTTCGAAACGCGTGTATTTGATGCAGTAGGCTTTACTAGCAAACGTGAAAGCGTTACAATTTTGCAGACGAAGTAGAAAAAGGGGATTTCTTGTTTAACTAGTATGACGTTCTATAACACAGGCGTACGCTATTGTGACCGCACTGTTCTTTTACCATTCTTCTTTCCTTGTATTGAATTAATTCGTTAGGCTTTACATTTCCTTTTTAATTTATATATGTGGATTTAGAATGTCTCACGACAACCCTGAAACTGAGATCCAAAAGAAACGACTTTTATATCAAGCAAACAATAAAATTACAATAACGTTGTAATAAACAGTTATGCTCCACTATGGAATCTATAATTATGGTTGTCATTGTTATGATAGTCTCGGCTGTCTTTATCCGTGTGAGTCGCCGTCCTGTTACTTCCACTCTATCAATTATCAGCATGCGCCTGCATAGGCTAATATATTTTGTACACACATGTACCTGTCAGTAAATGTTCTGACAGCAAAATCTATTCCATCCTCTTCCAACTCAACATAAGGGATATCTAACCCTGTAGTTCCAGCTGAGTGGATTGTGATTCATCTTACACCATTAAGTGAATTTACATAACATACAGCATTTGACATTACATAATAAATGGTATGCGCCCCTTGGGGTCGATACACAAAAGAAGGAAAAGTAATAACCTCCCAAAAATGAATACATGGAAAATGCAATAGTTTTTGCTATAATAATACAGTTGTGACTGAACCCTAAGGCTGCTTTCTGGACTGCCGTGAAAGTTATAAACTGGTGTCTAACTACACAAGTAGGCATATAAAATTCCACACAACCACTAGAAGTTTCTATCAGAAAGTAATAAGTGACTATCTCCTATAATTCAGTGTTATAATTCCCGCACTTCACTATTCAGTTTTAAGTGAATAACCTACACCGCTGACCTTTCCTTACAGTAATGACAGTTATTTTAGCCTACTCTTAACCCATTGTAAGCACTGAACGGACTACTCTGATTCTTCGCCTAGTAAGCATTTGTTATCGTAAGTTTACCATTAACCCATTGTAAACAATAACACAGGGAGACACGTACTGCTTAAGCACCCGTTTTACTAAGGCGGTGGACGGCGCTACACTACCATTGAACTAATTACCGGGAGAAATAAAATAAAATAATTCAAGTCACACTCCTATCAGATATATATAAAAGCTAACATGAATATATATATTATAAAAGATGTCTACTTACCCCAACATGACGAGAATAGGCAACACAATCTAGTTTTTGTGTTAACGTCTGCCTGTCTCATTTGGTCATCTACGGGCAGGAAAAATGTACGAGTGTGCTTGACTGAGTAAACCTATCTAATTTTATAGTCTACCAGAGACGCTACCCCCGGACACCTGACATCGCCTGTTCCAACAGATGTTGGGGGTATACCGTAATCATGAGTAAGACAAATGTTATTCTAGAGTCTACATCAGAAGCCAACAGCCACGAGAAAGTTTCATAGACAATACATAATATTATTCTGTGAGCGATCAGAGGCCACAACAAAATCTCTCAGAACGAACGTGAGTTTTGTCTCCCCTTTGCATCCGCTACCGACTGTAGGCTAGCGGTTCGCTTCAAAGAACTATTTCTCGCTCGTGATCAAACACTGTTACCAGCAAGAAACGTTCCCCTAGTCAGACACCGCCAGGTGCAGCTTAGGTAATATTATCTGACCGCGACTGACCAAGTGGGGAATTTATAATGAAGGCCAGAGCGAAATAAGACCGCGGGGTGGGGCCTGGGAGGGGAATAATGGGCTACGTAGAAAAATCCGAAAGAAAAGAAAACTGAAAGTGCAAAAAAATCGAGGAAACCAGAACATTAAAAGATAAGAAAAATGGGACGTGTTGGTAAAATAAAATTAACAGTCAAATCCGTGACAGTAACCACTCGTCCCTTCTTGTCCCATAAATGGTCCTTTTTGCTGGTACCACCAATAACTGGTAATAGAAATAGAAACAAAACGCTCTTCTGAGTATGGCGTTTTCCGACACATAGGTATGTGCCCCTCTCTTCTATTCTACCATCCCATGTCAGAATTTACCCTCGATGAGAATTAAATTTAATCCCTCTGGATAAAGCTTTCTTTACATTTAAACTGAATAGCTTTAGCTTTACATTACATTTAAATGAAAAGGTTAAATGTACAAATATAATATGTTTTACATTTACATCTCTACTGTCTGAAAAGTGTTCACAATATAAATGCATTTATATTTCCTTTATATTTACACTTGTTGAAAAGCTTTGAATCTGTAAGTATTATTCTTAGAATGTACATCATTTCTTTCATCTTTTCCTCCCTGCTCCACAGGGAACCTGGAACTACTTCATGCTTTTAGTTCTCTTTACGAAACTATCAATAAAGCAATCACCAGCCCATGCAGTGGTGGTTAATGAATCATCATTCTAGATACTGAGGTTGCCAGCCTCAAATGACTTGGGCATTCTGTAGCAATTTTCACCCATTAAAATTCACATGGTAAAGTATATATATATATATATATATATATGAAAAATGCACTACTTACGCCAATCTTGGCTCACGGACGTTTTTGCTCTTAAAAAGGCACTGGCTTCTTTCACGTGTACTGGGGTTCGTTAATTTTAACGTCAATTCCCTCTGACTCTGTGTCTTTCTTCAGTTTCCTAGTCCCTTTTCCTTATTAAAATGTAGAGATTTCCCGTGCTTTGTAAGTCTTATTTGGTTCTCCAATAAAAGGTCCCGTTAAAAAAAGGAATTATAAATCTAGTCTTCACTCTGGCGAGGTCTGATGTTGTCTTGGCGAGCATGAAATTCACAGTAAAATAAAACTGCGAAAATGGTCAGACTATATTCCCTGCCTTCTCACGCCTTCGTTTGTTATGGAGTTAAATAAATGCTCCAATCATATTAAAACAGGTCGGGTGTGGTACTTTCAAAATATTTCCGACATTGACAAATTTTGCAAAGGTCACGTCTCCCATATATGGTAATATGATGTCCAATGCGCTTGTGTACAAACTTACAGACAGATCGGGGAACTCACATGACAACATGTGTAAGCTGTAATACTTATTACTTTATTAGAAAGTAATGTTGTCATAAACAAGTCGGCCTGGAAGCGATTATGTCACACTTGTCTACCCACATGTGTCACACAGACAGTAATCTCGTTATCTGTCGTATGAGTACGCAAAACTCCGTGTTTGCCCATCTCGTTACCAAACGAGTCGTCTTATCAGCGGTTCAATCTAAACACGCCGGCGACTATCACCTCAGTTGCTCACCGCAAGCTAAACAGGTGACATCACAGAGAGGAGTGCCGAATGATTTGATAAAATCAAATATCTGCTACTTAGCAGAAAAATAACGACGAAAGAAAGAAAGAAAGAAAAGTGCGATACTTGAGAGCACATAATAAAAATTAGTACCACAAATGTACCAATACTGCCGGAGAGAAACAAAGATCGATAGGGGCCGCCCCGTTTTGTCACATAGATTCCACTTAAATTGTGCCCGGAGATCCTTAAATTTTAGCTACGCCACTGAGTGGTGACACTGGATATGGATATGAGAGAAGTGCTATAGCACGTTTCACTAGCTTTGCCCAACTTCAAAATGCTATATCTCAGCGAATATATAACGCATGTAAGTGAAATTTTGTGTGTGAATTTGAAATGGTATAGACCCTATGAATTAAATTTTTCATTAAAATGCGGCCATTGGTTTCAATTTTCGTTTCTTTGCGATATAATATAAAATCCTACTTGCCAACACACATCACACGCACACATATTGAAATGTCTACAGTAAATTATACGACCTCATTTGCACATTTTTGGTTTATCAAGCAATTGGCATGATTTTAGTGTGAAATTGCATGAAATTGCACTTCTTGAACATAAAACAGTTTATTTCCGGTGTTACGCACATATTGTCAATCAGTGGCGTGTCTACAAAAAGTATTGTTTGGTTAAGTATAAAAAATGAGTCTGCGAGTACATTTTATGACATTACATCAAATCACAAATAGGATTTTTAAGTATTTCTGCAATGAAGCTACTCGAGGAAAACTATGTCATGCTATTTCAAACCCACAAAAGAGGACTATTCATGCCTTGGGGATAAGCAAACGATCATTGCACCGCTGGATAGCGACATCTGAAATTTGTAATTCCAGTGTTTTACACACGAAAAATAGACCAAGAGTGGTGGATAATTTTGACAGAGAATTGATCCGCAGAGAAATTTGCAAAGTTTCACAATAATGAGGCAGTGACTTTAAGGAAATTGAAAATTTGGTTAAGAAAGAATAATGACATTGATATTTCCAAATCTACGCTATGGAGGACTATTAGGAGTTTGGGATTCAATTTTAGAAAATATGTTGGTGGTAGAAACCTTATTTGTGAGAAGCCTCATATAGTTGCAATGAGAAGCAAATATTTACGCGAGGTCAGAGAATTGAGAAGAGATTGTTATGATTTTGTGTATTTAGATGAAACTTGGATCAATGCGCACCACAGTAATGAACGAGAATGGCAATCATCTGATGGGACAACTAAGAGACTAGTACCAAGCAGCAAAGGACAGCGCCTAATTATTGCACATGCAGGAAGCAGCCATCATGGGCTTCTAAATAATAATACTGAACTCACATTTGTTTCAAAATCCACAGATAATAGGGATTATCATACAGAGATGAATGGCAAGATATTTCAAGATTGGATTGTGAATCATGTACTTCCTTCCTTGGATAGACCGTCGTATTTGAAAATGGACAATGCTTCATATCACAACGTTGTGGCACCAGAAGATAAAGTTCCTAATTCATCAAGTACTAAAGATGTAATAAAGATTTGGCTGACCAAAAACGAAATGTCCCTGAAGCCTGAATTACTTGAAATTGTAAAAAAGACACAGCATACAAAGATATTTCACATAGACAAGGCAATCCATGAACATGGTCACAGATGTTTAAGATTGCCTCCTTACCATTCGCACTTAAACCCAACAGAATTAGTCAGGGCTAAAATTAAGGAAAGGTAGCAACAGAAAATAGAACGTTCAAATTAAAAGATGTTGAAATACTTACAAAAGCCGCCATCTCCAATATAGCCACGGATTATTGGAAGAAATGTGAGAACCATGTGTTACAAGAGGAAGGGGAATATTGGAAGAATGATGGTTTGTCCTTCATTCGGCGGAGATTGATTATCAATTTCTCAGAAACATCTGATTATGATTCGGATGAAGTTTAATTTCTTTAAAGATGACCTTACCGTTATTTACAAGCAGATTAGAGGAGCAACGTTCCATTATGATATTTATGAACCGCAAAGAGGTGATAACTATTGAAATAATTAGATAAATGAAGGTCCAGTTTGGTAGCGCATTAAATGTCAATGACAAACAATGTCACGAGTATCTCCCATGCAGATCATTTAAGAAATCATCTTCAGCAGGTATTCATATGCAAACGTGATGGCCACATTATTGTAATAGTAGACACGCCTATGCCTATTCAATTCACAGAATCTGTGACTGAAGTGGAAACATTTCTTATTTCGATACACAATAATTAGTATGCCGACAAAGATCAAAGGATTTCATCCGTTTATGTGAACTGGACAAGATGCACAAATATAAAGTATATATTTGTTGGGTCTAACCCAATATAACATCGTATGCAAAAAATGGCATTAATACGTTAGACGGTTAATCAGATAATTACATTTGAAGTTGGGCAAAGCTAGTGAAACGTGCTATAGAGACAATTACTGATCGCCTTCTAGAGAAAAGACATTGTAATCGATGAATCAACAAGGCTAAGATTGCTAGAATTTGGCATCAAACGTAAGACTAGCATGGATGGACATATGCAAGGATGCATCTGTTGGATATACGAAGGGGAAAAATACAACAAACAGACGCTAATAAAAACAGACAATAGAGACAGAAGTGAGTCAACTGTGTTCGGCAGCTAGTTTTATCAGTTCTTCTACTGCAGACATTGTATCCCGTACTGTTATATGACAATAGGTGAGACAGAGGTGCCGCCATGCGGGTCAGTTGTTAAGATGGTCTACTTTGGTCTGTTGTGTGCTGATTTCCTTACTGTTGCGTTCCATTTATGCATGTGTTTGAAGCTGGTAGACATGTGGTCAAGTTATATCTCTAGGGGAATGTTAATTCATCTATCACATGGAAACTGCAAACATCAACAGATCGAAATAATGTCAGATGAATACTGCTGACAATTTATATATTTTATTGACAAGTACATACACTACGTAACTCCATTTACGATTAAAGATTCATGATAACATAGTTTATAAGGCCAACCATACAGGGCCATTAACGTTCATGTCTGCATAAACACAGCAGTAACGCTGCTTTCGTCACCTCTTCGGACAGTCTGTCTGATAATGGCCCGCGATATGATTATCTTTTACTCAATCGTACATCTTCGTTAAAATACTTTCTGGTTAATAATAAACAGCTCGCATACACATGAATCAACACCTTACTTGTATGCAGACACACTGGCGGACAAAGGAGGGTAGGTTTTGGTATTGTATAAACGTTTCCCTACTTTATGTGTTTAAAACGTTTATAAACAGTACTTACTGTTCTTAGTCTTCTATCATTTACTAGACACAGCATTAAGGTCTTTGTCTTGTGTAATCTGACCTATACTGTATAATAGGGGAACACCAGAAGTGATTGCGTCATTAATAGGCTGGATTGGCCTAGGTAAATTTCCGATAATATGTGTTGCAGGTCGCGCTATTAATCCCTGTCATCGAAGCACTATTTTTGTGGTGCTTAGATGGCAGGGAGGATAGTGTGATTCGCTTCCGTAGCTAGGCGGGGGTGCCGAGCGGGAGGTCCTGGGTTCGATTCCCCGGTAAGCCACTCACGTCTGTTATTTTTCTGTTGTCTAGTTTTCTACTTCTTTATTTCTCACGAGTGCCTGAAAACATACCTTTATGTGTTTGTAATATTTATGTAATGTTTACAGGCCTCGGGTTTCCCTACTTTATGTGCTTAAACGTTCAGACCATACATTAATTTTACGACATTCTATTCTAGCAACCCTCCTGTTGAGCACCGCAGCGTTTCAAAATAATGAATACATTGCCGTGTGCACAAAGAGGTGCAACACTTACAAAAAGTCTTATGTCTGCTTTTGAGTGTCTAAACAACAAACATAGTTTTTTTCCCTCAAGGTCATTAGTCGTAGAAAATATTTTGCAAAACCTAAAGACTGGACATTTATCTTGAACAAAGTTCACAAGCGGACACTACTCTGATCGTCCGAATGGTCATAATCTTACCTTTGTTTACAGTAAGCCTCCACAAAGTTGTTCTTGGCTGATACGTCATCGTTTATGTTGCTCCAAGCGTACCCGGATGTGTAAAGTCGGCGAATGCTCTCTTGCACAACACCCGCCATAATGACGTACCCGAGGACAAAGATAACGAACAATGTAAAAAAGATTAATGTCAGCTTTCCCTGTGAGAACAGCCACAACTTCCTGGGTCTAATATATGTCCTAGCTATCATTGTCAATCACAACTTCCTGGATCTAATATATGTTATAGCTATCATTGTCAATCATAACTTTCTGGATCTAACATATGTCCTAGCTATCATTGTCAATCACAACTTCCTGTGTCTAATATATGTCCTAGACGTCATTGTCAATCACAACTTTCTGGATCTAATATATGTCCTAGCTATCATTGTCAATCACAACTTTCTGGGTCTAATATATGTCCTAGACGCCATTGTCAATCACAACTTTCTGGATCTAACATATGTCATAGACGCCATTGTCAATCACAACTTCCTGGATCTAATATATGTCCTAGACGTCATTCTCAATCACAACTTTCTGGGTCTAATATATGTCCTAGCCGTCATTGTCAATTACAACTTCCTGGGTCTAATATATGTCCTAGACGCCACTGTCAATCACAGCTTCCTGGATCTAATATATGTCCTAGACGTCATTGTCAATCACAACTTTCTGGATCTAATATATGTCCTAGACGTCATTCTCAATCACAACTTCCTGGGTCTAATATATGTCCTAGACGTCATTGTCAATCACAACTTTCTGAGTCTACCATGTGATCAATTTTCATACTAAATTACACATTTCTTGATCTACAAAATGTCAACAGTCTCATCGTAAATCACACATTTCTGGATCTACTAAATATCCAAATTCTCATCGTAAATCACATATTTCTGGATCTACTAAATGTCAAAATTCTCATAGTAAACCACTCATTACTGGATCTACTAAATGTGCACATTCTCATCGTAAATCACACATTTCTGGATTTACTATATGTCAAAATTATCTTACTAAATCACACATTTCTGAATGTACCTAATGTCCAGATTTTTACTGTAAATCACAAATTTCTGGATAATAACTTAATGTCTAAATTCTCATTGTAAATAACAACTTTCTTGATCTACTTCATGTCCTATTATCATAAATCACAAGTATATCCAAATTCTCATCGTAAATCACAACTACTTTGATCTACAAAATGTCCATATTCTTTTCTTCAATCACAGCTGCCTGGATCTTCTAAGTGTCCTAATTTTTATCGAAAATGTTTGTTGGTGCTCATATTCGTTTTCAAAATAATTTGAAAAGACATTTTAATCAACAATAAAATAATAAAGTTTTTGGAGAATATTTTCTTGTTTTTTTTTTTAATGATACAACAATAAGATATCTTTTAGTGACAGAACTGTGATATATTGTAATCATGGGAAAACTGTGATATCTCTTAATGAAGCAGACGGTGATATCTCCACTGTATCATGAGAAGGGAAGGAAAATAAAACTAGTAGTTGGTAATGAACAGTGCTAATTTGTTTAAGGTAAAAACACAAACAACGTCACGTGTATTTTAAGAATAATAATAACAAGAGGTACAGAAATTAAAACGACACATATTCTTTGTTAGTTACACTAAGACGCCACTAAGACGCCACTAAGACAATCTGACAATGTCAAACGTGAGGAGATCATTTTTTTAAAGTTGACGTAGCATTGGTATCATAAACTTCAGTGTAATAAATAATAAGTACTGACAACAAGCCGTTACTTTACGCACTGGCAGCCAAATAGAATAGTGCCGCAGATAAAAGAGAGTGTTAGGCAGGGATGTGTGCTGTCACCTGATATGGTCAATCTGTACAGGGAAAATATGAGATCCATAGGGACTTGGCAAAAATATCAGTTGGCGGATATGATCTTGAGATATACTGATGATACAATCTGTCACGGGTTGCCTCCCCTTGCTCTGCAGTAGTGGTCCAACAGTGGCCAAAACCTAGAGTATCTAATGTGGGTCTTCAAAAGTGTCTACCTCCGCACAAGATTACTCTTGGCAGAGTTGTAGATAGAATGATAATGATGCTTCTACCTCGAGGTAGTGTCCACAAGATATTTCAGAAGTCGAGAACAATGCTGAATTAATGTGAGCACGTTAACTTTTTATCAGACCCGCCACCTTTTGTGGAGATGGATTATCTTATAATTTAGCTCGTTCACGCCTCCAGCTGATTTAATTCAGCGAAATTCCTTCTTATTATTTTATAGCTCTGGTTAAGTGTATTTAAGAAATTGACTGAGACATACGGGTGCAGTACAATCAAAACGATTAAATCAACGTTAAATTTGTATATACACAAATTACAAATTTAGTAATCAATTATGTTTAACAGTTTAAAAGTGAATAATTCTTTTTTTAAAAGTAATCATCACATGGTGATGTTATGGTTTTTGAGAAAATGGATAGTTCACTTGGCAGCTTTTAAGTTTGTACTTTGCTGTCAATAGTTTGATGGTTTCTGCTCCCGCTGATGTTTGGTTCTTTGCAGATGGATGACTGATTTAATCGTCACTGGTCAAGTCTGAAAGTTGTGACACGTTCCAAGAAGTATCAGGGAGTAATCACAAAGCTGGTCCAGCGTCTCTAAGACCCGTCTGATGATGGTGTCTAATGTTGACTTCAGGCCACTTATACTCTCTTTTGTTCCAGAGATAGTACCCTGAGTTGGTACCACCGACTAGTGTCACAAAAGAAGATAATAAATACCCTCTTGAGTATTGAGTTTTCCTGACATTCCTCCATCCCATCTACCTCAGAACTTTATCATCTCTGAGAACTAATGTTAATCCCAGTGAGCGGAAAACGTTCATTACATTTAGATTAAATAGGTTTATATTTACCGCTACATTGGTTGAAAAGGTTAACAATATAATAAGTATATAAATCATTTCTCTCATTATTCACTCCCTGCCCATATGGAACTTAGGACTACCTCTGCTTTTGGTTCTCTAAAAGAAACTCGCATAAAGCAGTCACCCGCCCTTGCAGTGGTGATTAATGAAATCATCGTTCTATATGCTGAGGTTGCCAGCCTCGAATGACTTGGACATCCACTAGCAGTTTTCACATATTAATATTCACATATCAATATATACATTTTATTTCACGTGTTAATAATGCAAAATGCATAATTATAAATATACAACTTACCCTAAAATTGTCTTTGGGATCACAGACTTCTGGCTGGGAGAAATAGTTAAGGCAACTTGTTTAAGATGCCTCTTCCACGTGTTCTGTGGTGTTACTTTACAATAAGTTCCCACTCTGACTTCGTGTTCAGATTCCTAGGATTCTGGTTTTCCGTGTTAATAAAGGTAGAGTTTTCCTGGGATATAAGTCCTCAAGATGCTCAAACAAGGTCCAGTCCGATAAATGGAATTCTGATCCTATTCTTTACTTTAGTTGTCTCAGTGTCTGACTGGTCTCTTAACGAGTTGAATTGCACAGCGCTTTTAACCGACTAAAGTGTCAGGTTATATTGCAACTTTCGTCCCACGCACATTGTTGTTTACTATTAGACCAGGATCCAATCAGAAATGTTGTTATGTTTACATCTCGAATGCCGGCCAAAAGTTTCAATCATGTGTGGTTTGATGGCGTTCTATTCAAAAAAATTCCTCATAGGAAAGTTCTGCGTGTTATTTAAAAGGTCATTTTCCAAATATGGAATTGTTATATCCGTCGATTCGAGGTAATGATTGCTACTACAACTCCCTACATTATCACAAATAATGTCTTCGTAACAATTCTGTCTGGAACCTATTACTACATTCCGTCTTTCAGGTGCATGTCTGTACTATGTCTGCAGACGGATAATTTATCTCCTCGTACTTATGCAAACACCGACCCTCGTTTGACCATCTTGGCTGTAACTCTTCATGATAGTAATTAGAAGGTCACACTAGCCATATCAGCGATAAGCGAGCTCGCTTGGCCATTTCCGTGTGAATTCGGCGCCCAATGTCTGGTACACGAGAATTTTACCAACATGACTGTCGGTCAAGATTGCATCATCCGTCTACTCTTTCAGCAGGGATGAACAGGTAAACAGACATGACGAATTACTACAGGAAGAAGTGCAAACAATGACTCGAAAATACCAATTACCTGTAGGAAGGTAGGGGAAGAAAAGACGCCGATTACACTGACAAACAACATTTTTCTTTCTTATATAAGAATAAGTGTTCTTAGGTCAGTTTCTTGCGCTGATTTCAAATTTGAAATCCGTTTATCTCTATCACGTCGGGTTCTTAAGATATTTGTGAATACATATATTTTTGGGAAACCGTTATTTGCTCCGTTTCATTTTTACTATATAACTTTTTAAAAATTAATAAAATGCAAAATAATTCTACTTTTTATACTGCTAAAAGATGCATGACATATGTTACGTTATATTTCAAATAGTTACTGTATTTTGAAATAATTCTGAGTGAAATATGGCTTCTAGAAGTTGTAGAAATTCGGCTGATCTGTTCTGTTACGTGTGCGGATATTTTACCGATCGTGTTCACCAGAAAAACTTTACACCATTGCTAAAGAAAGCATATGAACTTTATTTCGATTCGAAAGTTGATGATGCAAATAAATCTTGGAAGCCAAATGCAGTTTGTTTGACTTGTGCAAATACATTGGCAGGTTGGTTACGAAAATCGCCGAAGCATAAGTCGATGCCTTTTGGAGTGCCAGCAATATGGCGTGAACCGACAAATCACGTTACTGAATGTTACTTTTGCTTGACAAATATCTATGGTTTCACTTTTAAAACTAGAAAGTCTGTGGTTTATCCAAATATTGAATCGGTTTCGAAACCAGTGCCTCATGATCCAATAAAGTGTCCGATCCCAGTTCCACCAGAACAATACCCGTTGGACGTGAATGAACTTTCAGAAAGTGATAGTTTACCTGCTTTAGAAACTAATTCTGACTCGGATTATGTACCGGTGAATGATGGTGTTCACTTAATTAACCATTCAGAACTTTCAGATCTAATACGTGATCTCGCTCTCACCAAAGGACAAGCGGAATTACTCGGTTCGCGACTCAAAGAATGGAATCTTTTAGCGCCCAATACTCCGATATCTAAATTTCGTCATAGACACAGAGAACTTGTTCAATACTTTGAGATGGATGATGACATTTGCTATTGCAAAGATGTAAAAGGTCTAATGGTGCACCTCGGTCATGAGCACATAGTCAACGAATGGCGACTTTTCATCGACTCTTCCAAGACTAGTCTAAAAGCCGTGTTATTGCATAATGGAAATTTATTTTCATCAATTCCAGTCGCCTACTCTGTTCATATGAAAGAAACTTATGACAATATGGCTATACTTTTGGCAAAAATAAAGTACAATGACTACCAATGGCGGATTTGTGGAGACCTAAAGGTCATTGCAATTCTCACGGGCATGCAGACTGGGTATACTAAATTTTGTTGCTTCCTATGTGAATGGGACAGCCGCAACAGACAGGAACATTATGCAAGAAAGGTGTGGCCTATCAGGGATCGTATGCAGCTCGGGCATAAAAATGTAATACACGAGCCATTAGTTAACAAAGACAGCATCATTTTACCACCGTTACATATAAAGTTGGGGCTCATGAAGAATTTCGTAAAAGCGTTAGATAAAACGAGCAAAGCTTTCACTTATCTTCGAGAAAAGTTTCCGCAAATTAGCGATGCAAAGATAAAGGAAGGTATCTTTGTAGGACCTCAGATTAGGAAAGTTATTGCAGACAAACAATTCGAGAACTTGTTACATGGTAGTGAACTTCGCGCATGGATGGCATTCAAATCGATCGTCGATAACTTTCTGGGAAATCACAAATCTGTCGACTATGTGCATATTGTTAAGCAGTGCATAGATGCATACAGAATTATGGGCTGTAACATGTCCCTCAAAATCCATTTGCTCGATTCGCATCTTGACTTTTTCCCTGACAACCTTGGCGAAGTCAGCGATGAACATGGAGAACGATTCCATCAAGATATCGCCGTAATGGAGTCACGTTATCAAGGACGGTGGAGTGTGACCATGCTTGCCGATTATTGTTGGATGCTTCATCGCGATGTACCACATGCCATTCACCGACGAAAGTCGACTGCAAAGAAATTCAAGCCTACATAACTGTTATACTTCTTGTACAAATGATGTTGTAATACTGTATGCGTTGTTAAAAAACTTCAATTGCGTATTTCTAGAGATCCCGACCTGATAGAGAAAAACGGTTTGCAGATTTAAAAACAGCGCATTAAAATTGACCAGAAAAACATAGAAATGTTAGAGAAAGAAAAAAAAAATTTTTTTTTGTTAGTCAGTGTTATTGAACCGTGCACAAAATTCGGACGCCCCAATAAAGGTAGCTAAATACTGCCACAGCGGACAAGAGATCGACTCAAATTATGTGACACAGTCGCAATAGCGAAAAGTGAAAAAGAGTTACAGGAAATGGTTGATACAATAATGACAGAATGTAAAAATAAATAGCCTTAGCCTTAATAGCGAAAAGACAAGTAATGGTCATCTGGAAGAAAATGACTTCTCCTGAATGCATCATCAAAATAAATGGGGCAGCTTTGAAACAAGTCAACATATTTCTAGGCACGTTAAAACATCAGGTGGAAGATGCATCTCAATTATTTGAGAGTTATTAAAAGTTACATACAGCTAATCCTGGCATCTGAGAGATGAACACGCAGGTTTTCGACAAAACAGATCCTGTACAGACCAGATTGCCACTTTGAGAATAATAGCTGAACAAAGTCTGGAATGGAATTCACCCACTATACATTGGATTTGTGGACTACGAAAAGGCATTTGACAGTGTAGACAGAGAATCACTTTGGAAATTAATGAGGCATTTTGGAGTTCACCTGAAGATCATTAATTTAATAAAGAAAACATGTGAAGACATGACATGCAGAGTTCTTCATGAAGGAAAGCTTACAGAACCGTTTGGGATAAGAACGGGAGTGCGACAGGGATGCCTCTTGTCTCCATTACTTTTCTTACTAGCAATAGACTGGGTTATGAAAACATCGACAACACACAACAGAAATGGAATCCAGTGGACTCTCACTAAGCAGTTGGATGATCTGGATTTTGCTGATAACTTGGCTCTTCTGTCCCATAATTGTAATCAGATGCAGGACAAATTGAAAACACTGTCGTGAAACATTCTAAATCCACATATATAAATTAAAAGGTAAATGTAAAGCCTAACACATAAATTCATTAAAAGGGAAAGAAGAATGGTAAAGAACAGTGCTGTCACAATGACTGTACTCGAGATCCCCCTTTTTCTGCTTCGTCTGCATATTCTCACGCTTTCACGTTTACTAGTAAAGCCTACAGCAGCATACACGCGTTTCAACAAAACAATAAAACGTGTACTGTATTTCTAAGAAAACCTTGAGATACGCAAGCTGCTTAATGACCTAGATTAATACTAGCATTAATTTCATTTTATACACTGCGTGATGAAAAGACAGATGGACTTAGGATAGAAAGAGAGAGAGAAGGAGGAACGCATGCAATACTACCACAGTCTCGCGATTAATATTAATGCCACCCCCAAGCGTAAGGCATGAAGCACTAACTTTTTTTCAAATAGACAGTGATAAAAAACACTACCAATACGAGGGTTAGGTTTAAAAACCTGTTTAATGCTTATTGGTAAACATGACATTATACTGTTTTATGTCTGAAAGCCTGACAGTACCGAGACACCACATCGTATCGAAGTGAACGGGAGGTAGAAGAAAATGCATATTTTGAACGCAGCCACTTAGCTCCATTAAATTTATATATTTGGGTTCCTTAGGACTTGCTGACAAAGAATATGTTAAGTGTTACGCAAATAGTCTAGGAATTAACAAATTATAGCCAAAAGAAAATAGTAAGGATGTCTGACAGCACCAAATCATAATCGCACAGTGGCATGTTTTGAAACCACCATTTTACGGGAAATAGGCCACCATGTTAAATCCGATTTGATTGGCGGGAATGATATGTAAGGCTAAACATAATTAGTCGGATTGCAAATACTATTTTTGGTTGTTAGGGGAAACGTAGGAAGGGTAAATTTTTTCAAAAGCTTTGTAAACATGGCCCTATTGGCTAGACCCGTTGATATAGTCAATTAGGAGCGTCTGTTCAGTGCCACATTTTAAAATAAACTTACCAAGAAACAGTGCGTTGAGATCCAGCTCATATTTTTCTAAATAAAAGCCTGGGACAGAGGCAGATCGGAATTTGTGCCATAATTCATCGCCAGTCAACGTATTTGTTTATTATTTCCATGAATGGTGGTAAGATTGACATATTTGATATCTTTTTGATGAAAATTGAATATGAATTGATAATTTATGTCTGTATATGTGTGTGGTTCAGTAGCAAACATGAGGCAAAGCCTAGATATTGCTCCAACCTGAACAAAACTTGTCGGAGAGAAGTATAAATGCATGGGATCACCAAATAGTACACTGACACCTATCTTATTGACTATAAGGAACTAATGCTGGAATTGCAGAGGCGTAGTAACCATTAAGGAGAAGAATACTGGTGTAAATTGTTTCAGATGAAGCTAGCAGTTGGCCTACCACTCTGAACTCAGTGTTTGTTATGTGTTGTGTTCAGTGTGGAAACAGATTATAAATTAGTTCTGAAGTAGGAGGTACAACCTTCTTGTTTCAGGGACCGTGGTCCTAACTTATTGAAGCAGCACCTGGTCTGAGTTTTGCTGAATCCAGAGGCTGATAGCATACCCCTTGGTCCAGATAGCGACCAGTGAGGTGTCTCAAGAACACGGTGAAGCAAGCGAGCAGAGGAGTCTGTTTCCTGCCGCCCTCACAGAAGATAAGATTCTGTGGCCAGAGCAGCTCAATTTTATGTGCCCCCTCAAAAATTGACAATATAGTAAATAAAGAGGGACAATAAATTGTTTCAAATGACAGGAACTGTGAACTTTTCCCAATACTATTTCCACCATAAGCAAACACTTGAAGTCATGATGACAAACAACAACCTAGCTTTAAAAAGCCAGTATTACCTCATAGTATCACTTCACAACTTACACACATAGGATAATAATAATAAAATATGTCAATACAAAGATCATACCTATAAATTGTGTACATACAACGTGTAATTACATTTGATTGTGATTCCTGGTTCACTGTGTAGTTGAATCAGGATATCTATTATTGAAAGGAATTAATACATATATTTTTAAACTTTAACACTTGACTCATTTAAGATAGTCTTATAGAGTGTTATATGTGTGTGAGTGTCACAGTGTTGTAAAGTGTTGTGGAATAAATTAAATTGTTTATCTGTCTGTTGTTGTTGTGACTTACACTTCATCATTTTCATAACCCTAGACATTCAACGTAGTCATCACAATATTCCAGAATAATTCTGACTGAGGTATAAATGTGGTAGCAAGTAAGGTCATCTGTACTACACCACACTTATTAGATACAGATACCTTCACAGCTGATCTCAGTCAGTACACTAAGTCCCCTATAAATGTTTATATCATCCCACTTTACCACAAACACTCGATGAGAGGTCACAGCAATTGGGTCTGAAAATACACAGGAAAAAAGACAAAAATAATGAAAATAAATGCAAGTGAAGATAACAGGGTTGAACTTGAAGAAACACCAATACAAGATGTAGAATCATACACATATCTTGGCAGCAATATAGACAAAGTTGGAGGGACAGACAGTGATGTAAAAATAAGAATACAAAAAGCAAGATGAGCTTTCATTGCATTGGGAAATATATGGAGATCAAGAGAAATCGGATCCAACACGAAAATAAGAATCTTCAACTCAAATGTGAAGTCAGTCCTATTGTATGGCTCTGAAACATGGAGAACAACAAAGACAACAACCAAAAAGCTACAGACTTTCATAAATGGGTGCTTGCGTAGAATAGAGGGATTGAAATGGTATGGCAAGGTTACCAACGTGGAACTGATGACAAGAACTAGACAAGTGCCAGTGGAACAAGAGATGAGAAGAAGACGATGGCGATGGATAGGACACACACTGAGGAAACCTGTTGATAGCATTACAAGGCAGTCCTTGTTCTGGAACTCCCAGGGCAAGAGATGCAGAGGTAGACCAAGAAGCACATGTAGAAGAGAGCTGGAAACAGAAGTGAAAATGAGGAGGAGAACGTGGAAAGAACTTGAGATGATGGCACGTGACAGGAGGACTTGGCATGTGTTTGTTGAAGGCCTATGCTCTTTTGGGAGTGGAGGGTTATGAATCAATGAATGAATCCAGGCATCTGGAAATGAGTCATGAACAATTAGTAAATAAGTAGGACAATCTCTGGAAGTGTGGCTATACAGAAGTTGTGTTCAGGATACCGTAGGCGATTATAAATAGTAACGTAGATTCCCGGAAACGAGACAGTGTTTATGCAGACAGGTTCGATCTGATTTTGTGTTCTGTGGTCTAGTGATATCCAAGCTGCGTTATATGCGGTATTCTTTTATGGGGAAACATGCTTCCTACTACAACCAGTTGATTGATATCACAGATGTTTATCACTAGTTCTCTATTTCCGCTCACTCTCCAAAGTCCGTGTTTTCCCATGATTTCTCAAAAACTGCTATTGTCTGTTCTTATCTTTGCATTTAGGTCACCCATCAAAACATTCCAGCTGCCAGCTCTAGACATTTTCCGAACAAACAAGCAAACAAAAAGTGAGTCAGCAGCCCAGACTTTTTTCGGTTTCCTCTGTGTTGCGTCATTAGCATTTAAACACTGGGACAAGATGACCGAAGTGGCTTCCTCTGTGTTGCGACATTAGCGTTGAAACAGTCGGACAAGATGACCAAAATGGCTTCCTCTGTGTTGCGTCATTAGCATTAAAACAGTCGGACAAGATGACCAAAATGGCTTCCTCGGTGTAGCGTCATTAGCGTTGAAACAGTATGACAATCATTATCATAACAAGAAATGAAGAATTAAAGAAATTGATCATTATCATAACAAGAAATGAAGAATTAAAGAAATTGATCATTATCATAACAAGAAATGACGAATATTTTAAAAGCGATCAATATCATAAAAAGAAATGAAGACTTATATAAAAAAAAAAAAAACTATAAACTTCTTCACAAGGAATAACACATTAAAGAAAGTGATCAATTTCATAATTAAAAAAAAAAAGGTAAAGGATCCCGTTACACGCCCATTAAGGCATATTGGGAATATGGTGTTAGGCCCATATTTTTATTACCATCGGCACAGTAGGGGTGATGTGGTCAGCATCACGCCGGCCGCCTTAACCAACCTTCCCAGAAGTTGCTCTGGTACCCAGTTGGGGCTGGGTCGACCCAGGCGCCGTTTGCGGCCTAAAAAAATCCCACATCATCTGGGGATCGAACCATAGACCACTGAGCTAGGAAGCCAGTACACTAACCACTATGCTACCGCGGCTAATTTCATAATGGAAAGTAACAATTATTTAGAAAACAAAATGAAGAAGGAATGACGAGATTGATGACAGTGTAGAGACAAAGGAGCAAGAAAAATATTGACAACGTGACTTAAATATGTTGGCAGAATGAACAACAAAAGAAAGGAAACGAGATAAAAAGAAAGTAAAGAAGAGGTGTGTTACAAGTTGTCGTTCTCCGGTATTGTATAATTTTATAGAACACGTGGTAACAGTCACGAAGGATTTAGTGTTAGATCTCAATGTGTCAATATCTGCTAAAGGTGTTCCATCTCCAGGCCCAAGCTACGAAAGTTGTAATTCATGGACTCACCGGCGTCTATCAGCTGACACGCATCGTCCAGTAAATGGAGGAGACCTGAGGGCGATACATTTAGATTTCTCTTGAGAGCTCTCAGGGGAGTACGAATGGATGTTTGACCAGAGCCGGGGAGACAAATACAAACAACCTCCAAAGAGAAGAGACGGGAGAGAATGTTGTGAGAGGGACAATGTCGACCTTGAAAACAACAGTCTTAAAACCTGGGAGAATTTCGTTCTTTGTTGGGCATACTTTCTACACCGCTTACATAATGACGTCAGTGTTTGAGGCCATGGGTTAGCGAAGTGCCTGGCCTTCTGTTACATAGCTGGACAGGCGTTCTGTTACATGGATGTACATTGTCTTAGTGCGGTCAGTGTAGTTAAAAAAAAATATAGTCAGTCTATATCGCACAATATTTGATTCCATCGTCAGTTTTGTTAAAAACATGCATACATCTTTGTTGTATCATATTTGATTACGTGTACTTCTCAGAGGTGTAGTCGGAATGTAACTAGATCTTAAAAATTTGAAAGGAGAATAAATAATGACAGTAATGATAATGCTGATAATAAGGATCATGTTGATAACCGTGGCTATTGAAAAAAAAGACAAAATAAAAAAGAATAAAGGAGAAAATACAAATCTTCACTAGTCAGCATGCAGCCGTGTTTCTCATACGTTTGTCCACGAGACGCTGACCAGCATCAGGAGGTTGAATAAACGTCAGCAACAGAATTGATAAAGAGACAGGAAGTTGTCTAGTGACAAGATCAACATGGCAGTTGTTGTAGCCTTGGTTGAACAAGAACAAAACATTTATAAACAGATGGCTGTTTGCGCGTTACTTGTTCACCATTTTGGGCAGGTGCTTTGTTGGCAATTATCCCATACTCCTCAAGAAAATCGCGACGCATGAACGTTTGAGGAACTGGGGTTTTAGTACAGAGTCAGTGTACTTGATATCAGTACAGAGTCAGTGTACTTGATATTAGTACAGAGTCAGTGTACTTGATATTAGTACAGAGTCAGTGTACTTGATATTAGTACAGAGTCAGTGTACTTGATATTAGTACAGCGTCAGTGTATTTGATATTAGTGCAGAGTCAGTGTACTTGATATTAGTACAGAGTCAGTGTACTTGGTATCAGTACAGAGTCAGTGTACTTGATATTAGCACAGAGTCAGTGTACTTGATATTAGTACAGTGTCAGTGTACTTGATATTAGTACAGAGTCAGTGTACTTGATATTAGTACAGAGTCAGTGTACTTAACATTAGTACAGAGTCGGTAAAGTGGATAGGGCTTATTTTTGTCTGTTCATTGGGAGTCGCCAGAGAATGTTTTTTTTTCATTGTGGCGAGGTTTGTTTGTTTGTTTTTTTAGGAAGGGGGTGGGGGAAGGAGTCTTTGAGGCTAGAAGGAGGGAAAATTATATCCACTTACAATAACATTCAAACCATTCGTAAAATACTTCAGTCAGGCTTCACGGTCTTGAAAAAAAAAACGTGAGGAAAGCCTGGTTTTTTTATAGCCAATCATTAACAGCATTTATGTTATGATTAAAATTCATAACAGGTGTGTATTTGACAGCTTAGCTCAGCGTGGCTCTGTGTTTGTTTATTCTTACACGGGTCACTGGAAAAGACGGGTGAGCTTCATTAAGTCGTCATGCTTGGCGGGGTCTCGTGAGACAGGTTTCTGGTGGGAGAGAAGGGGCCAGAGAAAGAGATATAGTGTTTTTCATGCCGAGTGGACGTATTGTGTTTGAGCTCCTGAGATATTTTGATTGTGTGCTTGTTTCATATATGATACCAATTTCTGTACTCCAAGATCCTGTGTGAGGGGTATTAGATATCTGCATGTGCAAGAAAGTATATATTTCTTTGAACTGAGTAAATAAATATGTGGAAAACTGTTGGAGACAGTGTTACTAGCAACTGACGCTACAGATCTTTACATGACGATACATTTTATGCCATGCGCTGTAATGGCTGTCACGTTGTTACCTGTGGAGCTGTGTTTTGTACAATAAACAATGTTTGATTGTCCACTCGGCCTTGGTGATATTAAGATTTGGAGCTGGATAGCTGTGTTCGGGGTCTACCATGTCTACCCTTAGGTAATATTGGCTAGAGTAGCAAGACGTCTACTCCGACTGTACTAATCATATAACGACCCGTAACAATTTACTTGTTTTGACTTTTTTTAATGTGCGTCACTGTTTGACAATAAACAGTACACGAGATAAGTACAATACTAACTTTATAATGGAGGTTACAGGCGTTCAAAATAAATAATTAAAATATAAACAGTCAAATTATAATTTTCTTCATTTTTTTATATGTATTTTGACTCGATTTGGAGAGGAGTACTTCATATAACCTGTACACAAAATTTGTTGGCTATGTGATGACGTATATTCAAACAAAATCGAACTTCGATCTGATTTATCTAATCTACGTGACTAAATTATTTATTGTGGCGTAGAATGTGGAAGATTTTTATCATTTCAACATCAGACGCTCCTGGGGGGAAGGGGGGGGGGGGGGGGGGGTAAACAGGGATACTTCAGGTATGTAACACCCCACCAGAACATCAAGGTTGTAGGGTATCATTAAGAACATGGAAATCTGAATCAGTGGAGATGACAAGGTAAATAAAAGAAGTAACTCGTGTATCCCTCAAACAAACTGCAGATAAGTGCCACGAGTATCACGGAATCGTTAAACTGGTGAACGAGTATAGATGGAGGGCCTGAGATATCCCATTCTGCAGCACAGACACTTGAGGAATGATGATGTTAACTGAAGGAACATTCACATACAACCTGTTTTAGAGTACTACATTTTGAAATAGAAGAAAAATGCATTATGCGCTTAAATAATGCAACTGTGAAATATTACGGGTGCGTGGAGACGGGAACATATGTTATTTTTAAATGAAAAGAAGAGAGGAAACTGGTCATGTAAAAGTCAAGGTGTCACTATCTACATAAAACAGTTCTTGAGTTAGGTCATCGCACAGAATGATTACATAAAACAGTTCTTGAGTTAGGTCATCGCACAGAATGATTACATAAAACAGTACTTGAGTCAGGTCATCACACAGAATGTTTACATACAACAGTACTTGAGTCAGGTCATCCCACAGAATGTTTACATACAACAGTACTTGAGTCAGGTAACAGCAAAGAATGATTACAAAAAAAAAAAAAAAATAGTATTTGAGTCAGGTCATGGCAAAAAAAAATTATTACATAAAACAGTACTTGAGTAAGTCGTCACACAGAATGATTACATTCACTGTTCCATCTTACTCTGAGAAATCCTCGTTTTGAGGAATTCACTTTCTGTTGACATATCTAGTTTTTGCGTAGGAATTTTTTTTTTTTCGTACGCCCACTATTACTCGAGGCGAAATCTCCGGTTAATATGTCTAACCTGAGACTGATTTTACGTGAGTATCCCTTTTTTCCCATTCAGGCAGATACTCGCCGATTTCAGAGGTACCCACTAGAGCTGGGTCGGCTCAGGAGCCGTTCTGGTTATTCCAGTCCCAGGTCGACGATACTTCTTCAAATGTCTTCGTTAGGGCTCGAATTATTCCAGTCCAAGTCCCGGTCGACGACACTTCTTCAAATGTACTCGCCAGTGCTCGAACCTGGATCACCCAGTCGCCAGCGCAGTGTGGTAACCATTACACAAGCGCGGCTCCCGCGTACGAATGTTAAAACATGATTTCAAAGCACATAAATATTATCTTAACGATTAACAATATTTTAGTGCAAAAATGTCTTATACAGATAGTACGAAAATTAAACATTGTTTTTTAGTGAAAAAATACTGGTACAACAAGAAGATAAACAATATTTTAGTAGAAAAGTACTTTATAGTAACAAGATTAACACTACTTTATTAAAAAATGACTTTATAGTAAAGAAGATTAACACTACTTGTGTGTGTAATACTTTATAGTAAAAAAATTAACATTTTAGTGACAAAATAGTTCATAGTAAGATGATTTACAATTTTTTGGTGCAAAAATACTTTATAATCAAATGTTTGACCGAATTTTAAAATCGGTACTACAGAAACAGTCTCTAAAAATAATGAACTAACCAATTAAAACGCGCCATTGAAGCAGTGCACATTAAACCACCAGATAACGCGTATTTATTTATTGATTGGGGGGAGACACAAAATTATGACAATGAGAGAACAATGAGAAAATACAATTTTATATTTGTAACAAGAACAGACAGAGACGATGACAATGAGAGAATAATGAGAAAAATACAATTCTATGTTTGTAGCAAGAACAGACAGCGACTCTGACAATGAGAGTGTGGCAGAATGTAAACAAGGTATGCAAGGAATGTGCAGTTTTTATTAAAGTGTAAGAAAACGGATGGATAGACTGTGATTCTACTTTACCATTTTCTCAAGGAAAAGGATACACATATGTGGATATAATGAGAAAGGAAATGCATGCTGTAGTTACTGTGTTACTGGCAAGTAACTGTGTCGAGTGGCTAGTAGAATGATAAAAGGTTCACTTTCAAAAATCGTATTAAAGCGAAGGAAAAACCAATCAGGGAAAGTTTGATATGTGGAGGAAGCTGCGCTTCAGCTGAATAAAAAGAGATATCAACGAAAACGACAGCGGATATAGAAGACGAGTATGACGAACTAACAGAGGAAAAACACAGGTTGCTAAAATGTACTGCACAAGCCAGATAAACCTTCAGCCAGAATTGGGATGACGTCAGAGCTCTATCAGTCGCTTGCGATAGCCTTATTTAAACAAGCGGCAAGTTTGAATTTGAACACACACACACACAATCAGTTGTAAACAGCGGACGGAGGGAAAGAGCTAATCACGAACTCATTTACCTATTGTGTATTATGTGACAGCCTGCCTTTATCAAATCAAGTCCAGTTAGTGTATTTCTGAAGACCAGATGGTTTCGGTCAAATACGAGTATATAGACTGGGAAAGTCAGAAGTGTAAACCACCAGTGTCATCCTGCACTGCGACACGGAGAGCTACAGCTGGTTCACTCGGATATGCTGATATCCATATTGTATCGGAAGATCAGTAGAGACAGGGCTGGATTAACCATTAAGCAAAATAAGCACGTATAAGTATTTAAACCAATAAAACGGTATTCAATCAGTTTTACAAATAACGGTTCACAAGAAACAAGGGATGTTTCGGGTTTTACCCTTCGTCAGCCACAAACAGGTGACAAAGGCAAGAATACATATAGGTACTACAAAACTATACGATGATGAGAAATATATAACAAATGGGCGATACAAGCAGATGAAAAAAGTAAACAACAACAGTGATGAGAGAAAGAAAAAACAATAATAATACAAGAAAATCATAAAATCTAAAAGAAATACTGAAACAAGAAAGTAAATAATCAACGAAACGAAAAAAGAGAATTAACAAAACTGTGGAACTAGTAAAAGTTCACTGTCTCGATCCAAAGAATCTGTGAAAGAAAGCAGTAGTATTCTGTCACAGAAATCGCAAGGAAGTGACGTACGATAGCGACAAAACAAAAGATATAAAAAGATACGAAACGAACCAAAACAAAAACATAAGAAGATAGATCTAAAAGACAACGAATAAAGAATAAAAAAGAGAAAAGCTACCAGAATTTATGCAAAATGATGTTGGATATTCAAACCATCGGGAGCTAAAACAACCATTTTAAAAATAAGACGATTCTCCAACGAAAAGCGAGTCTTGTCATTACCGGCACATGAAAGGAGGGCAGTGACATGAATATCGGAATTACCTGAATGGTCAGGCCTATTGAAATGAAGGGCCACCGGTAAATGTTTGTCATGATAGATGTCATTTAAGTGCTCACGAAACCTGTCTGCCAAACGCCTGCTAGTTTCACCAATAAAGGTCATGCCACACCTCTTGCAGATGATAGCATAAATCAGGTTTCTGGATTCGCACGTAAAAGACTCTCTAATGATAAATTTTCCTTTCGGAAAAGTGACTGTCTGAGTTTGGAGTACAAACGGACAGGTCTTACATATCCGGCGTTGGCACGGTTTAGTACCAAAGTAAGACGGGCTAGTATGTCGCAAGCGACTGTGTACAAGAATTTCACTAAAATTCCTATCCCTACGATAAGCTACCAAAGGTGTATCACGAAACAACTCTTTGGTATCAGAATCAGAGTTGAAAATAGGCAGATGTCGAAACAGAATTCTCTTTACCGCCAGACAATGAGGATGGAAAGTTAGAACCAGTTTGAGTCACGTGCTTAGGGCACTAAGGGAAGGTGGGGCACCACAGAGTTTTTCCCCATAGCTACTATGCCCTTAACTCTTTCACTGCCACATTCGACTTTAGTCGAATTTTTTGTAATTGCCCTTATCTGCCGTGTTTCCCTAGGTATAAGTAAATAATTTTCTTATATTGCTCGCTATACAAGGTATTTGTTGTTAAATAAAATTAAAAATTTTAAAAAAAGTTTTTATTTAATATAGTTGTGGGGTCTGGCCTGGAAGAAAACTGAATTTTTCAATCTCTTATTTCACCTACAGCTCTTATTGAGTCTTAATGTCTTGTCAGTTTAGCAATGGAAGATCGAGAGGAGCACTATTGTTCGGCTATGCTTAGGGCATCAGTTAGCCTCAATCCGGCCCTGAGTAGAGACTATATATATTAGTGGGTACTGCATCATCAACCATTACATAGTTGGTCTGGGACATTGCTGTCTATCGGTCCAGGAACATTTCAAGTTAAGTAAATAAACTCATTAACATGTGGAGCAATTTAAGGAGAAGAGAGTCAAGTGAAGAGACTATTTTGATACCAAAGTCAGTAAACAGAGACACAATTAGCTCAGTGACATTTATTAACTGTAATATCATTGTGCCTTTTGTGAATAGTGTGTAAATATAAATTTCCTTATCATCATATCATTGTTCACCTTTCTCTGATCAGAAGAACAAGAGATCAATATAAATAAATTGATTATTAATTGGTGTACATTTGGGCTTTGTTAATTCCATTTGGTTACAGTTGAATTTTTTAAAATTTGAATTACATTGGTTTAAAGCATTCTATTTTGACCCTTTCCACTCTTATTCAATTTTTCTATTTCTCCATCGCCCTCTAATAACATATTTAAAAAATGTTCAATATGTCTTTATTTTTTATTTAATATTTATATATCTCCAATTCATTCTGTCCTCTTCTATCTCCAGTCCTCATTAATATTACGTTTGGGTAGTTTATTGTTCAGTTTCGTTTTTTAGTTTCTTAGTATGTACTGTTTACATCCGGAAGGGGCAGTCATTTCCTTTTCCGGTTACGCACATCTGTTTGGCGGCAAGCGTGTTAGGACTCAGCTGCCTTTAGGGAAGTACCCAGGTGTTATTTTTATATTTATTTAGATTCTTATGTGTCCTATCTAGCCTTCACTTTTTTCCTTTCCCCGACGAAGCCCTTGTGGTCGCAACGTTGGCTATTTTCTTTGTCTTTTGTCCTCGTAAGACGAATCACCTTTCTTCGATTTTTTTTATACCCATCCATTTTAAAGCATAGGGTAGTCGTAACGAGAGGACAAGCTAGACTTTTGATCTACGTGTTACCATCTGGACAACAGCTCTTTACTGTCTGACTATTGTGACGTATAATGTAAATATAGGCTCAGTAATCCTACAGTAATCCGACCACCTTTGCTTCCCCATTTAGTGTTTTTAATTTTGCTACGCAAAAACCACGAATTTCGCTGTCTGTCTGACTCATATTTTGAAGCCACGCATATTTTTCCTGTTTTACATGCGCAGATGAGTGTTTACCAACTTTCGTACCTGGCAGTCTTAACAAGGGGAGCGAACCTGGTTTGTTTACCTGAGTTCTCATGGGAGCTGATCTGTCAATCATTGGTCATTAGACAGACGCACGTGGGGAAAAGATCAGATCCTTGAAGAAATACAATGGTGATAATAATACTTCCAGACCACCTTTGAGGTCCGTGCATTTCAGGGGACGTAAAGCTTTGATCTGAGGAAACGGACGGAAATCTAAAATGGGCCTGTTCGCACGGCCCATGTCTTTTGATGTCGTTCGGCATCGCGAGTAGAGCGAACAGTAAAATCCTTTATCTCGGAAACGAAGCTCCTTGATTTTCCCTGCTATGCCGAAGGTGTGAATTGTCACATCCTTTAGAGATATTGCACAAAATCTGTATATATACGGCGTTCTCTCCAAGTCAGTTATCAGGTCTCTCCGAAAATTTTGGATAATCTGAACGAGTACGCTAGAACCTATGTGAAATAGTGCGTTAATAGCCTTCGTGTGGATTTATTCTGATTTCTAGTAATAATAATAAGTTGTGCTTAAGTGTTAAAATGTGTTAACGTTTTACCATTTATAATTCATTGTGATTCCCTAGCGTTAAGACTAGTGAAATAGCAAACGCGCAGATATTTTCTTACCAGTTGTTCAGTTTAATGTAAAAATCCATCAACCATTTTTTTACACCAGAGGATACGGTTTAGCTGACTAGGTATAATGCTATGAGTGACGGATAAAGTGACAGAGTAGAATTCGCATTATATTACATTGTGTGTAATTTTCTAAATGGCTAGTGTTTAATATCATGTGTCAAAACAATAGACGCCGACAACCAAATTGCTAGTAATGACAGGCGATATTTGTAAAGGGCGCGTAGATTAAATTATAACTGACATTGTGCGCTGATTGTTTTACCGGGCCGGGGGGGGGGGGGAGGGGGAAGCGGCATGCCTAAAACCCAACCTGTACTCGCTAAGCGAAGCGCGATAAGATAGGCTAAGACCCCGTGTTCCTTTTAATTTAACTAGGTGACGGAGAGGATAAGAGATCACACCCTTAGCGTGATAGTATAGGATATTGGCATTTTGGTTAAATGTTCTTTTTCTTCCTAATATTGTACCGGATCAAAACCAGCGGCCAGCGGTTTTCTATTGTGGTCTTTTCCTCAGTTACTGAAGGAGTAATAGTTGTCATTTTTTTCCTTGGCGTTCGTCCCCAGTACATGTGTAAACAGGAATTGCCAAGGCGACAAACTAACATTTTAACTGTAAATTTGAGGTAACCGGACTTACAAAATACCCAGAGTGTTTATTAAATTTTATCAGCCCGCTCTGGAAATATACATAACATTTTTCCCGACTTCTGACAGTCGTTTTTTTCAAGTGGATTTTATCCAGGAGAATACACTGTTTCATAATCGGCACTCACACCAGAGCAAGCCGATAGGATTTATCATCATTATCTTAAATAACAGTTTAGCAACCAGATGTTTTCTTTAGCTATTGGAAGTACTGTCTACTGTGAACACAAAATCGCGGTTTATTTTTTGCTACATGAACTATTTGATGGGACATTGCATATCCAAGAATCAACCACCAAATTAGGCGTCCCCCATTATAAAAATTAACTATTAGTGGAGGTACTGGGGCCCACTTCGGAGGATAAAACTAATGGATCATGATACATATGCATAGATGTTTACGTTCAAGAGTGTTACACCAGGTTTAGGTAAGGCGTGATTGATGTGGCCACGAATGACAGAGAGTGAATATTTTCTAGTTACAGAAACTGTACCATCCTTTATTTTCTTTGCAAATACTGTTATTTTACTGGATAGCTTAAGTAGGAACTTTGTTCTTTTCTTTACCGTCTATTCTATAATCTAGTGTTAATCTTTGACCTTTTGGGTTATTAACTTCTTTTGGGATCCTTTTTTTCTCAACAAGGGGGGAGGGCACTTATTGAGTTATCTTCCTATGTCTGTAAACGTGATTATATTGATTTCTATATGTTTGATGTTGTAAAGTTTAAGTGATAATAAACTAAACAAGAACTTAACTTGTGTGTTGGTTAGACCCATATCCATTTACCATAGTTTTCACGTTTGTGTATCTTGTTGTCACATAATTGTGTGTGTGTGAGTAGTAAACTTATAATTATACTTATAGGGAGGTTTGACAGATCGTCTTATACTAAAGATAGTCGTATAGATAGGCTGGACTAGAGAAACCACTCATTCCAGAGACAGATCTTCACCTTAATCTATTCATTCGTGGAATCTATTCTAACACCTTTCCAATCATATACCCCCACCTTCTGCTCTACTCAGACGGGACCAAATATCTCTAAAACCTATCAAAAAAAGTACAACAACTATAACCTGTGACATCCGTACACCAGTGCTCATTTCTGAGACTGGGGTATTCTTTCTCTGGAACTATCTTCTAGTATCATCTCTATACTACAGTCACTATCTAGTCACACAGTGGGCATCTACACCTTAGTCACACTGTGAATGTGAGAAAATAAAATTCTGTATTTGTAGCAAGAACAGAGAGCGACACTGACAGTGACAGAACCATGAGACAATAAAATTCTATGGTTTCAGCAAGAACAGACAGCGGCGCTGACAATGAGAAAATACAATTCTATGTTTGTAGCAAGAACACACACCAGTCATCATAAATGGAACAAGAATGTAAATAACATCAACATAAAACTTACCGCCGACACTAAAGGTAAACAAGAGGCGGTCTATTTATATAACAATTATCACAATCACATGACCTTTTTCATTCTCTATGAAGCAAAAAGAAACTGTTAGTTGTCCATTGTAGTAAGTCCACGGAGAAGTACATGCTGACAGAACAGATGTTTCTGTAGCAATTTATTTTACGTAATGATGGCGCCAACCCCACGGAAACCTCACCTTAGTCGCCTGTTACGACATACATGATGAAGTAGTGGTCATACTCTTTTGTTGTCCCTCCTGTGTCCCCTGGGGAACTACACAAGACGTCGATTAGCAAGGCGGGTATATATATATATATATATATATATATATTGTTGCGCACATATTTATGGTGTACGCATACGGATGTAAGATGTATCTATCTGTTTGTTAAAAAAGATATTTATTTGTGAATTTACGTCTCTTAGTAATGGGACGGAACTCAGAATAGTCTATGTGTAAGTATTCTTTGAGTTACCGGTCCTTGTATCTACGCTGAATATTAATTTAGCGTATGAATACCGAATTCATGTCATTTTATGTCTATTACGGCTAGAAACAGATTGTTCTTGCTCAAGGTTTTGCAGGAATGTTTAGGGCCTGAATTCATATGTAGTACTTGTCTAGTGCAAGAAGATTCTGTCTTATATTGTATATCTTCGTATGTTTGGGTTGAACTATATTCTTTCTGCCGAAGTTCGGCGCAGGTATTCGTAGTCCCACTGAGTTAAAAAGAGTTCCGAAGTTGCCGGTCGAGATGGCCGTGCGTGTGATTTCTAGGGCTGGTCCTGTTTAAGGTTAAAGAGTGATTTGTGGATGATTTTCCACAAGGAAGGAATGTCTCTGCGAGAGTATAATGTCAGAGATTCTCCTCGTGTACTTTATTATGTTTAAATTCGAACTCCAGGTAAAGCCAGACCCTCTTTTCTTCGATGACCTCCATTTGGTTAGATTTAGATGACATCGTATTTCGAGCATCGTTGGTCGTCCATATAAACAGTTGAAGATGACAGGTTCCAACAGTATTTATATCTACATGAAAATAACCTTTTTTATGTGGAGCTGGATGGAACACTCTATGAAGTTATATATTCAAATGATGAATTAACTTTGGCTTGTTATTATTCTTCTGCTGGGTGAGTAAGCGAGAACTCAGAGAAGGTAGCCATTTTGTATACTTGTCATCGTTATAGATCGCTGTCAAGAGAACAGTTTACCAAACCTATTATCGGACAGTGACATGGAGGTATTATTGAGATGAAAACCCCTATCGTGGTTTAACGTTGTTACATAAACATTCGATATATGTCGCTGGAGAACTTAGCGGAGGAAAAGGTTCGTCCAGTGGACGCTATATATGTTTACACACCCACACCCACTGATGCGTTCAGTCAGTTGGGGTATGGCAATAGTCTACTAGAACATTCTATGATTATCTCATGCCACCCATTATATTTGTATGCTACATGAAAGATGATCTATCATTCTACTACCTAATGATTTGCTATGTCAACATGCTCCTGACCGTATTCCGTGCTGTCCAAGTGTGTGTGTCCTGAATAAACAGTACAAAACGACCACCGCAGTCTGTATCGGTGTCTTATAGTTCTGAGTGAATGAGTGCATTATATTGGTCAACACACGAACACTCCAGCATTCGCGTTACACTTCACACTCTCACTCCATTTCTGTATAATCCTGTGTCGGTTGGGTTGACCTTTGCTCCACCATCAGCACCCATCATAATCAACCACTGGTCTGCGTAAGGAGAAGAAGAAATTCATCATATTTTACTGTGACTGATCAAGTACTTTACAGCAGCTCCCACTAACTCTTACAGTGGTAACGCAGATGTCGTGCTCCTCCTGGAGCCTCAAAGGAAACCAGTTGCAGTGATGACAAGTGCTGTCCAAACATAGAAGTCTCTCACACAAAACATATACACTGGCGGGTCTTCTACAGTAGTGGCCAGTCATACACGGAGATCTCTACATATATATATATACAGATGAAAAACCTATGGCAAGGCACAAGCAAAGAAACAAAGTTACAACTGATCAGAACATGTATATTCCCAGTGGCAACATACGGCTGCGAGACTTGGACACTCAATAAAACAGTTGCAAAAAAGATTACATCATTTGAAATGAAATGCTACAGAAGGATGTTGAGAATACCCTGGACAGAAAAAAAGACCAACAGAGAAGTACTGCACTCACTAAACGTACAGAAACATTGGCTCCTAAATACCATCGCAAAAAGGAAGCTGAAATTTTTCGGTCATATCATCATCTCATCTCAGCCCGTAACCCGTCATGGGTCGTAGGGGTGCCATGGTGGAAGCATCAGCAGACAGGGTCCTCCACTGCTCTCTATCCTCAGCAATGCGTACAAGTGTGGAAAAACCGTGTCCTGCCCATTCTTTGATGTTATCAGCCCAGGATTTTCTCTGCCTTCCTCTTCTCCGTTTACCTTCGACTGTTCCCTGAAGGATCGTTTTCGAAAGGGAGTCATGACGAGTTACATGCCCAAACCAGGCAAGCTTTCGACGTTTCACTATTGACAACAGTGGTTCTTGGTGGCCTGCATAGGTGTTTATCTTCTCTCTAACATAGACATTTGTTTTGTGCTCTTTATAGCAAATGCGCAAAATTCTTCTATAACATTTATGCTCGAAAGCCTGAATCCTTCGCTCCGTATCTGCAGTGAGTGTCCAGCCCTCACACCCATACAAGAGAATAGATAATACAAGTGATTTGTATAATTTGATCTTCACAGGAAAACTGATGTTACTTTTCCAGATCACATTCAACCTTGTCATGGCAGCTGAGGCCATCTCAAGTCTTGTCTTGATTTCTTTAATTGATCTTCCATCACTACATATAGTGGACCCGAGATATTTAAAGGTGTTAACTTCTTCTAACGTTTGCCCATTTAACGTAATGTTGGTCGGAACATGTTTCTTATGGATATTCACCAATATCTTGCTTTTTTCTATATTAATTTCCATCCCATACGTTCTTGTTACTTTCTCCAGTCTAGAGGTAAGGTCTTGAAGTTCTGATTCTGATCCAGCTATCAGATCAATATCATCAGCAAAACGTAGGTTGCACAGAGGTCGGCCTCCAATCGATATGGTTGATTTATAATCGTAGAGAGCCTCCTGCATAATATGTTCTAGATATATATTAAAGAGCACTGGTGACAGGATACATCCTTGGCGAACTCCTTCGGTCATATAAAAAGACATAATAGCCTGGAAAAAACAGTGATGGAAGGCATGGTCCCTGGAAAAAGGGGAAGGGGTCGACCTAGACGACGGTGGACCCAGGACATCACAGAGAGTCTGAACTTGTCTTTGGCTGATGCAGGTCGACTTGCCCAGAATCGTGATGCGTTCAGAGCAGCTGTAATGGAGACAACGTTCTGGAAAGAATACGTCACATGATGATGATATATATATATGTATATATATATATATATATATATATATATATATATATATATATATATATATATATATATATATATATATATATATATATATATATATAATTGAAAACCCTTGAGTCCGTAGGTATCGTGTACAGTTCCACGTGCTTTGAAATTTTTTCTTTAATTTTGGCAGTTACACTTTAACTTCTTTAGGGTAACAATATGGTGTTATTTTATAACTTATTATTGTAATTATGACAGAAAACATTATTTAAAGTATTTCGATAAAACTTAAACATGCCATATATATATATAAAGGTAAAGGTAAAGGAACCCGTTACACACCCATTGAGGCATATTGGGAATATGGTGTTAGGCCCATATTATCTTGACCGTCGGCACACGAGGGGTGATGTGGTCGGCATCACGCCGGCCGCCTTAACCTTCCCAGAGTAGCTCTGGTACCCATTTGGGGGCTGGGTCGACCCAGGAGCCGTTTGTGGCCTAAAAATTTTCCGCCTCATCTGGGGATCGAACCATAGACCACTGCGCTAGGAAGCCAGTGCACTAACCACTATGCTACCGCGGCTCCATTATATATATATATATATATATATATATATATATATATATATATATATATATATATATATATATATATATATATATATATATATATACCAGGGGCCATAATCAAGGGAAAGAGGACTTCGAGAGAAATAAAGGGAAATAGTAGACATGTTAAAAGTATTCTTTTCTATTTGTAATTAGAAACCACAGTTTTCCATATTTTACAACTTAATTCAAAATGTTTAACTGCACACTTTTAATTTAAGGGAAAATTTAAAAAAAACAACACAGTTTCATGTAGCACTTCCGTTTTTTACTATTTATTTTTAATAAAATTAATTTGTTACGCAGATTCGAATTGCAGCAGAGCTGTATCGATGTACATATATTAAAACCAGTTACGCAGATTCTAATACCCCAATTCTAAAAAGTTTAGAAATAATCGAATATAACCCACTAGAAGCTGTTACGATATTTACAGACTCACTATCATCACTACAAGCACTAGAACACCCAGGTAAATGTAGCCGGCCAGACATAAAGGAAGAAATTATAGCAATTAATACATCACTGGGGAACAGAGGATGTAGTGTTAGGCTAGTGTGGGTTCCAGCACACATAGGTATAGCTGGTAACGAGTTGGCAGACCAGAACGCCAAGAATGGAAGAATAAGTAAAAACAATATAAGAGCAGGACTGGGAAGGTCGGAGATCAAGAGCCAAGTGAAACTAACTATAAACGAGGAATGGAAGACAACATGGAAGAACAGTAGAAAAGGCAGACACGCGTTCAAACTGTTGAAAGAACCAACAAGGAAGTGCCAGGTCAGAGAAGAATTAAAGATACCATCGAACAAAAAACTGTGGCGTCTCTGTCTCGGTGCAGCATACTTTATGATAGAGGAACCACACTGCCAAGAATGTCAGGAAGAGAATGACATAGACCACTACCTGATCCACTGTAAAAAGTACGAACAACAAAGGCTTGAATTAAAAACTTACTATATAAATCACAATATAGACATGACAGGTAATAAGGTTTTAAGTATAGATGCCCCAGGAGATGCCCAATCAATACTTAAAAGATATATACATAAAACAAAGGAAAACATACAAGGTTAGTACTTCAGAAAAGACATTCAACCAAATAGAAATTAAGCAACAAGAACTAACAAATCATTAAAAAAAAACAACAGAAAAAAAAAATTAATAACTACTCATAGGACAAAGATAGACAACGAGGTTTAAAAAAAAATAAAAAAAACAACAACAACTCCAAAAGAACAAATACTAATACAAATTAAAACCAAATGTAAAGGACAATAGTTATCTATAAACAATACAAAAGAAATAGTGCGTTAATAGCCTTCGTGGGGATTTATTCTGATTTCTGGTAATAATAATAAGTTGTGCTTAAGTGTTAAAATGTGTTAAAGTTTTACCATTTCTAATTCATTGTGATTCCCTAGCATTAAGACTAGTGTAAGAAATATTGACAAGTGTAAAAAAAATTTGAAGAAATATTTGATAACTGGAAAAACATTTGAAGAAATATTTGACAAGTGGAAGAAACATTTGCATAAATATTTGACAACCATAAGAAATATTTGACCACTGGAAAAACATTTGGCGAAATATTTGACAAGTGAAAGAAACATTTGCATAAAAATTTGACAACTGTAAGAAATATTTGCCAAGTGGAAAAAAATTTGAAGAAATATTTGTCAAGTGGAAAAAAATTTGAAGAAATATTTGACAAGTGGAAGAAACATTTGCATCAATATTTGACAACTGTAAGAAATATTTGACAAGTGGAAGAAATATTTTGACAAGTGGAAGAAATATTTGATAACTGTAAGAAATATTTGACAACTGTAAGAAATATTTGCCAAGTGGGAAAACATTTGAAGAAATATTTGACAAGGGAAAGAAATATTTGACACATGCAAAAAAAATTTGACAAGTGGAAGAAATATTTGAAGACATATTTGACAAGTGGAAGAAACATTTGCATAAATATTTGACAACTGTAAGAAATATTTGCCAAGTGGAAGAAATATTTGAAGAAATATTTGACAACTGTAAGAAATATTTGCCAAGTGGAAAAAATTTGAAGAAATATTTGGCAAGTGGAAAAAAATATTTGCATAAATATTTGACAACTGTAAGAAATATTTGCCAAGTGGAAGAAATATTTGAAGAAATATTTGACACATGAAAAAAAAAAAATTGACAAGTGGAAGAAATATTTCAAGAAATATTTGACAAGTGGAAGAAATATTTTGACAACTGTAAGAAATATTTGCCAATTGGGAAAAAATTTGAAGAAATATTTGACAACTGGAAAAAATATTTGCATAAATATTTGACAACTGTAAGAAATATTTGCCAAGTGGAAGAAATATTTGCATAAATATTTGACATCTGTAAGAATTAATTGACAGGTGGAAAAAAATTTGCATAAATATTTGACAACTGTAAGAAATATTTGCCAAGTGGAAGAAATATTTGCATAAATATTTGACAAGGGGAAGAAATTTTTGACACCTGCAAGAATTATTTGCATTGTCAAGTACTGACAACAGGAAAAAATATTTAATGAAAAAAAAATATTTAATGAAAAGTTTGGAAAACTGCAAGAAATATTTAAAGAAACATTTAAAGAAGTATTTGACAGCTGATCTATTTACCTACAGGTTGGAACCTTTGAGCAGGCCTGGGAGAAAATTTTGGGACCATCTTTGCTGATTGGAAGAAAAATTTTCACTAAAGTTTGAAAATTGCAGGACAAAAAAAATTAGATAACCGTTTGATAACTGGAACAAATACTTAGTTACATTTATTTAATGTACTAAATTTCCGTGGTCGTCGCATATTTGATACGATTGGGAGACAATATAAAACCTATCACCAGATGCCGCACATGTAAAAAACAGTGAAACCTTAAATCCCGGGGGTTCGAACACACGAACAAAGGAATGCTTCTTTTATAAATTTCTACTATTGATCTCTTGTGTTTTGAGGTTGTCTGCATTGCCGTGAACAGAAATAAGTAGCAGGGTTAGTCTTACATAGGTAAATGTTATTCTTACAAAGGTAAATCCCGTTGCAGATAGGCTTTTTCGTCTACCAATACGCAAAACTCTGCATGTTAGAATTTTATTATGCTTTTCTAGATAGCTATATTTAGTCCTGACGTCACCCTCTATCGCTCTGGTTTCATAACTAGTGAGGGTAAGCTCGCGTTTGAGTGTCAGAAATTCCGCTCATTTTCAAAAACGTCGACGTCACGAGCGTCGATATAGGAGATTTCATGCGTGAGCACGCGCGTGAACAAACTTAAATTTAATTCAAATGTACTAGCTTTGTAGTAGGCCTAGTCAGCTTTTAACTATTGATATCTAAACATAATTTAAAATTTATATATTAAAAAAAATATTAATAGCTTGTCTTGTGTTAATTTAGCGTTAGGCATAGATAGAGCATAAATACTAATTGTAAGTCATCGGTGATAGGTATAAAATAAAGATAGATGAATAAGACAATATTTTAAAAAAAGAATAAAGACAACTCGTTTAGAACAACCTATTTGTAGCACAATAAGAGCAAATAAGTCCAACATAATGCTAACCAGATTGCAGTCAGGGGTGGGAAAAGCTTGGAGCAAAACAACAGAAAAACATACTAAGGAAGGAACATCAAAACGGACAGAAAATGAAAGGAACAAAAGGCCACATAAATTAAGGACACAATTAAAACCACCAAGGACAAAATAAAAGTGACCTCTGAAGTAAATAAAGACAGGGAATCAAACAAAAAACAAAAAGCAACGAGAAAGACCTCTATGCCAATGGCTTTTTATAAAGTATACTCGTCACGAAGTCCACACCGAACATCGATCGGGTTTGGAACCTCGCGGTAAAAGCACGTGCGTGTTGAGTTTTATTAAAATGGCTTAAAATGGCCTCGACATTGTTCCGATTGCAGCCTGTACAGCGACACTAAGGATTATCTAGTTGCCGCCATAATCTAGTCTGCATATGGCATATATCTCTATGGAGCCTCGTTGTGTTTAATAAAACTGTCTATTTGGCATTGTCCAGCCTGGTCTTTGACAGTATTTTTTTATGTTGAAGAATACGGCTGTGTGCGGGGTCACTTACATACCACTAGATGGACATTGGGGTGAGTAGACTTATTACTCATGATATAATATAAATAATAAAAAAACTACCACGTGGACCAGAGCCCGTCTCAATACGTAATTACATTCACCCAACAAACGGAAATTCCCTGTCATATTTTTACATCAAAAGCATAGTTGCCTCCGACACCACTTCACCTCTCACCACCCTATATTCTCAGCAATACTTACACACAATACAACACAAAAACCAAAAAAATCAACATCACACCCCGCTCATAAGCCATCTTCCCCTATAAAACTCATACTTAGCGAATTTATCGATTTTTTTATATTTTCCGCCATTATCGATTTTTTATGTTTATGTCTGTTGTATATACCGTATGTATATATATATATATATATATATATATATATATATATATATATATATATATATGCTGTATACATATATTGTATAAACAAACAAACAACACACTACAGCAACACACAACAATTAAAATACCTACAGGCAACACATCAGACAAAAACCCACACCCGCCAGTTACACCCCAACACACACCCAGGCGTCATCGCCCCCGCCAGCCAAAAACCAATACACTCTCCGTTAAAAACCCCACCGACCATGCTCATAAACCATCTTCCGCTATAAAATTCATACTAAGCGAATTTATCGATTAAAAAAAAATTTCCTCTTTATCTCAAGAGTGCAGGCTTTTATCGCTTTTTATGTATGTTGTATATATATGTATATATATATATTGTATGAAGAAACAAACAACATACAATACAACAACACACTTAAAATACCTACACACAACACACCAGACAAACCAAAAGCAATACCACCCACACCCCGGCTGCCAGCTACACCCCATCACACACTCAGGCGTTATCGCCCCCGCCAGCCAAAACCAATACACTCTCCGTTAAAAACCCCACCGACCACGCTCATTAGCCAGCTTCCTCTATAAAACTCATACTAAGCGAATTTATAGATTTTTTATATTTTCCTCTTTAACTCAAGTATTCTTTTAAAAGAGATCATTAAATATATACTTCTATTTATAAACCTTTGTTATCTATTTTGTATAAATAAATGTTTGTAAAATATGTATACATGTATAAACAAACACACCAACACACTGCTGCGTCATACACTTAAAATACCTACACACAACACACCAGACAAACCAAAACCAATACCACCCACACCCCGGCTGCCAGCTACACCCCAACACATCCATGCGTCATCACCCCCGCCAGCCAAAACCAATACCAGCACAATACAACAACACACAATACAACAACACCCAATACAACAACACACAATACAACCTACCTACGTTACTGTTGTTTACCAATAAATAAATAAATTGTACACACCTCCCTCTTTCCAGCTAACATATCTTCCAATATGTGATCCTGTTCATATAATGTTATTGCTACTGCTACTTGAAAATATAAAAATGTACAGACCTCCCCCTTTCCACCTTCCAGTATGTGGTCCTACTCATATAATTTTGTTATTGTTATATAAACATACAAAAATTGTACACACCCTCCCTCTTGCCGATATTTTATCCCGCTCATATGTTTTTGTTACTGCTGTAACAAAACACTGTTGAAAATAAAAATATATTTATTAACTAAACCTTTGTTATCTATGTCTACATATCGTATATATGTATAAATGTTTGTAAATTATACGATATATGTATAACTGTTGTAATAACTGTTGTAATATATGTTGTATACTGCTCAAAAAAAGTTAAAGGCCACTTTCAATTTTTAGGTCATCTCAACTATGCTGTTTTTGTAAAAACCTGAACACTCAGTCAAACAAGTTTTGCTACATTTTGTTGCATACTTAAACAATGTTGGTTAATCTGACAATAAATCAAATCTGTGTTACGTGTGTGTACCTCCAAGGTCAATCAAATGCACGTGGTGGAAAGGGAAATAATGCATGTTTGAAAATGCTTCCTGTGGCCAAGCCTGTTGATAACATTGCTGAAATTTGCTTTTCACGTGCAAGTCGTGACTATAGTGAACACATTTCACCCACTTTTCGGAAGGAACGGGCAATAGGTATGTTTGTAACATTTACCATTTTAGCCATGGCTCAGCGAAGACGCTTGACCAATGTTGACAGATGTAGTGCGAAGGCATGGCTGCAGGATGATGTAGGGCAGCGAGAAGTTGCTAGGAGATTAGGAGTTGCCCACTCTGTTAAACAAACTCTGCGTGATCGTTATAATGCAACCGGCAGTGTCGCAGAACAACGCAGGTCAGGACGTCCAAGGTCTACCACAAGACGGCAAGACACGCTGAGCCATGGCTAAAGTGGTAAATGTTACAAACATACCCATTGCCCGTTCCTTCCGAAAAGTGGGTGAAATGTGTTCACTATAGTCACGACTTGCACGTGAAAAGCAAATTTCAGCAATGTTATCAACAGGCTTGGCCATAGGAAGCATTTTCAAACATGCATTATTTCTTTTTCCACCACGTGCATTTGATTGACCTTGGAGGTACACACACGTAACACAGATTTGATTTATTGTCGGATTAACAAACATTGTTTAAGCATGCAACAAAATGCAGCAAAACGTTTTTGACTGAGTGTTCAGGTTTAAAAAAAAACAGCTTAGTTGAAATGACCTAAAAATTGAAAGTGGCCGTTAACTTTTTTTGAGCAGTATATGTATACAAATATTGTATGTAAAATATAAATAAACAACACACAACAACAACAACACAAAAACCCACCAGCTACACCACAACACACAATTAAAATACCTACTTATATCTCCTTAGTTACCTACACACGCCCGCCATTATTGAGCGGAGTATTTTCCTATATAAAAAGTCATGCGCCGCCAGACTATATAAAAGTCATGCGCCGCCAGAATTCTACCCGTTTTGTGCATTACATATATAAATATATGTATATACTCTATTAGGTGAGTTGTGCCCTGGGGCAGTAGATGAAATTTCTCACACACAACTTCAGTTATAGCTAAGACAATAATTGAAGGAGTGTCTTCTGGGGCAGTAGAAGAAATTCCTCAAACACAACTTCAGTTATAGCTAAGACAATAATTGGAGTGGTGCTCCGGGGCAGTAGATGCAATTTCTAACACACAACTTCAGTCATAGCTAAGACAATAATTAAAGGCGTATCCCCTGGGGCAGTAGAAGAAATTCATCAAACACAACTTCAGCTATAACTAAGACAATAACTGCCGTCAAAATGTTTACCTGAAGATGTGATCAAAAAACTTTTATATAAAATCAATACACACGTTTTAAAATTTTTGCACTTAATTTCTCAAAGATGGACAGTTCAGCTTTCTTGTACATAGATGGTCCTCTAACTTTAAAAAAAAATGATTGCACAACTTTACAGTTTTCTCGACACGACGCGTCCAACTTGCTCCAAGATTACAAATGAGTAACTTCCAGCTCAAACAATCGACCTGGCTACAATTCTTCCGGGTTTACTCGAGAAAAAGGAAATGCGAGAGCGGTACTGTTTGCGTCACACAAGCAGCGTTGCCAATCTGAATTTTGAAGAAATAAAAAACCTAACTTTCGGCTAATTTGGCTATTTTATGCAATTTGGGGCTATTTTGACCGATTTCGTGCGAAATCTAGGTGGCGTTCGTCAACAAATGAAGGAAAATGACACCTAGACGGTACCAAAAAACCTAGATTTAGGGAATCCACTTAGAAGTGGCAACGCTGCACACAAGTACCGAACATAACTGTGTTACCGTTCTCGGCTGTCTAGGAATAAAGTCTCTTAGTCTCCTAAGCTTCCTACATGAGACAAATATTATTTTCGATGAATTCTCAGTCGTTATCTCATATACCAAACTAATAATGTTTATAGTGTTTCTCACATCGTCTCACAGAAATGAACAGCCATCTTAACATATATCCAGGGCCGGATTATCCATTAGGCTAGTGTTTCTCACATCGTCTCACAGAAATGAACAGCCATCTTAACATATATCCAGGGCCGGATTATCCATTAGGCTAGTGTTTCTCACATCGTCTCACAGAATGAACAGCCAACTTAACATACACCCAGGGCCAGATTATCCATTAGGCTAGTGTTTCTCACATCGTCTCACAGAAATGGACAGCCATCTTAACATACACCCAGGGCCAGATTATCCATTAGGCTAGTGTTTCTCACATCGTCTCACACAAATGGACAGCCATCTTAGCATACACCCAGGGCCAGATTATCCATTAGGCTAGTGTTTCTCACATCGTCTCACACAAATGAACAGCCATCTTAACATACATCCAGGGCCAGATTATCCATTAGGCTAGTGTTTCTCACATCGTCTCACAGAAATGAACAGCCATCTTAACATACATCCAGGGCCAGATTATCCATTAGGCTAGTGTTTCTCACATCGTCTCACAGAAATGAACAGCCATCTTAGCATACACCCAGGGCCAGATTATCCATTAGGCTAATGTTTCTCACATCGTCTCACACAAATGAACAGCCATCTTAACATACACCCAGGGCCAGATTATCCATTAGGCTTGTGTTTCTCACATCGTCTCACAGAAATGAACAGCCATCTTAACATACATCCAGGGCCAGATTATCCATTAGGCTAGTGTTTCTCACATCGTCTCACAGAAATGATCAGCCATCTTAACATACATCCAGGGCCAGATTATCCATTAGGCTAGTGTTTCTCACATCGTCTCACAGAAATGAACAGCCATCTTAACATACACCCAGGGCCGGATTATCCATTAGGCTAGTGTTTCTCACATCGTCTCACAGAAATGAACAGCCATCTTAACATACATCCAGGGCCGGATTATCCATTAGACTAGTGTTTCTCACATCGTCTCACAGAAATGAACAGCCATCTTAACATACACCCAGGGCCAGATTATCCATTAGGCTTGTGTTTCTCACATCGTCTCACAGAAATGAACAGCCATCTTAACATACATCCAGGGCCAGATTATCCATTAGGCTAGTGTTTCTCACATCGTCTCACAGAAATGATCAGCCATCTTAACATACATCCAGGGCCAGATTATCCATTAGGCTAGTGTTTCTCACAGAAATGAACAGCCATCTTAACATACACCCAGGCCGGATTATCCATTAGGCTAGTGTTTCTCACATCGTCTCACAGAAATGAACAGCCATCTTAACATACATCCAGGGCCGGATTATCCATTAGACTAGTGTTTCTCACATCGTCTCACAGAAATGAACAGCCATCTTAACATACATCCAGGGCCGGATTATCCATTAGACTAGTGTTTCTCACATCATCTCACAGAAATGAACAGCCATCTTAACATACATCCAGGGCCAGATTATCCATTAGGCTAGTGTTTCTCACATCGTCTCACAGAAATGAACAGCCACCTTAACATACATCCAGGGCCAGATTATCCATTAGGCTAGTGTTTCTCACATCGTCTCACAGAAATGAACAGCCATCTTAACATATATCCAGGGCCGCATTATCCATTAGGCTAGTGTTTCTCACATCGTCTCACAGAAATGAACAGCCATCTTAACATACACCCAGGGCCGGATTATCCATTAGACTAGTGTTTCTCACATCGTCTCACAGAAATGAACAGCCATCTTAACATACATCCAGGGCCGTATTATCCATTAGGCTAGTGTTTCTCACATCGTCTCACAGAAATGAACAGCCATCTTAACATACACCCAGGGCAGCATTATCCATTAGGCTAAGTAGGCTGAAGCCTTGGGGCCCGGAGCGCTTGGGGGCCCGTGTATAAGTTAAAAAAAAATAAAACATAAAGTACCGTATAATTGTGTTTACATTAATAATAAAAAAAATTATTACTAATAACAGAGGTAAGCAATGCTAACAAACTAACATAGTTCTCCATTAATAACATTTGTATATACCATCACCATGCTAAGTGGTTTGAACAAAAAAAAAATTATTGCCTATTAGGTGAAAAAAAAGGGGGGGGGGGGGGGGGGGGAGAGATATAAAAAAAAGCCTAGAGGCCCTTCTTGGCTTAATCTGGCCCTGCATACATTCAAGTTATCATTTGTGAAAATTCTAAGACGCAAAATATTTTTATTTTTCTACGTTTTCTGTTGGGAAAATTTTATACGTTTTACTTTGGAGAAAGAAATGTCAGTCAGTAGTGACCTAATACAAACATTTGATTCCCTTCGTGCCGTGACAGACGTGGTCGCTGGGCACTACATTCTGTTAAATGCTTTGTTATTTGTTTTTGCTCTTGTCTGTCTCGCGCCGTCATCTGCGTCTCTACAGAGGTCTTTCCTATCCGCTGATAAACAGTCCGCCCCGAGTGTCTTCGGCCAGAGCCCCCTTTCCTCTCCGGCCAATGTCATGTTGACTAGTATTTGTAGCTGTTAGAAGATCTTTATACTGCCTGTCATATAACTGGGTTCGCTCTCTTTTCCTCTCGGCAGTATTGTTATTTTAGAGTCATTGTTTGCACTTCTTCTCCGTAATTATTCATCTTATCTGTTTTCGTGACCATCCCTGCTGACAGAGTAGACAGGTGACGCAATATTGACCGACAGTCATGTTGGTAACATTCTCGTATACCAAACCTTGGGCGCGACGGATTAACACAACGTACGCCCAGCAATTTTATTTAGCGCTGATACGGCTATTGTGATTCACCAATTACTGTCGTGAAGAGTGTCGTAGATTTTTATAAGATAGGTAATAGATGTTTATAGTTCTGTCTGAGCAAAGGTGATAGTGATAACTATGTGAGAGTAAGGTGTAAGAAATAGTTTTTATCACGAGATGATAGTGTAAGAGAAAGAACAGTCTCTGGATTGAATAATTTCTCTAATCCAGCCTATCTGTACGACTATATTTAAAATCAGACGCACTTTCTCTCCTTATACAAAATACAAGTTACACTGCACCCACGTGCACACAATTCTGTGACAAGTAAGCACAAACGTGAAAACAACTATGGATAACAGATAGGGTAGGGGTTGACCAATACAATAACTTAAGGTTTATTAAGTTTATTTATCACTAGAACTTTACAACATAAATCATATACATCAAAAGATCATGGTTTATAGACAAAATGAAAATTAATCAAATAGGTTCTCCCCTCTGGTAAAGGAAAAGAAAAAAAGAAGATCCAAACAGATGTTAATTAACCCAAAAGATCAAAAGTTAACAATAAGTGTATGGAATAGTCAGTAAAGAAAACAAAGAACAAGTTCCTAATTAAGCTATCCCGTAAAAACTCAAGTTAGTGAGAACAAAAAAGAACAATTTGTATGATAGTGGCAACAACAGAAAATTATGTTACTCTCTTACAGTTCATTCAATCCTTCAGACTGTGGCCACATTCATATTCGCTTACCCAGTAGTTGTCGCAGGCATTCCGCGGAAATAAACACTAATAAGTAATAAGACTATTCAGTGTCATATTAACTTATGCCAAATCCAGCCCCAGACTAGCCGTAGTTGCTGAATGCAAATTTCACGGTAGTCGCTGGAGTTGGTGATTTAATTGTTTTTCTGGATAAATACCGTATCTATGCCTTCAATTGGTTGGAGTAAGGTTCATACGTGGTGATCGCCGACATAGGAGGAATAATACATATATATTTCCTTTGTCTAGCCTCTGGTTGCTGAGACACTATGTTAAGTTACACAAATGTTGCTGACAATATATTTTGCCACAGCTGGCTAATGAGATTTATATAGGTAAAATCTGGTATAGTTCTGGTACAGTTAACATATACAATTATTGTTCTAGTTTGGTCTCTCTCATAAGATGAAGAAAATGGACCGCACAGGTCATAGCCCGAAGACTCAACAATATTATAAAGTTTCTGGTTGCTTATACACTTATAAGACCAATGGACCATACGACTTTAGTTCATAAGACATAAGTTCATATGACCATAATTTCATATGACCATAAGACCGCTAGTTCGCTGGGTTTTTGATCAGCCTAAATTTTAGGAAAGAAATATAAACATTTAACCAAAATATCAATATTATATCTAACACGTGTTAAGGTAAGACCTCTTTAACCACTACGTTATTAAATTAGATTATAAACCACAAACGTCTAGCGTATCCTATCGCTTTTAACGCGTGATATGAACACTAGTCATTTATAAAATTACACAAAATGGATATAAGTAAATAATATGTACCGTCAGTAGCCAGTTATTTAATGTATGTGCTAGTCAATTATAGCATCTCTTTCTGGGGAATAGCGAGTAATTAAATTTACTTTACAGCTGGAGAAATTTAGCTATATGTTATTTAATTACTTACTTACTTAGTCGTTCCCCGTCTACCGTGAGGTGTAGAGGTTTGGAAGAGAGAGCGCCAGACTATCCTATCAGCTGTCTTCCTCCTGGCCTGGTTCCATTCTAGTCCTCGGTCCTTCAAAGATTGTCTAATGTTGTCCTCCCAGTGGACTCTGGGTCGTCCTGGGGGTCTGGATCCCTGGTTCTTTGTTTCCCACGCTCGTCGTGGTAGCCGATCCCCTCCCATTCTGCAGACATGGCCAAACCATCTTAGTTGGGACTGTTCTACTTGGGTCTGCAGGAGGTGGGATTTTAGGCCTTGACGTATCGTCTGGTTGCGGACCATGTCTCTTCTTGTTACTTCAATCACCTTCTTCAGATACCTCATTTCTGAGGTTTGGATCTGGCTTTTATGGGTTGTAGTCATTGCCCATGACTCGCATCCATATGTCAAGACTGGAATATAGGTGGAGCGGTATACAGCCATCTTCGTTTTCTTACCAACCTCTCTCTTGCTGAGGAATCCTCGATTTATGGCCTGAAAAAGTCTCCCAGCTGCTGCTTTTCGAGTGGCCAACTCTTCTTTGATGCCTCCTTTTCGGTCTATAATAGCTCCGAGATATTTAAAGTGGTCGACCTGCTCCAGGACCTGTTCTCCCAGCTTAATCTGATGTCTTCTTTCTTTTCGTGATATCACCATGGATTTTGTTTTAGAGCTACTTATGACCATCCCTCTCTTCTCCAGCTCTTCCTTCCAGACTTGCAGGTTGGATTGGAGATGTGCCTCTGATTTAGCAATCAGGGCAACATCATCAGCAAATGCCAGCTCTGAAATACATACCTGTCTCATCTTCCAGTACCCCACTGAATACTTTCCTGTTCTCTCCTTATGTCACCGTAGGGTTTGCCCAAGCATTGTTTATGCTTCTGGCAAGGTTATATGAACGCTGTATGGAGAGGTCAGGGAGGGGTAGTAACTCTGGTGAAGGGGCAGTCGCACTTCCTTCGGTAGTGGCTCTGCCGCAATTGGTTCCCACCTACTTCTCAGCTCTCCCCTGTGGCTCCAAGCAGCTGGTGCATGCACAGCGGCCACACCCCGGCACACCACCTCGACTGGCGGGCTAAACCAGGTGAGGGTAGCCGAGGGGCATTAAAACCCTCGGTGTAAAACAGGGCTTGTCTACCTAGCATGTGAAGACTGGATTTGGCGGACTATGTGGACGAAGCCATCAGCTGGCTCAACGGATATGAAGGCAACTACCAGCAGCGCGGAGTGGAACGCAAAGAGCACGGCGAGACACTTAGAACGCCATGGTCATCCACTGCATCCTGTGTTGTCTCCAGTCGTCTCGATAATATCTTGCCACTGGACCAGATAATTCAGGACGAGAGAGTGAGGATGACGATTAGCGCAACTCTTCCTCATTTAAATCCAATTACAGCGCAAGCCACAGCTTCAGACAGAAACATACAGACACTAATCTTAAAGACCTGTAACGATGGGGGAGTGGCGAACCAGAAAGTGTGGATACACCCAAGCTGCAGCCACAATTCTGCATACAGGCGGCGGCAAGATCCGTCAGCCCCCTGAGCGACTGAGCAGCCCTCTTTAGGATCACTCTGCTCACCTCCATGGCACGAGGAAGGGGCTAGAAAAGGTGCCCTGAACATAGCCTGCTTCAACCTACTCTGACCAGCTTGACGCGGCTGGAGGGTATCCCAATCATGCGTTCGAACAAAAAATAAGAAAAAAATGAAGGTGCTTACCATCGGCACGTGGAACGTGCGAACACTACTCGACAATACCCAGGCCGACAGACCTGAAAGACGGACTGCACTTGTGGCCAAAGAACTGGCGCGCTATAATGTCGATATAGCAGCCCTAAGTGAGACACGACTACCAGAAGAAGGTCAGATTACAGAAATTGGAGGTGGCTACACATTTTATTGGAGTGGCCGGGACAGCAAGGAACGGCGTGAGGCTGGCGTTGGATTCGCCATTAAATCTCATATCGTACGTAAACTTGTCAAATCTCCTAAGGGCATTAATGATCGCCTAATGACCCTTCATGTCCCACTAGGAAGCAACAGAAGTGCCACACTGATCAGTGCATATGCCCCAACAATGACAAACCCAGAGGAAACAAAAGAAAAATTTTATGACGAACTTAACTCTATTATCTCATCAGTTCCTAAATCTGAGAAACTTATTATTCTCGGCGACTTTAATGCCAGAGTAGGCACTGACCACAACACCTGGGAAGGAATATTTGGAAAACATGGCATAGGCAAATGTAATAGTAATGGGCTCCTATTACTCAGCTTGTGTGCCACACATGATTTGTCCATCACGAACACCATGTTTCGCCTACCCACTCGAAATAAAACAACATGGATGCACCCCCGCTCCAAACAGTGGCATCTCATTGATTATGTCATCACGAGAAGGAGCGACAGACGTGATGTGAGAGTGACCAAGGCCATGTGTGGTGCAGAATGCTGGACTGACCACAGGCTGATTGTATCAAAACTCAACCTTAACATACAGCCCAAGCGAAGACACCAGAGTCAGAAACCCATGAAGAGGCTCAACGTCACAAAACTTAAAAGCGAAGCAGCCGCAGAGAGCTTCTCAAGGGACTTGGACAGCCGTCTGAGGGACGTTGAGCTCGGTCAAACCACTATAGAGGAAAAATGGGCCACTCTAAAGAACTCTGTGTACTCTACTCTGTAGCCTCTGAGAGCTTGGGATATACAACACGCAAGAACCCTGACTGGTTTGAAAAATATCGCTTGCACAGAGACTATCAAAGCAACCCTTCCTCAACATCCTAAAAGGCAGCCTTTACCAACATACGCAGAGTTGTCCAGAATAAGCTCAGGAAGATGCATGATGCATGGCTCAGCAATAAAGCAGACGAGATACAGAGATATGCAGACAGAAATGACTCAAAGCGCTTTTATGATGCCCTGAAAGCAATTTATGGCCCTCAATCGAATCAATCATTACCGGTCCTAAATGCTGATGGCATAGCATTGCTCACTGATAAAACGCAGATTTTGGAACGCTGGGCACAACACTTCAATGCCATCTTAAATTATCCATCAACCGTGAACGTCCAGGCCATTGCAAGCATACCGCAAGTTACAGTCAACGATAGACTTGACCTTCCACCCAGCTTGGAAGAGGTCAAGAAAGCAACCAGTCTACTGTCCAGCGGCAAAGCCCCTGGATCAGATGCTATTCCTGCTGAGATTTATAAAGCTGGAGGCAGCATGCTGCTGCAGAGATTAACAGACCTCTTCCACTCAGTCTGGGATGAAGAACAGATACCACAGGAATTGAAAGATGCCACCATTGTTCACATATACAAGCGAAAGGGAAATCATCAATCATGTGATAACAATAGGGGAATCTCCCTATTATCTATTGCGGGCAAAATCCTGGCTCGATTCCTGCTCAATCGCTTGACTGTTCATCTCGAATCGCAGGACTTCCAGAGAGTCAGTGTGGTTTCCGAGCAGGTCGCGGGACCGTCGATATGATATTTGCCGCTCGCCAACTTCAGGAGAAATGCCAGGAACAGTACAGTGACCTATACACAACATTTATTGACTTTACCAAGGCTTTTGACACTGTCAATAGGGATGGACTATGGAAAATTATGGCGAAATTCGGCTGTCCCGATAAGTTCATCTCAATTGTCCGCCAGTTTCATGAAGGTATGATGGCTCGCGTATTGAATGATGGAGAACCTTCTGAACCCTTTCCGGTCACAAACGGTGTCAAACAGGGATGTGTGCTCGCTCCGACACTATTCAGTATGATATTTGCTGCCATGCTGTTTAACTTTACGCATGGCAGTAGTGACGGCGGACATATCAGATACAGGACAGATGGGAAGCTGTTTAATTTGAGACGATTACAGTCCTTTACAAAGGTGAATGAAACAATGATCTCTGACCTTGTCTTTGCGGACGACTGTACCCTCAACACCTGCACAGAACTAGACATGCAGAACAATATGAGGAGGCTTTCTGTAGCGTGTGATGACTTTGGTCTTACCATCAATACGTAGAAATCTGAAGTAATGTTGCAACCTGCTCCAAGGAAACCTTACTGTGAACCAAATATCACAGTAAAGAGCCAACGTTTCCAAGTGGTGGACAGCTTCACTTATCTAGGCAGTACCCTTACCAAAGATGCGAATATCGACGCCGAGGTCAACAATAGAATTGCAAAGGCAAGTGCAGCTTTTGGAAGACTAAGAGTAAATGTCTGGGATCGACAAGGAATTAGTGCCGCCACCAAGATAAAAGTACACCATGCAATAGTGCTCACTACCCTCCTGTATGCCTGTGAAACATGGACAGTGTATAGCAGACACGCCAAGAAGTTTAATCATTTCCACATGAGCTGTCTTCGCAGGATACTCAGGATCAAGTGGCATGATAGAGTATCTAATTCTGAGGTCCTCAACAGAGCACATATCTCAAGCATCTACACATTGCTGCAGAGGGCCCAAATTAGATGGGCCGGACATGTTGTTCGCATGCCCGAAAAACGCCTCCCAAAGCAGTTGATGTACGGCGAACTCTCTATGGGTAAGCGAACAGTAGGGGGGCAAAAGAAACGCTTAAAAGACACACTGAAAGCATCGTTGAGCAGCTTCAAAATTGATGTCTCCTCCTGGGAGACTATCGCACATGATCGCTCTGCCTGGCGGACAAACGTTACTCAAGGCTCTCGCATTGCAGAACAGAATTTAGCTGATAAGGCAGAAGGCAAGCGTGCTGCAAGAAAAGTCAGAATGCGCAGCAACACTACTATCGACTCTAACCATGTGTGCCCCGTATGTGGCATGGCCTGTAGGGCCAAAATAGGACTAATTAGCCACATGAGATCACGGCACAGAGGTCTCACAATTCAAGTCTGAAGCTGTCGCCATCTTCGCTTGCGATGGGCAACTATTATTATTATTCTTCTTCTTCTTCCGTCCTTAGCCAAAGACCGACCAAGCAGTCAGAGGCCATCACGCCTTGTGGCGTCTTAAGGGCAATAGCAGATTGATTTTCTCTGCTGTAGTTTCCCATCACGCCTAGCGGCGTCTTTAGGGCAACAACAAATAGATCCATCTGCCGTTGTTTCCGTAATCGGTGTGACAAGCCAACGGGTGATCAGCCCATTGGGATTTTTATTATTATGAACGCTTAAAGTATGTCACCGTAGGGTTTGCCCATGCATTGTTTATGCTTCTGGCTAGGTTATATGAACGCTTAAAGTATGTCACCGTAGGGTTTGCCCAAGCATTGTTTATGCTTCTGGCAAGGTTATATGAACGCTTAAAGTATGTCACTGTAGGGTTTGCCCAGGCATTATAAATACATTGCCAAGGTTGGGTGAACGTTTAAAACAGTTCTCGAGGAAGAAAATAGAGTGAGGATTAAAAAAATAACAGACAACGGTTCACTAACTTCGCTTGCGTTAGTAAAACGTGAGTATTTTTCTGGTGAGTAGTAAATAAAGCTCGACCAATAGTTTGAGATGGAAAACAGATTAGGGAACTAATCAGAGGTAGCGAAAGAAACGCACCAGGGAACAATGACTAGAGGTCAGAAAGGTATGCGGGCTTCTGAAGGGAAGTCGGGTTTCAGAAGTTGAAGAAGCAAGAAGTGCTTTTGGCGGTTGCCACCAGTTTTAACAGATTATGTGGTTATACAGATAAGTTCAGAAGTTATACAGAAAATGCATAAGCTGTAGAGATAACTCAGAAGATTAACAGATTCTGTGGTTAGACAGAAATAGCATAAGTTTTAGAAGGTTTCAGAGGATGTGATAGCTCTAGTCAGTAACTATACAAGATAACAAAGAAGTTTCGTATAGACAAAGTAGAAGATGATTAAGAAAGTTCTTATAGTCACAGTCGAGAGTGTATTTCGGGAGAGATTCAGGGAATTGCCTGTAAGTATGGTTTTGAACTTATCATTCATATTGATAAAAAATTGCAGGAGAAGTAAATCAGAAATCCCAAGTCGACATGTCAAACAAATGTAGACTACTTTGTTGACTAAGCAATCTAGAGAAGAGAAGTATTTGAATGATACATTGATGGTCAAGCTTGGTACTGTTATATACGAATAGATGGTAAGAATTAATTCCAAGGGGAAAACCATATTTTTATCAGAGTGAGTTCACAGAGAGTGAACCAATGAGTCGTCTACAGAAATAGTTACGACAAGTAAGCGACTGGGAGAGTCGACTTCTTTAAGAACTACCTGCATGCTCTCGCATGTAAGTATGGAGTATAGAAGACTTGTTACATGTATAAGAATTATACTATGCTTTTCAGGACCGGAAATAGAGGCAGGTCTGACCAAGTTTGGTCAGGAGGAATAAAAGCACAAGACAATGAGTTGGAAGTGCTGATCAGGAGTATTGAGGCATATTAAGCAAACTGAGGTAGAGTTTGAAGAGGCTAAACAAGTAAATGGAGATGATAGAAGAACAAAGGGAGATTAAATATATAAACACGAGATAAAGAGTTTATGTATGAAGCAACTATGATACAACTGTATGTGAGCTCTATGAAGAATTACCTGCGTTATTGAAGATTATTACATGTAAATAAATGTTTTTGCAAGAGAGAAAACATATGTTTGAGTCTATCCTTGAGGGTTGTTGTATGTAGGCCAGGTCAATAATCATTATAAATTCCACTATACGATCAGTCACTATAATAACAACGGAGAAGGAAGAGAACGAGTCGAGGGTTGAACAGAGGAGGAAAAAGTAGTTCATCCAGGAATCACCAACTCTGGCGGAGATGGCCAGTACTTATACACAATAGCATTAACTTGGAAGATAAACAAAAGAGACTTGTGTGTGTACAAACTTGAAATACTTCACTAGGCCTGCCATCTGCCACCTAGTGAAAGCATACACCACGGTTACACACATTTTGAATTGGTAACCAGTGAGTCCACACCCTGCTACACTTACATGACTTGATAACATCGTCCATGAGGAGTATGAAAAGATAAGGTGACAGGATATCACCTTGTCTTACACCAGTGGTGGTCCTGAACTCTTCTGACTTATGGTTTGCTGTCCTCACATAATTTCTGCAAGACTTGTAGAAGCTCTGTATAGCATGAATCAGAGGTGCTGGAATGTTCTTCCTTGCCAAACAGTCCAAAAGTTTGCTGCAGGGGACCCTGTCAAACGCCTTTTCCAGATCTATGAAACAAAGATGGATCTCACTTTTATACTCAAGGGCCTTTTCACTCAGCTGTCTGAGTGTGAAGATTAGGTCTTGAGTACTTCGGTTTGCTCGGAATCCGCACTGGACCTCATCCAATTGTGGCTCAGCTAGGCGTCGGAGTCTCTGCTCTAGGATTCTAGAGCAGATTTTACCAGGGACACTGAGAAGGGATATGCCTCTATGGTTTCCACATTGTCGATTGTCACCCTTTTTGAAAATTAGTGTTATGATGGCAATCTTCCAGTCCTTTGGTATGGTCTTGTTGCACCACGCTGCCTGTGGGACCCTTAAGAGAAATAAGTCCCCTGATGCTCCTGTGATAGAGTGGGCGAGAGGATGATGATGATGCTGTGATATGTGATCACTCTCTTGCACACTCGCAACCGACCCAATTCAACAATAAAACTCTGATTCTTGAGGCAGGGGCTGTATTTATTTCTACAACCCTATCAGTGACATTTAAACACACACAGCAAACATTAAACAAATCAACCAACAAACCAAACACCAAACAAACACCCAGCTAGTGCTCGATTGCTAATCTGAAGAAGCAAACAAAGCAACGACTGGTTAAAATCATAATAGTTAAATAATCATACTCTCACCTGCCCAACAGTCCTTCCACGCCACCTGACACCCTCAACTATCACACACGCACACACTCATGCGTGTCGTCCAATGCGACTAGTATGGTGTTGTGCATGAGGCTGACAATCTCACCGTGTAACATAGATTGCTACCGAAACCACTACTGCAAGAGCACACACTCAGCTATCACACACACACTCATGCATGTCGTCCAATGAGACTAGTATGGTGTTGTGCATGAGGCTGAAAATCTCACGTGTAACATCGGTTGCTACCGAAAAACTACTGCAAGAGCATCTGAATGCTTCATGCGGAGGCAAACCACACTGGTGGCCCCATGCTCCCTCAGGAGCGGAGAAGAGAAATATATATCTCCAAGTGAGCCCACGTGCTCTCACAAACCATTCTTCACATAACAATAATTAAATAATAATCAACTGGACATGAAATAATATTCTTCAACTACATGTACAACAAATACTCTCAATAATAAGAATAAACCACCACCTCGCAACTGATCCGTCTGAATATTCGTCACTGCACTCTGAAGCATGTCGTATGTGACGACTGGTGCGCCTGGTAACAAGCATGTCGTATATGACCCCTGATGAGATTGGGAACTCATCACATGAAACACATAGTTACCGAAACAAACCACTGCCATAGCATATAAATGCTTCATGAAGGCTTCTGTTGGATTCAGCCGCACTGGTGTCGCCCTGCTCCGCAAGGAGCAAACAGGAACGTTTATGTCTCAAATGTGCTTTACGCGCAAGGAGTGGCCTCGCGCTCTCCAGAAATCTAAATGACTATTCTCACCTCAAAGTAATCCACTACTGTAGCATTATGATCAATTATTGTAAAATACACTTCATTACTCTGACATTAAAGAACAAAATAAAATTACTCTTGACTTAACACTAGAACTAAAGTCATCATACGATATAAAACTGCGTAACATTATAGGCTTGATAACTAAGAGTGTTACTGCAGACTCCTCGCGCCGCTTTTATACAGTCATCACCACGTGGCTGCCATCTTGCTATTTTGCTAACAAGTTAATATTATCTAAATCACAGTAATAGATCGCTTCTCTGCCTGGTTTCATGTATGAAATACTTTCATACTATATTTGCCTTTCTTGCCCGGTATGGTGACTGAAATAATTGCTACTAAACTCTCACATCTGTGATTTGGACTTACACTATTAAAATCAATCCACGCATATTATTTTCACTCATTTATATTTCAAGACTAAATTATCAGGTTCTGGAAACACATCAATCTATTTATTTCATTAACCATTAAAACAGACACGCTCAATATAATTCTAAAGCTACAGGAAAATAATGGTAATTTCACTAGGAAATAAGCTAATCTGCTTTTAAATCAAACTCACGTGTCATGTCTCTGTTCTACCCACACAGGGCGCCTCGTATCTTTGTTTTCTCTTGTCTGGACTGAATCTTCAAATAGGCCTATTTGCCGCTCGCTATCTCTTTATATAGGCACTAGGCTAATCACTCGACTTTAGTGCACTGCGCGTATTAATTTGGCCATTCAAATAACACTCGCCTTTATTGCTCTATTAGGCATGAAAACACAAATATGGCCCACAGCTATCAAATATAACACACGACTATCAAATGTAACACACAGTTATAGTTTAGGCTTTATTGTGGCCTAAACTAATATATCTTCTATCTCGTTAGACTTTTCACATCCCAGCGTGCTGCGCGCACATCGAAAATATATGGGCGATAAATATGCCTTGAACATGAAGGGGGAAGCTGGGGTGTCTTTACGGCCCCATCACACTCCCATGTACTTAACCATTTCTGGTGTTATACCATCATGCCCTGCTGCTTTGCCCATCTTGATTTTCTCCAGTGCTGCCTTCAGTTCTTCCATCTTTATGTCATCTTCATCATCATTTGTTTCCTCTTCTGTGCTAGTGGTTATCATTTCTGATGCTTGACCTTGCTCACCATCAAGGAGTTATGAGAAATATTCTTTCCATCTTTCCATTACTTCCTTTGGGGCAGTAAGCAATTTGCCTTGCTTGTCCTTTATAAATTTGAGAGGGCATTGTTTTTCCTTCCTCGTGTTCTTTAGGGTCTTATAAAACAATTTCTGGTTTGCTTGCGCATCTTTTTCTAGCTTTTCTCCAAATTCTTCCCAGGACTTCTGTTTTGCTGCTAGCACCTTGTTTTTTGCTTCTGTTCTGAGTATCACATATTCTCTATATTTCTCTATTTGTCCTGCTGTGTTTTTAGCTCCTAAGTATTGTTTCCATGCCATTTTCTTCTCTCTTATTTTCTCTTTGACTTCCTCTGTCCACCAAGGTGTCCTCTTTCTCTTGTTCCAAAGTCGGACTTCACCACATGCTTCTGCAGCAGCTGTCTTTATGATGTCCTTGAATTTAAGCCAGAGGGTTTCCAAGTCATCAGGTCGTTCTTCTGTGTTTCTCACCGCTGCAGCAATAAGCCGCTGATATCTGGTCTTAATTTCTGGCTCTCTCAACTTGTAGGTCGTAATGCTCATTTCTTCCGTTCGTTTACTTGGTTTCTTGTGTGATGCTGGGCAGTTCCTAGGCTGAGCAACTCTTTCAGTTGTTCTTTTGATTGTAAGCAGATAATGATCACTTCCAATCTCTGGCCCCCTCCAGACTCTAGCATCCCAGACATATTTGAATGAGTTCCTCCTAACAATGGCATAGTCGATCACTGACTTCTCATTCTTTGTTGGTTCACACCTAGTGTATGCATGTATGCGCTTATGGGGGAACTTTGTGTTGGTAATGATATGTTATTTAATACGCTATTCAATTTAACACAGAAAATCCCAGTGAAATATAATTGTAGAAGTCGCGGCCACCAAATGTTAAAAGTCTATTTCTATGTTCTACCAAATGTTACCTATGGAATGTTACAATGTTGGGTCTGTTATAGAAGTACAGTAGGTACGCGAATGAAATAACTTGACAGAAGTCTGAGTCACAGTTCCATTACATATAATCTCAACAGCATAGTCCTGGACATCAGCAACAATAGTACCAATACTTGCATAATTAGAATATGTAGTACAGTCATCCTTACGTACTGGTAACAACTGCATTCAATGTAAGTGCGGTATTCACCCCTCGCACATAAATCTCTATCTCTGATCTATATTCAATGTAAGTGCGGCATTCACTCCTCGCACATAAATCTCTATATGGTCTGTATACAATGTAATGCAATGTAAGTGCGGCATTCACTCCTCGCACATATATCTATACTTCACAGCACGAGAAAATCACAACGCGCTTACGTAGACCTCCTATTGGCGCGGGAAAGCCAACAACGCGCATTCAAATAATAGCATATAATGGTCCTAACATAGACCTCCTTCTGACACGGGAAAACGACGTGTCTTTTTAATCCAAAGTGCGGCATTCACTCCTCGCACATATATCTATACCTCTGGTCTAATCACCAGGCATCCAAGTTCCTCCTGAACTTTACAGCGCGGGAAACCCACAGCGCGCTTATAAATAATAATAAATAAAGGCCTTGTAAATACACCTTACGCGGTACATCATCGCGTCACATCCAATATATACTACTCGTCAAAAGTCAAGGGCCACTTAGAAAAACCTTGGTTGAAACCATAAAACAAATCTGATATAAACGTAATTGGTATCAGTCAAAACGGCATTTATTGAATACCAAATTGACATGTCACGTAAAGAAATGGAAACACACATTCAAACGCAATGAAGCTGTGAAGTGTGTCACCCACCTTTTCAAAAGTCACACAATAGATATTGGACAAATAGACATTTCAAAATCGGGTATGACCACCGTTTGCAGCAAGGCATTCAAGACAGCGTAGACGCATCGAGTCCACAAGGGTCCGAAGAGTATCCTGAGGAGCAGCTTGCCATTCCTGAAGCAGAAATGCAGTCAGCTGTGCAACATCCATTGGCAGGGGGTGATTTGTTGACAATCTTCGACCAAGGACATCCCAGAGGTGCTCAATCGGAGAAAGGTCAGGTGAATGAGCTGGCCATGCCATCCTGATAATGCCATGTTGCTGAATAAACTCATTCACCACACGAGCTCGATGGGGGTCGAGCGTTATCATCTTGGAGGATGGCATTACCACCTATGGCCTCCAGAGCAGGCTGAAAAATTGGTCTCAAGATTTCGTTCTGTTATCTTTGGCAGTCATTTTCTTTGGATTTGTTGAAAGTCTGTACACCTTCTTTTCTGCTTCTACCTACCGGTGGGGTCTCCTTTCTACTGCATTATGTGCTGGCGGTTGTCATAATAAGTCCCATTTGCCCGTTGTGAAAAGACTGTCAGATACCAGGTGGTCCGCTTGGGCAGATGCGACAAAAGCACTTTTATACAGCTTTTCTGCAATAAAACAAGTCTTGGATGATATTTCAGATAACAATGATCAGAAGGCAGAGTGTCGTCAACAATCTCGTTGTCTACTTTCAACCATGATGAAGCTAGAAACTGGAATAATGATCATACTGTGGGATAAAGTATTACACCGTTTTCAAATGACCAGTGCTTCTCTGCAATCTTCTGACCAAGATTTGAATACAGCTTGTGCACTCTATGAATCCCTGCGGGGGTATATTCAAGCTATGCGGTCTACGAGACATGAGAAGGCGCTGAAGATGGATAGGATACACACTGAGCAAACTTGCTTATAGCTTTACCAGGCAGTCTTTCGGGACGCGCCTCGCCAAGACGAGGCAAAAATTTTACATTAAAAATAATAAATAAACAATGACCCATGCTACCACCCCTGCCTGCGAAAATGCATAATAGACTAACCCGCAACCCCTACCTGCCAAATGTACTAACCCCGCCCGCAGGCGAAAAAAAAAAATTATTGTAAGAAAAAAAATGTAAGAAATAGTACGGTGCTCGAATTGGGTAATAAATTGCCAAAATATTAATTTGACGGTGAATTAACGCACAAGTACCCAATTGTAATTTAAAGTATTGCAGACTTATTATTATGGATCAAAATGATAAGATGGCTGCAATTAAAAACCTGTAAATTTTGACGGGTTATTGCTAGTAAATCTATATTTTGCGTTATTCTCGAAATAATATGTATATATTGACATGTGAATATTAATATGTGAAAACTGCTAGTGGATGTCCAAATCATACGAGGCTGGCAGCCTCAGCATAAAGAATGATGATTTCATTAACCACCTCTGTAAGGGCGGATGACTGCTTTATGCGAGTTTCTTATAGAGAACCAAAAGCAGAGGTAGTCCCAAGTTCCATATGGAGCAAGGAGTGAATAATGAGAGAAATGATTTACATACTTATTATATTGTTAACCTTTTCAACAAATGTAGAGGAAAATATAAACCTATTCAATCTTAATGTAATGAAAGTTTTCCGCTCACTGGGATTAAGATTAATTCTCAGAGAGAGTAAAGTTCTGAGGTAGATGGGATGGTAGAATGAAAAGAGGAGGGCACATGAGTGTGTGTCAGAAAAACTCAATACTCAAGAGGGTATTTGTTCTCTTCTTTTGTGACACTAGTCGGTGGTACCAACTGAGGATACTATCTCTGGAACAAGTGAGAGTATACGTAGCCTGAAGTCGACACTAGACACCATCATCAGACGGGTCTTAGAGACGCTGGACCAGTTTGTGATTACTCCCTGATACTTCTTGGAATGTGTCACAACTTGTTTTTAAAGAATTATTCATTTTTTAAACTGTTAAACATAATTGATTATTATATTTCTTGTTTGTTTATATACAAATTTAACGTTGATTTAATCATTTTTACTACACTCGTATGTCTTAGTAATCTTAAGTACACTTAAAGCAGAGCTACTAAATTAAGATTTCGCTGAATTAAATCAGCTTGGGGTTCGAACTAGGGGCGGGAAAGATACAGAGCTAATGTGCTCAGACTCATTCAGCATCGTTCTCGATTTGTTAAATATCTTGTGACATTCCCCTCGAGGTAGAAGCATCATTATTCTTCTATCTACATCTCTGCCAAGAGTAATCTTGTGCGAAGGTACACACCTTGGAAGACCCACATTAGATACTCTAGGTTTTGGCCGCGGTTGGACCACTACTGCAGAGCACAGGGGAAGCAACCCGTGACACTGCCCACTTCAAAGCCTCCATATTACATAGGGGTCGTCCACATATGATGTCGCACAATTGTTGTTATTTTAAACCAACCTCCTTGTCACACTTCGTCACAAAAACATCTTATGTCACGTCACATGTCTCCAAAACCCCACCCCGCACGATTTTTCTCTAATTTTTTTTTTAATACAGGGAAAAATCAATGTAATCGAATGTAAATTAGTTAATTATTACAAACAAAAAGATCAGTTCGTGAAGATCTCCAGTCTAGCCAGTACCTTTCAGAGATTAGACAACATGCAATTTACTAAGGCAACTGTCAACGGTTTGTCAGCGCTACAGAGATATTGCTTAACATTGAAGAACTGTGCATCGTCAAAGTTCTCATTACAATCAATTTTCAACAGTACGTCCTCGTCTTTGAGATAACCCACACAACATACCATCCACCTAAATTGGACAATCTATATATACCCGTGTATCATCATACAGTGGAGGAGCATTAAGAAACACATAGACAGTGAAGATTTGACATTAGCAATACATCACACCATTACTTCACTCTTCCTATAGTTTCATTCTCATTGTAACTACATTATTTATATCTCATTTGTGTGTATGTGTGTGTGAATTGTCTTTCACCATCATTACTTTTTATTTCCCTACTAACCACATATGTGTAAATATTTAATTAATAAACCCAATAACCGTTTGATCATTATCTAGTTCGTTAATGTATCACTTGTGCTGTTGGTGTTAAATATTTACATATAGATCAAGTTCTGCATTTAGATGAGATTGGGTGCTCTTTCTTTCTTCACGGGATCTGAGGACAAGGCGGTGGAGAAATAGAACACTCTCCATAATTTACTAGAAAACACGATCTAGGGGAGAGCATTCACATGCTCTTCTTCGTGTTCTGATCTCGAATAGGTCTCTTTCTTTATTAACGAGCCATTTTCTGGAGACCTTCTTGGTAACATTTCATAGGCCATCCCCAGCGACAACTACTGTTGTAGCTACATTAATATCAACTTACGACAGAATAGAACAGAGAGATAACATAATTTCATATACCTTCTGGTTAAAGGTACTTTACATTCATTAACAAAGGCCAAATCAGCATATGATAACCCTTTCTTCATGTGTGCTGTTAGTAGGCGCGGCGGAAAAATGAATCTTGGTGGGATGTACTGTATGCTGCAGTTCTGCAGCTTACATCGACTACGCTCACGTCGACTTGAGTAGTGCTGCTATTTACAAAATTTGTGTCTGCTTTTGTAATCACTTAAAGCTCACTTTTAGGATTAGAATTACTGCAATTACCACCATCACCCTGCCTATTTAATCTATGCACAGAAAAAATGTTCAGATACAGGAACTGCCAGGACTGAACATCGGTGGAAGATCAATAAACAACCTTAGACATGCGGATGATACAATTTTGTTAGCTGAAGGTGAACAGGGCTTACAAGAACTAGTGAATCGACTAAGCAACATAAGTCACGAATATGGATTGGACATTTACAACGATAAAAGGAAAACTATGATAATTAGAAAAGCATAGGAAAAACCAACGTTAAAGATAAGTTTAAATTGGACAATCCTGGAATAAGTCAAGATCTTCTCACATCTTGGTCTTATAATAACAGTAGATAACACATGTGAAACAGAACTGAAGAAGAGAATAGTAATGGCAAAAGCTACATTTAACCACATGAGACAGCAACAAACATTTAAACAACTAACCCACAAATTAAAACAGAATTATCGTGATATATATATATATATATATATATATATATATATATATATATATATATATATATATATATATATATATATATATATATATATATTCTTCCTTATTAAATGGGGCTGAAACATGGATAATGAACAATCAATCAGATGAAAGAATTGAGGCCTTTGAAATGTAGATATACAAGGGGCTTGACATAAGTCTTGGGCCTGACCATGAAGGACATGTCACAGAGAGCTGAAATTTTGTATAGTGTTTATTCCTTTTTAATATAGCCACCGTCTGAATTGACACACTTCTGCCATCTCTGCTTGACCTTGAAAAGACCTTGGAAGTAAAACACCCTATTTTTCAAACTAAACCAGTCATCACATGCTAGTATAACTTCTTCATCGCTGTCAAAATGATTTCCTTTTAGCTGTTTTTTAAGATTTTTGAATAGAAAAAAGTCTGATGGAGCCAAATCTGGAGAATATGGTGGGCGTGGAAGAATTTCAATATTCAAATCGTTGGCTGCTAGCTGCACAAGCCGTGCTTTGTGAGAGGGCGCGTTGTCTTGAAGCAAAGGAAGATTTTGAGTGCGCATTATCCCTCGTTTCCTGGTCACAACCTTTCTTAGTTTGGTGAGAAGATCTGCATAGTACTGTCCATTAACTGTGTTGCCACGAGGCATAATCTTTCAACAGGACACCTTTGGCGTCCCAAAAAACAGTCACCATCACTTTTCCTGCAGATTTCTGCGCTCTCGGCTTGACAGGTGTTGGGGAGCCCGGAGTTTTCCATTGCATGCTGGCAAATTTGGATTCGGGGTCATAATGGTGTACCCAAGTCTCATCTACTGTCACCATGGTCTCCAAAAAGTTTTTTGACTGACACTTTTTGAGCAACTGTTGACAGCAATTTACCCTCGTTTGCTTCTGTTCACGTGTCAACAGTCACGGAACCCAGCGTGCACACACTTTTCTCATGTTCAGTCTTTTGTGTAAAATTCTATAAACTGTTCTTTCATTCAGTTTTACTCTATTAGATATCTCCACAATTGTCATTTTTCGATCCTGGTCAATGATTTTCTTCACTCTTGTTGCATTTTCATCGTTGCACTCTGAGGCTGGTCTACCAGATCTTGGCAGATCAGCAACATTTGAGCGGCCGCACTGAAACTGTTGACACCAGTTTTTTACCGAAGTATATGAAGGACAAGAATCACGAAACACTGGTTCCATCTCCCTGTGTATTTCTGTAGGTGTTTTTCCCTGAAACATCAGAAATTTTACCACAGCTCTGGCCTCCTTTTTTTCCATTGTTTTGTCAAATCTTTGGAGCAGCAGATCCGGTCAATAGGGTACATTGCGCCGTGCACCGTAGCGGGAAAACCCATTGAAGAAACAAACTCGTACTTCACACATTCAGTGCAAATATGATGAACTTTAAATGTGCCGAGTTTCATCTTCCTCCTGTGACTCCTTCATGGTCAGGCCCAAGACTTATGTCAAGCCCCTTGTATATATTAAAAAAATGAGGCACGTCTCATGGAAAAAGAAGAAAACAAATAAAGAGGTCATAGAAACCCTAGGAATGAAAAGAGAATTAATGAAGTAGATCAACATTAGACAGCTAGAATATTTTGGCCATGTAAAAAAGACATAACGTCTCAATGAATACCATAATAGAAGGCAGAGTTGAAGGCTGTTGTGGGTTAACTCCCTTGATCTGCATAGTTGTCCACAAAGGTGGCCAAAGAGAAATAGTAATGAGTGAGTTTACCAGAGGAAAAACCTTCGCTAATGACTTACTTTTGGCAGAGAGGTAAATAGGAGGATTTGGCTCCTATTTTAGGGAGTCCCGCGTGTATTTTAGGATGGCAACTACAAAAACTGAGTTTTCTCGGTTTGTTGTAAAGTTTGTATCCCTGTCAACTTCTCTGAGAAAGGTATTTGTCTGGATGTGACTTTTGACTCATGTTTAATAAGCCGCAGCCGATGGTACTTCAGCAAAATATTAATATGTTTAGCTCTGTAGATAAATATGTAAATAGGTATTCTAAAATGAGTCATACAGGAGCAGGCACCAACTTTCCATCATCCACATTATCAACTTCAACTAAGGATTTATATTTACATACAGATACATACGCATTTTTATTTATGCAATAGTTTAGAAAACAATATTAAAATTGAAAACAATTGTTTTAACCATCAACAATAAAATAGTTCATTAGGATGGTATCTTATGATGAGAGAAATATTGATTTCTTCATAGGTTGATATTAATATATGGTGGAGCATAAGGAGCCCATGCACTTTGTTATTTGAACTTAGCTGGTCAGTTGGCGACAATAGGTTGTCGATGGAGTCTGGTTTGGCTGATGTTAGTTCTCCGCGAATTCTTTACTTTTCTTTTTCGCGTCAGGAGTAGATCACGATCGTCATCTAGACCCATCTCTTTGGAGTGGTGTCCAGAACTAAGTACTAGTAACTAGTACCAGAAACTAAAAAGAAATACAATACATCATCTCCCGTAAATCGTGTGCCTTCTAGTGAAGACATCAAGAGACTTTCGCTGTCCTTCACCATTTCATCTTTCTCTGAATTTTTCTGATGCATATGAGCACAAAATCTCAGGCCACCGAGACAAATGAAAGTGTGTCGAGGAGAGTGAAAGAGAGCATATGAATCATAGTATGGTATACATTTATATGCAATGAAGATGGTCCTTAAAACCAAACCAAAACCAAACATCAATATGAATAACCACGTGACATCTAAAGTATACACCATGATGTCATTATCATCGTCATTTTTCTGCTGTCTGTGGAGCATGGGGCTACCTCTTCTATTGATTCCCTGCGAAGAAACCCGCACGAACCAGTCACCAGTTCTTGCAGTAATGGTTTATGTGACAATTAATTTTGCGTGATGAGGTTTCTGATCTCACACCCAACTTTACATAAATGAGCATATTCATACATGTTTAAAAACACATAAAAAGAACAAAATATACATTTAAGACTCATCCCTTCGTCTATGATAGGGTGTGGCTGACTCTTTTGCACAGGATGGCTGATAGTAGTTACCTTAGGTGTTAATGTGCAGTCTTCCCAAGTTGAAATTAATGATAATGCTTATTCTACAAAATCCTAATTTATTACTTGAGGAAGATTCCTAGGAATCGTGTTTATGAATATACTTCAGAAAATTAACACTTTTAATTTGACACACTATTTCTGGTATAAATTTCTTACTGTCCTCGAATCGTTCCTGTTTCCTATCCTGGCGCCTGCGTGATGAAAATGGAATAAAGTCCTGAGTTTTTCACGTGTTAGTCTTTAAATCCAAAAATTTTGCCCACGCGAAATTTAATTTAGGCATAATTTATGTTTTAAACCAATTACTGCTGTAGGGTGTCTTTTTTTGTTTACCTCACCTACGCGTCTCATATCATTTGGGAAGAGTTGTTTATTTGAAATAGGTGGATAGTTTCGCTAATTACTTGTACGGTACCTCAGGAAATGATTGCCTAGTTTGATATACCCTAATTCCACCATAGTTGCATGTCTCCACTTTCCACCTTGGCGGAAACAACTTAGGTAATCCTGTGGTTGTGTCAGACAAATTAAATAGTACTAACAATACACACCAGTTCCCTGTCTCTGTTTATTAAGATAAGAGACCAGGTGTATTAAGGTTTGGACAGGTGGGATAGCCTCCCTATCTGCCTGTATCGCAGAAAATGCTTGCGTTGCATATTCCAGTCTGTATTGTCAGAAGCAAGGGTCAGCAATCTCTCTCTGGTCACACTGGACAGACTAAGCAAACACGCTGTTTTGTAAGCGACTATCCCTTCCGTGTCTAAGATAAAGCGACCAGGTGATCAGGTGTTTTCTTAATCCCTTATCTTTTATCGTCTCGTTTCCACACTTAAAAGATAAACATGCCAAAATGCTTAAGCCCTGAAATCTGGTGTTATCACAGGGGAGTGTACACCCTACGAAAAGATAATGTCGGTAAATAAGGACGGAGAGGAAGATAAACAAACATTTTGTAGCAGAAAATTTCGAAGAACGAAAATGACGTTTTATCACGAAGGCAAACGTGCAATAGGAAGACTGCGCTACACATGCGAAGATAAAAGCAAGAGGTTGGCAGAAAATAGTCTATCAGGGTGCACCATCAAGACAAGAGATGGACAGGAAATAGTCTATCAGGGTGCACCATCAAGACAAGAGATGGACAGGAAATAGTCTATCAGGGTGCACCATCAAGACACGAGATGGACAGGAAATAGTCTATCAGGGTGCACCATCAAGAGAAGAGATGGACAGGAAATGGTCTATCAGGGTGCACCATCAAGAGAAGAGATGGACAGGAAATAGTCTATCAGGGTGCACCATCAAGAGAAGAGATGGACAGGAAATAGTCTATCAGGGTGCACCATCGAGAGAAGAGATGGACAGGAAATAGTCTATCAGGGTGCACCATCAAGAGAAGAGATGGACAGGAAATAGTCTATCAAGGTGCACCATCAAGACAAGAGACAGAAAACGTTGGAGATCCATTGCGTCCGACCTTCTGTGTGGAGATGGCAACTGATGATGATAAACATTTTATATTGTTTTAAACTCAAATATTTGTACCATATTAAAAAATATGGTGCCCCTATGACAACTTGGGCTGCAGAATGAAAGAAGGAAGAAAATATTATTCTTTCATTGAAATGATTATTTTTTAATGTGGAGTCGTCAGGGTCAAGCCAGTACAAATGTCACATTTCCGAGGAAAAAATTAAATTGTACAGCTACAACCGTCTACTCATGTCCCTCTACTCGTGTCCCTCTACTCGTGTCCCTCTACTCATATCCCTCTACACATGTCCCTCTACTCATGTCCCTCTACTCATGTCCCTCTACTCATGTCCCTCTACTCATGTCCATCTACTCAAGTCCCTCTACTCATTGTAGTGACGTGAATCTTTTTTGACAACACGCTCAAAAATTCCCCGCTCAAAAACTAATTAATGTGTTTTTAAAATCTATAAATAACTACAGTATTTGAAATTTGTCTGAGGGCCCAGTCAAATTTACCACCAACAATTTCTCTAGTATATTTGAATTTGTCTAGGAAACAAGTCAAAAGTTACCGCCCACCCAAAATTTATCTAAGAGCATAGTACCAATTTAACAACCAATCAAATCGTTTCCTTTTCTTGTAGTGACAAGAAAATTTTGGTTGACGTGGAAATAATGCCTATTTTGTGTTTTTGACCGAACGTAGATAATTTATTTCTTAATAACTAAAGACAATTAAAAGAAAAAGGATATCTCGAATTATAGCGCTGATATTGCTTAACACCTAAACATAAAGATTCCCTCATAATAAAATTATATTAACTTAGAAAAATTTAATTTAGTGATATTGTCACATCAGGGTAATGCCCAATTTAATTACTTAAAAATTACCCAGATTGAAATGCAAAGAAATAACTAAGGGAAAACTAGATGGAACGATAAAGAAAAATTGGCCGTTTAATTATCACTTTTGATAATTAAAATCGGTCCACTAATAACTATAATATAAAATATTCAAATATGGTTAGATTATACGAGAGGCGTTCAGAAAGTAATGCACCACATCGTTTTTCTCAGCTAATAATGAAGATAGAAGCATGAAATTTTGCACAATTCAAATATGGCATGTGCCAATTGTGTGCACCAAATTGCACCGCAACCGGCCAAATAATACGGCTGCCCTAAACCGTTGAAATGGAGCGTGTTAGCAACTTGCGTTATAAACTGCGAATTGTGATAGAATTTCTCGTTGCAGAGAAGGAAACTGTTGTAAACATTCACAAGCGTCTATGTGATGTGTATGGAAGTTTTGCAGTCGACAGGAGTACAGTCTGTCGCTGGGTTCAGATAATCAAAGAATCAGGAATTGGAGATACGGAGCTGCTTTATCGGCCGCGCTGTGGACGTCCTGCCACAGCCACCAACGCAGAAATGTTGAAATGCGCTGAGTGCACTACTCTTACTGATAAGCGAATCACTACTCAACAATTGGCCTTACAGCTGTCAGTCAGCATTGGTAGTGCAAATGCAGTTATAAAAACTCTCGGATTTTCTAAGGTTTGTGCAAGATGGGTTCCTCGAAGTCTCACAAATGACCACCGATTGCAAAGGAAAGCAATTTCTTCTGAATTGTTGGAGCGTTTCAATGCTGATGGAGAGAACTTTTTGGCTAAGATCGTTACAGGTGACGAAACCTGGGCACATCATTTTGAACCTGAGACAAAAAGACAGTCAATGGAGTGGCATCATCCGCAATCACCACGAAGAAAGAAATTCAAGACAATTCCTTCAGCTGGAAAGGTCATAATCACTGTCTTTTGGGACATTGAAGGTGTGATTCTTGTGGACGTTATGCCAAGAGGAGAGACAATCAATTCGCAAGCTTACATTAAGACATTGAAAAAACTCAATCAACGTTTTCGCAGAGTTCGGCCGCACAAGAATCCAGCAGACCTGCTTCTCTTTCACGACAATGCGCGACCTCACACAAGTCTGGCAACACGGGAAGCAATCACCAAATTGGGTTGGACTGTACTACCCCATCCACCCTATAGTCCCGATTTGGCACCCGCTTATTCTCATATATTTGGTCCACTTAAAGATGCATTCCGTGGGACAAGGTTTGAAGATGATGAAGGAGTGATTCATGTAGCGAAGAAATGGCTTCGTGATCAAGACAAAATCTGGTACGGGCCCGGAATACATTCACTTGTTTCGCGCTGGCATAAAGCCGTACAAGTTGATGGGGATTATGTTGAATAATACCGATGTTTACAGGACATATCCATGTATATTGTGTTTAAATTTCATGCTTTTTGAATAAACAGCTCCTGAGAAAAACGATGTGGTGCATTACTTTCTGAACGTCCCTCGTACAGACACGCTTAGAACCGCATAAGTGCCAGTCTCAAAAATTAACTTTTTGACTTTTCCTCTGATTGGTCGGGTGTAGTTCTATAAATAGTACAACCTCTTGTGGTTTTCCGCCATTGAATAAAAAAAAACCACGCCGAGCTGACGTATCCTAAAAGACTGTATGACCAAGCCTTTGCCGTTTGAACTGAGAGAGCAGTGCTAAGAACCCTTTTACGGCCAGTCAGCTTGTGTGTGTGTGAACGTATTTACCTGAGGGTAAGAAAGATAATTTTATTTGCATACTTTGTTAAATAATTGACCTGTAAGTAAACAGGCTATGTGTTCCATATTAATTCGATTACTGCCGGCGAGATGTGTTGTGTCACGCTGACCTAAGTAGGAATGTGTGTAGTAAGCAGGCTTGTTCGAAATGAAAAATTGGTGTATAGTGTTTGCAAATTGGCAACAAATTTGTGTCAGTAAGTGTTAGTAGTGGTTTAATTTAGTATTTTCTTCTGGAGTGACACACTGTTCAAAGATCATGTGTTAAACATATAGGGAAGGTTAGAATGAAGTAATCAATAGGTCACATGCTGTATTGTACTTGCCATGATTATTGTATGGACGCCAAACATGGACGAGGAACCCAAACATTGAATCAACACAGAGAAAGAATGATTACATGAAACTGATTGTAGACAACGGAATTCAAGGTCTTGTGCAACTTGTTAGCACAAATAACAGACGATGGTAAGTTTAATATTGTTTAGGGGTGAATTGATTGAGGCAGACTTCTACATGGAATGGGTTGTCCTTCTATTCCAGGTTATATCACGAAGTTACCTCGTGGCTGCATTAAAGTGAGAAGAGGAGCGTGTGGGAGTTGAGAGCTCCATATAAAGCCTGGAGATAGACCCCATCTTCTCAGCCAGGAGTCACAAAGTTGGTGATCCTGACTACTATTGAAAGAACAGCAGCAGCAACAGTGTAAAGTTAAGTCCTTTAAGAAGGCAATGTCGGTTCATCCAAACTCATTCACCCAAGAAAACTTAAACACCGTTGTATGATGAGAGTATCAGACCTTACAGTGTAGGACTAGTAGCATTATCAATATTAGGAACAGGAACTGTGTGTGTAGTCATTCCAGTGACCCCTTTACAGAAATGGAACAGATTTTCCAAAATATTTATTTTATTATGTAAATAAGCATTTTCTTGATTTTGAGAATTCCTGACCAAAAAGATTGAGGTTCAGGACAATTAAATTGTACATAAAATTTCATACAGCCTTGCTTAACTAATTTTGTTAAAGTTGAAGTTCTGTTTGAAATAAATCATTAATTATATTAAATACATTCCCCTAGACCCATAGCTAAATCAATTTGGGATCAGAAGAGGTAGCGGTTAGGGACTCAGAGTACATCATCATCATCTTCTCCGAGAACTTACATAGCTTGACCCCACTTTGATATCTATACACCCTTGCTCTTTTCAGAGAAGGGGGTATTACTTATAAGACCAGTCTCTTATCTGGCACTATCCTGGTATCATCTGATACACCTATTTGTCCAGGATAGCCCATCTTTTAATAACATCGAAACCTCTTATGACACTCATGTCCCTCTACTCATGTCACTCTACTCATGTCCCTCTACTCATGCCCCTCTACTCATCTCGATTGTTAATGCTGCTCTCGAGTTAGCTGTAGCTCTCTTCCCATGCCACACTTCAAGTCTGTCAGTTTACTGTCCAGACTAATAATGACTTAGCTGACAGTGTCTGTGAAATCTGGTTAGATGAGATTACAAATCAAATGAGTTTGTTCTTGATCTTAGAAAGCAACGTTCATGGAAGCTAAACATTAATACCAAAGAAGTGTAGGGCAAAATATGAACATTATAAAATATTATTTCGTAACAACAACAATAAAAACACACTAGGGTGACCATTTTTGTTTGGGCAAACCCAATTTTTTGCTTTGGACTGAAGGAGTTAATAAAGGGGGGTGTTATTACAAAAAAAATTTTTAATGCACTATTTTGGTACCGGTACTGTATAATTTCCCCCTTAAGGGGGGTGGGGGGGGGGGATGGGGTTGAAACTCCCCCCACCCCACCCCCGTATCTACGGCGCTGGTAGCAACAAGACTGAGAAGACTATACTCGATAAGTACAACAAAAATGAGAAGACTATACTTGACATATTAGCAACTAGAATGAAAAGACTATACTTTACATAATAGCTACACGTCTGAGACGATTATGCTTGACACAGTAGCTAGAAGAATGAGACGACTATGCTTGACATATGTCGTGAACTCTGTAAAATTCTCTAGTGATTAGTTGTCACCATATCGGGGAATCCCATGTATATTATTTCACCCGACCAATCAGACTATTTCGATCCACCAATGAAAGAAGAGTTCACTGTAAACGACACGAACGCATTACAATGGAGAAATCGTTGAAGAGGAAAAATGTGTAACACGAGGATAGAATCCCATCCCAACTAACATAACTACCGATGTATGTTACGTCGGTCGGTCTCACTCAAAATAGTAACTCGCGCCAGAAAAAAAAGTGCGCAACGCACGGTGTGCAACTTGCGCGGCGTGGGTGTTATATAAAACAGTAAATAAATATTAGACAAACATATGTTTTCAGGCACTCATAAGAAATAAAGAAGTAGAAAACTAGACAACCGAAAAACAACAGACGTGAGTGGCTTAAAACTGAAATAATTTTTGTCTAATATTTATTTACTGTTTACAGGCCTCGGATTTCCCTTCCTTATGTGTTTTAAATGTTATATAAAACAAATACTTTGGTTTTATTATTATTATTATTTTTTATTCTTTCACGAAATTAGAAGCGCTCGACAAAGAAAAAGTGCATAAAAATTGGTGTGCATGAGACCTCCCCCGATGTATAAATCATGACAACTTGAAAGTATTTGTTAAAACCACTTATTATCAGGGAACACTCTTTGAAAACAATCCACGCACTTTCACACGAAATGTTGTCATCAAAGAACTTTTAAATTGAATCTAAAATAACATAATTCTCGCCGTGTGTACGTTGGTCACAGCTGAGGAATGTGTTACGTGCAGTCTTTGATATCTTACAATATTATACATAGGTAATTTTTTAGTGCTTAAGGGAAAGTCATTATTGAGTTACTTCCCTTGAAAGTTGTGCCGTCTTTTCGATCAAACTCCGCGGATGAATCCATTTTACTGCGATTTATTCGTTGTTTGGGTAATAATAGATTGTTCTTGCTTCAGAATATCTATGGCCTGAATTTATGTGTATTGTTTGTCTGTCTTATATCTGTATATCTTTACATATCTAAGTCGAACTATATGTTCTGTTGTCTCTAGAGAGGTCGAAGGCTATTCGGCGGATGTGTCGCTAGAGTGTGGTGTGATTTGGCTTCGTCCTGAGAGGGACTGTGTGTTTTCCATGTCGGCCTGTCGCCGGGGAAAAAGTGATCTCAGTATTTGTGGGGAAGGTGATAGTCGTCTAAACCTATCGTGTATGCTTTACCCCAGTGTTTAGTCGTATTGCCAAGGAATGGCAGTTTCATATTTCCTATACCAAGGTAATCAAAGATACTCTTATGAACTCTCGATCGAAGCCACCATTTTCGATAGTTACGATTTGAATGTCTAAGAGAATATATTTGACTCGATGAAAACGACTTCGATTCCTAGCAGCACTATATCCTGTAGATTGCAGTCAATTGTTCATGATCAAATCTACAGAGCAATGAAATGTTTTATGAATGACTAACTTTAGGACAGATTCATTATCTGTATCCAAACGTGAGTGACAGCTCACGAGTGAAGCCATCTTGGAACCAAAACATGTAGTGACTTTCAAGAAGAGAAAAGGGATGCCCGTATTATCGCTTGTTTAGTCCAGAGATCACTGCTACACATGAGAACCCATTATTAGCGGTTCAATATTATTATATGGAAAAATATGTGCTGAACATTATGTTGAAGAATCGTCGCTAGACGAGATTAGGTTTAGAAGCCATCTGAAATATTGTTTATAAGCTGACGTGCTCAGTCAGTGAAGTCAGATGATATATGTATGGGCGATACTGAGTGCTTGGCTACTGACAGTCCATTATACATTTATTCTACATGAGTGCCCATGTAACATTGCAAGACCATTTATCCACTGTACTATGATGTATTATGGCAACCTGTGATTTGTCACTATCTGTGCTGTCGAGTGTGTACGTCCAATTAAACTTTAGAAAAGGTACACAGTCGTTGGTGTCGATGACTTCCAGCCATACATGAGTGTGAGAAAAGAACATTTGTCAACACCACGAACCTTTATCATCATTCGCACATTATACACTCAATCCATGTCTACACACCACTGCGTAGGTCAAGTTGACATTCCATACACTACAGTGGAGCAAACAACACCATAGAGATCTTATCAACTGATGATGATGATGATGTCTGCTTCCATCCACTTATATCTATCTTTTGGTGGATATCATTAACGGGAATAAAAATCCAACTTTATCAACCTTATCAACTGGTGGACCAGCTTTCTGGGTTTGACCTCGCAGAAGTTCAGAAGTCAACAGATTACCGATACCAGACCGTTTCCTGTGGCTGATACGACACACTTGCAGTATTGGTTTGCTCTTTGTCAACACTTCGTCACGTGACCTGTCAAGTGAATGCAGTATGTAGGTCAGCGTTGTTGACATTTTTTACATTAGACATTATAGAGTTTCACAGAACAGTTGGATCAATTCTTGTCAATGTTAACAGGAAGACAGTATTTGTGAACTAAGAAGTCCTATTTTCATCGATGGATCTTCTTGTTTTCCATATATGAACTTTAATATTTAAGGCCAGAATGTTTAATTGAATAAAGTGGCAGTTTGTTTGTTTTCATAAAAATAACTTTGCCATTACTGTAAAACTGAGCCTATTTTGCAACACATACTATCATACACATAATTTATATATATTTATGTTTACATGTTATTTGTTTGTATAGTATGTTAGTTTCTATGTCAGCGGGTTGTGTTTAAGGTTGGGCGGCGTCCTCACAACAGAATATCCCACGTCATAGAGGGTCCGTTGTGGGCGTTTTCTATAGGTGCAATTTTCTTGATTGAAAATTTGCTGCGACAACTGTTGCTTTTGTGTTAGCTGTGAAGTCTGTAATTATTGTTATTTTTGTAATATTTCTTTGTTCTTTAGTTTTGTTTTGATTTGTTTGTAATTTGTTGGTCTAACCTTTTCTATCTTTCAGTTCTATTCACAATTTATATTCATATATTGTGACGTCATTTGTGTTGTTATTCTTTGCAGATTCAGTGATTATTTTCATTGATTTCCCTATTTGATTTATTTTGATTTCTGCAAACGTTCTTGTATTGTCAGTCCTATTTGTACTTTATGTATTCTGTTGGTTGACATATGTTTTATATAGGTATATTTCATAAGACACAATTGCCTGTGCACTGCACTTGGATTATGGTATAAACCAGTACCTGATTATTATTACTATTATACAAGACCTTATTAAAGGCTTGTGACCCACAGATATTGGGATAGTATACTGATTAATCAAGTCATTGAGAACTTGTGGTATTATTATTGATTCAGGTGATTAGTATTATTGTTAGACATCATGTCTACATTAGAATACTTCATTACACAAGGGAAAGCCCTTGATAAGACTGGTCAACAATTAGAACAATGGGCAGTTGCTCAATATGACAAAGCATTAGCTGCAGAAGAGAAAAGATTAGCTGCAGAAGAAAGAAAAGCTATGGCGGAAGAGAAAAGATTAGAAAGAGAAGCTGAGGCTGCTGCTGAACAAAAGAAATTGCAGATGCAGGTGGAGGAAAGGAGATTTGAAGCTGAACAAAAAAAATTAGAAAGAGAAGCTGCAGCTGAACAAAAAAAATTAGAAAGAGAAGCTGCTGAGGAACAAAAAAGATTAGACAGTGAAGCTGAACAAAAAAAATTAGAAAGAGAAGCTGCTGCTGAACAAAAAAGATTAGACAGTGAAGCTGAACAAAAAAGATTAGACAGGGAAGCTGAACAAAAAAGATTAGACAGGGAGGCTGAACAAAAAAGATTAGATGCTGAAGAGAAAAAAGCAATAAGAGAACATGAATTTGAGTTGGAGAAATTGAGATTGACAAGTATGAGTAATGTTAATCAGGCATCTAGTGGTAATGGTAAACCTTCTACTTACAAGGTTAAGGTTCCACCGTTCAATCAGTCCAGTGACGATATTACATTCTGGCTGGATAGATTTGAACGTTCTTGTCGTACACATAATGTGGATAAATCACAATACGCTAATCAATTATCAGAAAACTTGAAAGGTGAATCTTTGACTAGATTATGCCTTGTAGGAGAAGCAGATAAGGATAATTATGATGTCATTAGGGCGGCTTTGATAAAAAAATATCAGCTAAGTGAGGAAGGCTATCGCCTTTTATTTAAAACGATGGTACCTGAGACGGGTGTAGAATTCTCAGAATTCACTGCAAAGGCACGTCTCACAGTTGATCGTTGGATTGAGCTTTCCAAAACAGAAAAAACGTATGAAGGACTTATGGATTTGTTGCTCAGAGATAAGATTATGTCATGTGTGAACAAACCTTTCCTTGAATTTATACATGAGCGTAAACCCAAATCTCTAAAAGAAATGGAAGAATATTGTTCCCAATATGTCACTGCACACCCCGACGTGACTTTTGGCAACACTAAGATTAAGGAGAGTATGCCAGTTGCTTCAGCAACACCATACAATCCCAATTATTCACACAGATTTCAGGGACCTCAAAACAGATTTGATAAAAAAGGTAACCATAATAGTTATCAAAACCAAGGTAACCAATCATTTCAGGGTTCTTCTTCAAAGAACTGGAGACGACCTGATAGCTCTCGACACAGGGGTGGTCATAATTATAGGAATTTCCGTAGAGGAAGTAATTATAGAAACTATCAGGGTTATCCGTCTTGGAGTCAACAAGATCATAATTACAGAGATACTCATTATAATGAATATGATAATGGTAACCAAGGGAACTATGACTCAAACCCAAATAGGGGTTACAATAGAGGTAACAATAACTACAGAGGTGATAATAACCGAGGTAGATCTCAATACAAAAGACATAAACCACATTTTCAGGCAAACTCTGCACAACAAGAGTCCCATGAAGCCTATAAACAGAGTAAAGATAATAATGATGCTAGTAATATGGCATGTGCCGCTTTTGATTTTGGGAGAGCATCTCAGTGCCCCCAATGCAAAACGTTATTTGAGCCAACCACAGTGTCTACTTTAAGCTGTGGCCATCCTCTTCCTGCTCTTCCAGCATCAGTCGCGCATGATGGAAGAGGTTCTCTTGTCTTACATAAGGGTTTAGTGAATAACAATCCAGTCTCTGTGCTATTTGATTCTGGATGCACCACAATTGGTGTTAGGCAGTCACTCGTAGATCCTTCCCGTGCCACTGGACAAGTAGTCAAATGTGTAACATTTGGCGGCACATTAGAGAAATACTCTACTGCTATCATTAGGATTGCTACTCCTTTCTTTACAGGAGATGTACACGCATGTCTTCTTCCGAATCCGATCGCTGACCTCATCATCGGTCGCATTCATGGAGTCAAAGAATGCACTCCGCAACAAATTTCCACGTGGGAAAGGCAAAACATGCAGATTGCTAACGCTGTAGTCACTAGAGCTCAGGCTCTTAATATGCCTCAAACTTCATCTACTGAAGATAATGAAGTGCATAACCAAGATAATCCCTTGGTAATTTCTCGTGACTCGTTTATAAAACAGCAAGAAGATGATCCCACTCTGAAGAAATTCTTCATTCTTGCAACTAAAGGTGATCCGAATAAAGACACAAGTCGTAAATCGTGGATTACAAAGAAGAATGGCGTACTTGTACGTATGGTTCTAGACTCCATTACGTCAAGTCATTCTCAAATCCTGGTTCCCAAGAATTTGAGAGTTAAAATTTTGCAGCACGCTCACGACTCTCAGTGTGCTGGACACATGGGTTTTTCCCGTACTAAGTCAAGAGTCCTTGCGGCTTTCTTTTCGCCATTGGTAAACAAGGACATACGGATTTATTGTCGATCTTGTAAAGTATGTCAGGAAGTTAAATCCAAAGGTCCACGGCATGCTGCACCCATTCAGGCGGCGGACATTCCTATTCGGCCGTTCCAAAAAATGGCCATAGACATTATTGGTCCATTTAAGATCAAGTCTGCCAGAGGACATCAGTTTATCTTGACGTGTGTTGATATGTGCACACGTTGGCCAGAGGCTATTCCTCTGAAGAGCATTACTACTGCTGATATTGCAGATGCTCTTTGGCTTATATTTTCTCGTCTGGGGTTCCCCGGAGAGATATTGTCAGACCATGGCACCCAACTAATATCAGATACCATGTCTCAAGTAATGTCTACTCTGCAGATAGATAGATCTTTAAGTAGTATCTACCATCCAATGTCTAATGGTATGGTCGAACGCCTTAATAGAACACTTAAAAACTTACTGGGGAAGATAACTGAGGATCATCCTCAAGACTGGGACAGAGTTTTACCTGCGGCCCTCTTCGCTTACAGAGAGGTACCCAATGAACATACGGGATTTTCTCCCTTTGAACTCGTCTTTGGCGCGCGTCCGCGTGGCCCTATGTCGTTGCTTCACGATCTCATAACATCTGACAATATTGACGATGACACAAAGTCATCCTACGAATATGTCATCGCGTTGAGACAAAAGATTATCGAAGCATGCAAATTAGCAACTTCTTCTTCTGAATTTGCGAAACAGAAGGCAAGGCAATTTGCCAATAAGAAGAGATGCTTACGACAACTTTGTCCTGGTGACAAAGCATTTGTATTACTACCTTGTAGGGAAAACAGATTACTTATTTCTTGGAAAGGTCCGTACGATATAATATCGAAAATTTCCGATGTCGACTATATTGTCGATATTGATGGGAAGCATAAAACCTTCCACATCAATATGCTTACTGAATTCCATGAACGTCCGGATTATTTGCAACCCATTTTCCAAGCAACGGACAATTCTCCAGTACAACATGGTCATTACTCATCACTGTCCGTGATACAGGATGAGGAAACAAGTTTTTCAGATGTAAATCTTCCTCTTCCAATGATCCCACTTCATTCCAGTGAATCATGGAAGAACGTTACTGTCTCTCCTGATTTGTCTCTAGGAGAACAGCGACAAGTTTCAACTATGTTGCAAACATTTCAGGATGTACTCACTGACATCCCTGGACAAACGAATGTCATTCAACATGACATTGTTCTAACTGACCATACTCCTATTAGGGTTAGACCTTATCCTATACCTATACATTTTCAAGCACAGGTCGAGAAAGAGTTGGATGAGATGATAGATTTGAAAATAATCGAACCATCCACCTCTGCATATTCTTCGCCGATGGTTATTGTGCGTAAAAAAGACAATAACATACGTCTTTGCGTTGACTATCGAAAATTGAATCAAGTAACGAAGTTCGATGCCGAACCTATGCCTTTACTGGAAGAGCTACTTACTCGACTCTCCAAATCTCATTTTTTCACTAAACTTGATTTGTCTAAAGGATATTGGCAAGTTCCTTTATCTGAACGCGCCAAACCTCTCACGGCTTTTTCAACACCTAGAGGTTTGTTCCAATGGAATTTTATGCCTTTCGGTCTTATGAACGCACCAGCTACATTCGTACGCATGATGCGCCGAATCCTATCTTATCGGTCAGATGTCATTGCATATCTAGACGACATCTGTCTTTTCAGCGATACTTGGGAAGATCACTATTCAGGGTTAGATGAATTGCTGTCTACTTTGCGTGAGCACAACCTGACAGCGAAACCCTCTAAAGCCTATATTGGTTTTAGCGAAATTTCTTTCCTAGGCCACCGAGTTGGTCATGGTTTCCTAAAGACAGAGGACCATAATACTAGTAAGATACTTAACATCTCAATCCCTAAGACTAAAAAACAGGTGAGAAGTCTGTTAGGTCTTATTCAATTTTATGGCAGATTCATTCAGAATCTATCCTCTATCATGGCACCTCTCTCAACACTTCTAAAGAAAGGTTCGCCTAATGTGGTCCACTGGTCTCAGGAATGCCAATGCTCTCTGGATAAGATTAAAACACTGTTTTCAACACCACCTATTTTAGTGCTACCCACTAAAGATAAGACATTCGTTCTTCGTAGTGACGCTTCATCCACTGGGATTGGAGCGGCACTAATGCAAGAGTACTCTGGAACTCTGCATCCTGTAATGTATATTTCCAGAAAACTTAATGCGGCAGAAAGGAATTATTCGGTTTTAGACCGTGAGCTATTAGCTATGGTTTGGTCGATCCTCAAACTACAGAGATTCCTTCTAGGCGCACATTTCATAGTAGAAACCGACCAAAAAGCTCTTACTGCTATACAGAGTAAGAATTTGAAGAGCTCGAGGTCTACTCGATATGCAATTGCTCTTCAACCTTTTCATTTCTCTGTGCGAGCTATTCGTGGATCAGATAATGTGATGGCAGACATTCTGTCAAGATGCCCACATGATTCCACATAACTATTAGGGCTTAGACTTCTTGATATGTCTAGTTCTATAGTAGTTCCTTTTCTATATCATGATAGATACACATTTGTAATTTAATAATATAATGATTGTATCACTACATAGCGGTTCATTGATGTTTATTCACCGCTGTGCTTTGATGATTTTTTTCTTCATAAATCATAAATTTAAGATATCTAATACGAAATGATGATATGAATTTTTTAGGCATTGTGTAATTGCCAGAATTGTATTATACTTTGATGACACCTTCCTGGAAAAATATACTTGTAGAGAAATAATTTCTCTCAGTTTATGAGACACATTCTCACCAGTCGCTCCATAAGTCGACTTAGCCTCATATTAGGCGTTATAGGTATTCCTGATATTTTCATCTGCGCATTATTCATGCGTTGTGAGCCTATTGTACGTTGCTCCTAGATGTATTTCAAAAAAAAAAAAATGTTCCATTTTTTTTTTCCCGGGAGGTGTGGTAAGACTGTTACGTGCAGTCTTTGATATCTTACAATATTATACATAGGTAATTTTTTAGTGCTTAAGGGAAAGTCATTATTGAGTTACTTCCCTTGAAAGTTGTGCCGTCTTTTCGATCAAACTCCGCGGATGAATCCATTTTACTGCGATTTATTCGTTGTTTGGGTAATAATAGATTGTTCTTGCTTCAGAATATCTATGGCCTGAATTTATGTGTATTGTTTGTCTGAGTAGGACGAGTCTGTCTTATATCTGTATATCTTTACATATCTAAGTCGAACTATATGTTCTGTTGTCTCTAGAGAGGTCGAAGGCTATTCGGCGGATGTGTCGCTAGAGTGTGGTGTGATTTGGCTTCGTCCTGATAGGGACTGTGTGTTTTCCATGTCGGCCTGTCGCCGGGGAAAAAGTGATCTCAGTATTTGTGGGGAAGGTGATAGTCGTCTAAACCTATCGTGTATGCTTTACCCCAGTGTTTATTCGTATTGCCAAGGAATGGCAGTTTCATATTTCCTATACCAAGGTAATCAAAGATACTCTTATGAACTCTCGATCGAAGCCACCATTTTCGATAGTTACGATTTGAATGTCTAAGAGAATATATTTGACTCGATGAAAACGACTTCGATTCCTAGCAGCACTATATCCTGTAGATTGCAGTCAATTGTTCATGATCAAATCTACAGAGCAATGAAATGTTTTATGAATGACTAACTTTAGGACAGATTCATTATCTGTATCCAAACGTGAGTGACAGCTCACGAGTGAAGCCATCTTGGAACCAAAACATGTAGTGACTTTCAAGAAGAGAAAAGGGATGCCCGTATTATCGCTTGTTTAGTCCAGAGATCACTGCTACACATGAGAACCCGTTATTAGCGGTTCAATATTATTATATGGAAAAATATGTGCTGAACATTATGTTGAAGAATCGTCGCTAGACGAGATTAGGTTTAGAAGCCATCTGAAATATTGTTTATAAGCTGACGTGCTCAGTCAGTGAAGTCAGATGATATATGTATGGGCGATACTGAGTGCTTGGCTACTGACAGTCCATTATACACTTATTCTACATGAGTGCCCATGTAACATTGCAAGACCATTTATCCACTGTACTATGATGTATTATGGCAACCTGTGATTTGTCACTATCTGTGCTGTCGAGTGTGTACGTCCAATTAAACTTTAGAAAAGGTACACAGTCGTTGGTGTCGATGACTTCCAGCCATACATGAGTGTGAGAAAAGAACATTTTTTTGTCAACACCACGAACCTTTATCATCATTCGCACATTATACACTCAATCCATGTCTACACACCACTGCGTAGGTCAAGTTGACATTCCATACACTACAGTGGAGCAAACAACACCATAGAGATCTTATCAACTGATGATGATGATGATGTCTGCTTCCATCCACTTATATCTATCTTTTGGTGGATATCATTAACGGGAATAAAGGATCCAACTTTATCAACCTTATCAGAATGCAACCGTGTTGAAAAATTGTATTGTTTCCATTATATATACTCTCCCGAAAATAGTTACAATCAACAAAGAAAAGCGTTCAAATGACGGTGTTCATGAACAGTTTGATTACACTCTATAATGGAAAAAAACCAAAAACACCCTAAGAATGTACTTCTATCTGCTCATCCGGGAACGGAAACAGTACACTATAATTAAAAACCCGTCAAGTTTGACGGGTTATTGCTAGTTAATTAAGTGTATATTTCACAAACGGAATAATGGAAAAGGAATTCTACATGATCTCAACTTAGGAGCAGATGGAAAGCAAGTATGAACATCTTTGGGGTATACCTCCATGTCCTACTTACAGTGTAATAGGAAATATTGCGTGTATTATCGTAGCTGAAATCAAGCAAAGTTGAAAATGTATTTAAAAATTAAGAATGCTCGTATTTGAGGCAAACCTTCACTCAAGGGAAACCAAAAGTAAGCTGGCACTAAAAGTATTTGGATGGAAGTAATAGGTGCAGCTGATGAATAGAACGGATGAGATCTTTGTTGCACTAAAAGCACAACTGCCATTTTTCGTCACTCGAAAGTTGGAAGTTGGACGCAACAAAATGCGCGACGTCACTTATTTTTTCGGAAGCCAGCAAATTTACTATATACCAAGATGAAATTTTAAGATTCAGGACACACAACGAATCCAACCGTTTACAAGAGCGGACCAGAAGTATGAGAGCTGATTCTGCATAATTCATCTAGACCTAGAGAAATTGCGTTAGAACCAGCCTGAGGGTTTGACGTTCTGGGTGGTGGATCCAACAGTGCATTCTGAAGTATTGTGACGACAGAAGTTGGACCACTCCTGAATATCTGGTCTTCACTTTGTGATGGTAGTCCAGCAAATTGACTGAACTGTGTGTCAATACCAGCTATACAACATCTGGGGTGTAGCATTGTAGCTCCGCAGACCAGGAATTTCGGAAGATAAGTGCACAACATAGACAATACCACAATTGATATACCAGAATATGGTGATAGTCAGATGATGAAAAAGGCAGTAACCAAGGACAGTTTTTTTTATTGTGTAAACAGTGAATATTTATTTTGATTAATGTAAATTTGTACATACATATCCTTGTTTCATTCCAAATCCAAAGACAAGAGAAGAATTTAGCAATAAAGTAAATTGATTGAATTTGTTAACATCTGAATTTGTTAAATTATTTCCATGTTCTGTATTTGTGAATTAATTAATTGGGAACAATTTATAAAAGCACAGGTATAGTCGTAGCAGGAGGACAAGGTAGGCTCTTGATCTATATCACTTTACCATCTGCACAGGGTAGGCTCTTGATCTATATCACTTTACCATCTGCACAAGGTAAGCTCTTGATCTGTATCACTTTACCATCTGCACAAGAGTACTTAACAATTTAACTATATCCTGTGCCATCCATACACCAGTGCTCATTTCCGAGTCTTGTTGCTACTGTATTTCAATAGGTCTAGAATACCTTGACTTGATCTATTGTAAATCTCGAATTATCCATCTCGCCACAGCATAGTAGCTACAAGAATGAGAAGATTATACTTGACACATTAGCAACAATAATGAGAAGACTATACTGGACATAGTAGCAACAATAATGAGAAGACTATACTTGACATAGCAGCATCAAGACTGGGAAGACTATACTTGACATAGCAGCATCAAAACTGGGAAGACTATACTTGATATTGTAGCATCAAGACTGGGAAGACTATACTTGACATAGTAGCATCAAGACTGGGAAGACTATACGTGACATAGTAGCATCAAGACTGGGAAGACTATACTTGATATAGTAGCTACAAGACTGGGAAGACTATAATGGACATAGCAGCAACAAGACTGGGAAGACTATACTTGACATAGTGGCTACAAGACTGAGAAGAGCATACTGGGCATAGCAGCAACAAGATTGGGAAGACTATACTTGACATAGTGGCTACAAGACAGAGAAGAGCATACTGGACATAGTAGCAACAAGATTGGGAAGACTATACTTGACATAGTGGCTACAAGACTGAGAAGACTATACTGGACATAGCAGCAACAAGATTGGGAAGACTATACTTGACATAGTAGCTACAAGAATGAGAAGACGATGCTTGACACATTAGCAACAAGACTGGGAAGACTATACTTGACATAGTAGTTACAAGAATGATTGACAGATATCCAACGTTTGCATGACATCACTTTTTGAAGACAGCACAAAAAATAAACGAACAAAATCATAGGATGATAGGAGGCTATTTTACTTCCTGTCTTCATAACTTCCTGTGCCATGACGCTTTGCGGAAATTGGTGCCGGACTGAAGACGTCAGAACCGCTCAGAATGGAAAAGAAGTAGGTCAGTATCTAAATAAATACAGTGTCGAGAACACAAGCACAGACAAGACAAGCCAAATATAGCTATTGTCACATGAAGATATTGATCTGAAGACAGGAGAGCTACGACAGGCACAGGAAGTGAGTTACCTACACGTGCAGTCAAATTATGTGAGGGAAGCAAGGAATGTTATTTTATACATGCATGTTGAGGAGCTTTTATGAGGATGAGAATTGCAAATCCAATCTTTGAAGTACCGCATCCCACATCCCGCAAAACCATTTTACGTGTTTATTACGTATATTAAGTGCGAAAAAAGGAGATCCAGAGTGTAAGTTGCGCACGTCAAAAACCCATCGTTAGTTTGAAATCGTAAAGAGTAGGCCATACGGCAGCTGCCTTGGCAAAAATTTAAAAATTAGGAAAACTACTCACCACAAAAATAGTTATAGAATGTGTAATTCCTGTATAAGCACACTGGGATCCTCGCCGGTGCAGCGGAGTTCGTGCACTATGCTGAGATCCTCCTTGCCTGATTTAAGGGAGGAGATCGGAGCATTGATGGAGTTGTCCGTGAGCAATGAAGATGGTACTTAAAATTAACCAAACAAAACGTGTATTATAAAAAAAAGCGTTCTCAATTATATTGGGCATAATCTTTGAATGATAGCATCATTGAAGGCAGACGCTGGAACTGCGTTGGCCATGTCCTCAGAAGGGACTCTGACACCATCACCAGAACTGCTATGCTATGGACCCCAGAAGGACGGTGAAAAAGAGGCAGACCAAAGACGACCTGGCGGAGGCTGAGATGCAAAGCATGAACCAGAGTTGGGGTACGGCATGAAGGATGGCCACGGACCGAGCAAAGTGGGGACAGTTTGTTGCTGCCCACAAGACGCCACTAGGCGTGATGGACACTGACTGCTTTGTCAGTCCAGTGGCTAAGGACCCGAGAAGAAAAAGAAGAATCTTTGAATGACGCATAAACAAAACAAATAATCATCTAACGTTCATAAGCGCAACATCAAATTTCATTCATTCTCCAATCTCTCTTGTTCCTCCTTATGGAGCAGTGGTGTCACGGATTGCCTCCTTTGCAGTAGTGGTCCACCAGTGGCCAAAACGCAAGAGTATCTAAAATGGGTCGTCAAAGGTGTCTACCTTCGCACAAGATTACTCTCGGCAGAGTTGTGGATATAAGGGTAATGACGCTTCTATCTCAAGAGAATGTTCATAAGATATTTCCGAAGTCAAGAACAATGCTGCATTGTCAGGGCAATTGTTAACTTATATCGTTCCGCCGCCTTTTATGAAGAATTAAGCAATGGTTTTAACCCGTTCAAGCCCCAAGCTGGTGTAAATCCAGCGAAATTCCTTTTTATAAGTACTAGCTCTATAGATGTAAATATATGTCTAAATGTATATATATATTAAAGAGTCTTGCTCATACGTTTGCTTTCATACATATAATAACCGAATCAACTATGATTGTTTAGTTTTAAAATAAAATATAACACATTTAGTAATCAATTAGTTTTAACAGGTTAAAATAGTGATGAAATGATGATGAATTTTAGATGTAAATCCATTTTTGTCTTCACTGAGACTTAGGTGAGGATTTCAAAGAAAAAAATATTGTCCTTTTGCTGTTTCCTTGTAATCATAACGTAACTGATCTAGGTGAGTCCTGCAGCCGTGGTTTCGTCAGTTCTTCTGTGATAAGGGCCCTTCTCAGCACAGCTTGTCCAATTTAGGTGGTTAATGTTGATTCCTTGCTTTTAGCGTAGAATTTTCGTCTTTCAGCTTCATATCACGGACAGTCTGATAGCTTTATTCTATGAACTTTAGACAAAAATAACAAGAACAAATGCCCCTGCTAAGTACACTTGGTTGGAAGATTAACAGGCGCATTGTCTCGCTGTGCACCCACCAATGCGAGCCTCTCTGAACAATTATATTATTGAGTACCCACAGCGCAACTCGGAAGATGATTAGAAATCACCAATATTCTTCTGGGTATTAAACTGGGAAAATATGTGCTTGGACATCGCGGGGCAATGTCGTGCCTGAATTACAATTAACAAGGTACATATATCTCACAGAAATGATACTATACAGTTGAGGCACATGTAGTGAAATTTGTTTCCACAAGGCTTCGTTTGCTTGAAACAATGTAGAACGCGACACAGCAGTACGAGAGGGGAACGGCGCGGATGGATTTTTTTTCTTTGAAAGTCGCCTCTAAGCAGAAATAAATATTTGTGTGGAGCCTAACATTAAGCATTGAGAACGGGGAGCAAGGAGCAAAATCAGAACATGGCGGACATAGTTATTTGCATCTGTAGAAAAGAAAATGTAAAGATACGGAAGCAGGATGTGTAGAATGTTAGTAAAAATATGATAATTCAAACAAGGAGATATGGAGAAAATGATTTCTAGAAGGATATTACTCAACTGTAAGTACTTTGTTAGATTTTTAATATTTTACATAGTCATCACATCTGCTAATATCTAGGCGATATCCTTTAGAAATTTATAATAAATACATACCTTAACGGATTTCGATTAAAATTGGATGGAATGGAAGCTCCGTATTGGGAAAATGAAAGCCTACATAGGAAGGACGGATAGGTAGAAGGTTGTAGTGAAACGAAGAAGAAATAGGTACGGAAGAAGCACAAATCGCTTGGAAACATGAGATTTGACAGAAAACTAGACGACCAAAAGTCGGTGCTTTCTCGTACGGGAGAGTCGCAAGAATATAAGGACAGAGCGGCTAGTTCGAGATAGTGAGCAAAACCCAAAAAAAATTAGATCCCATATCAAAGAACCTAATAAAAACAATAACATAACTAAGCTAACCATACTAAATGGGGACCAAAGACTCTAGAGCTATAAAAGTAGTTCAGTGGAACTGTAGGGGTGCCAGGAAGAACCTGATGTCTATTGTGGGGCAATATAAGGAATCAAAACCCATATTTGCTATACAGGAAACCCTCCTAAGCCCCCAACACAAACTGAACTATCAAGGATATATAACACTTAGAAATGATAGACCGGAGGGAAGAGGAGGGGGCGTGACCTTTTTAATACATGAAGACTACAAAATATTAAATTGGGAACAATTCAACACAGAAAATATTGAAGGAATATGTGTAACAGTAGATAGTGAGCCAGATAACTTAAAAATAATAAACATTTATAGCCCCAAGGGTAATATAACCGATAGGGACATTGCCACTATGAACACACAAATAAACCAAAGAACACTATTGGTAGGTGACTTTAATGCACACCATGAGGCATGGGGTAACAACAGTAATGATCCAGCAGGAAAAAAACTGTTGGACTACATTGAAAGTGCTGAGCTAGTCATACTAAATGATGGCTCGGTGACAAGGGTTAACACATGCAACAATGGAGGAGATACAGCAATAGACATAAGTATTATAACACCAAACCTAGCCTCTGCTAAATGACTGAATGACTCCAGCTCAGACCTCTTACCCATAGAAATAAACCTAAACGACAAATACAGAACTAGTCCAAGAAGCTCCAAACCTACATTCAACCTCAAAAAAGCAAACTGGGAGTCCTTCCAATTGGAGCTAAGTAAACTAAACATATAACAAATTGAATCTAACAGTATTGATATATTTGCAGAAAAACTAACTGTTGCAGTTTAATTTATCGTTGTACAGCTCTGTAGATGGGACCCCAAAGAGCTGGCTAACTACATGTTGAATGGTTGTATACGTCTGGTGTCTTGATGTTTGGTATTGATGATATATATACATACACGCCCACACAGGGCTACTGTAAACAAGTCATGAGGACATCACAGTAACTCACGAAGATGAAGTCAAGTAAGCGTTAAACGGCTGTTGACGTTTCAACACTTTATTACAGGACGACAACAGGTTACGCTGACATCAATACATAGTCATGTTGACAAGACTCAGTAACATCATAGGCATGATAACAGTTCAATGCAGCTGGCATCTATAAATCATTAGTAGCTTGTACATATCATAGTACTGGCATATCATTCTATCCTTCCTTGGTACAGCTACAGGAAAACTACCCCGCATAGGGGGCGGGTAGTCAAGTACATAAGCTTATTTCTTCTTTCACCTGACCCCAGCAAGTCAAGTACTTCTCTGGTCAAATTACACCGCAAAGTTAGCGGGCTACTAGCATACAATGCTAATCTCTACTTTCTTTTGAATATCCTCTGACTAACCCAGTCAGGTACATTTTCTGGCATAAGCAGGCCGCGCAAATATGGCGGGCTCCTAAAATACGATGACCTCTGTGGCTTTCCTTTAGACAAACAAGGTATGTCAGTCCTTGTTCAAATGATACCGCCTGAATAGCGGGCTTTAACATGTGCAATGTTCTCTGGGCTTCCTCTAACTCAATAAATGCAATGTCAGTATAATGAGCGAGCTCCAATACTAATATCTTCAGTGACTCTTTCCCGCACAGGAGGAAAAGTCATTACAATGTCAATTGACAACAGAGAGAACAAATGGTGTAAAGTTATTTTACCTTGCCAGCAATCCAACGACTAACACCAAAACAACACTTGCCATCCTTGGTGCTTAGAATAACACATGGGAATAAATCTTAGACATTCTTTTGTCACACAGAGGCGTTCTTTCCCCCGAACGCCTAGCCAGATAGGAGACGCTGCGCGTCTTAACCCCTTGAAAATCTCAGCTCGACTCCTTAACATACAGTCTTCTTCCCGCTCGCCTAATTGTCGCGCATGCGTCGTAAGACGCAAGTCCCCTGAGTTAAGCTCAGGTGGGCGATCTGAAACATTCCAGGAAAGGCTGACCACTCGAGCCATATATGGTCAGGTTACAAGACCTCGGTCCTAAAATTAGACCGCTTGGATAAAAGACAAGTGGAATAACAACTACTTCTGACTTAAACCAGAGTATATAGCTAGTAACTCCCCTTAGACCAAGAATCTGGAAATTACGTCCCCGACTGCATTTAACACTAACAAATGAGATTTTAAAAATAGCAATAAAATATATACCAAACAGGAATATGCCTGATCACTTAAAAACCAACACAAAAAGGTAAAGATAGGAAGAGAAACAAAGATAAAAATCTCACCTGACCCCAGCAAGTCAAGTACTTCTCTGGTCAAATTACACCGCAAAGTTAGCGGGCTACTAGCATACAATGCTAATCTCTACTTTCTTTTGAATATCCTCTGACTAACCCAGTCAGGTACATTTTCTGGCATAAGCAGGCCGCGCAAATATGGCGGGCTCCTAAAATACGATGACCTCTGTGGCTTTCCTTTAGACAAACAAGGTATGTCAGTCCTTGTTCAAATGATACCGCCTGAATAGCGGGCTTTAACATGTGCAATGTTCTCTGGGCTTCCTCTAACTCAATAAATGCAATGTCAGTATAATGAGCGAGCTCCAATACTAATATCTTCAGTGACTCTTTCCCGCACAGGAGGAAAAGTCATTACAATGTCAATTGACAACAGAGAGAACAAATGGTGTAAAGTTATTTTACCTTGCCAGCAATCCAACGACTAACACCAAAACAACACTTGCCATCCTTGGTGCTTAGAATAACACATGGGAATAAATCTTAGACATTCTTTTGTCACACAGAGGCGTTCTTTCCCCCGAACGCCTAGCCAGATAGGAGACGCTGCGCGTCTTAACCCCTTGAAAATCTCAGCTCGACTCCTTAACATACAGTCTTCTTCCCGCTCGCCTAATTGTCGCGCATGCGTCGTAAGACGCAAGTCCCCTGAGTTAAGCTCAGGTGGGCGATCTGAAACATTCCAGGAAAGGCTGACCACTCGAGCCATATATGGTCAGGTTACAAGACCTCGGTCCTAAAATTAGACCGCTTGGATAAAAGACAAGTGGAATAACAACTACTTCTGACTTAAACCAGAGTATATAGCTAGTAACTCCCCTTAGACCAAGAATCTGGAAATTACGTCCCCGACTGCATTTAACACTAACAAATGAGATTTTAAAAATAGCAATAAAATATATACCAAACAGGAATATGCCTGATCACTTAAAAACCAACACAAAAAGGTAAAGATAGGAAGAGAAACAAAGATAAAAATCTAGTACCATTGTTAATATGGTCTTTGTGTATATATGTCTCCATAGTTACTGTGTTTCCCACTAGAGTTACTTGCCCTTATGCTAACTACTTTCTTCCTCTTTTCTACTTCTAAACATGGCTGATTAAAAGTGTCGTTTGTATCCAGTGTGTTCAGGCTTCGTGATTATGCTTCATAATGTGAGAATGTATGACAGCCAGCCACGTCTCATTACATTTAACAATATTTACTATACATAACAGTAAATATCAACATGGTGGCAGCGGTGTTTATTTCTACAGAATTCGAACTATGCTGAATGTCTTGTAACACGTGTGCTGACGTCATAGACTGGTAGGTTATTGCTTGCATACCATTGTTAGACATTTCGTCATGGCAGAACGGCCCATGTTTCGGTTACCACCCTGCCTAGACATAAATAACGTCGAACCAGACACATTTCGTAAATGGAGACGACAGTTAGAACTGTATATGGATGCAGCAGAGGTGGCCTCTAAACCTGATCCTGTTCGGGCGGCCATCATCCTACACTGTGCTGGACCTCAAGCTGTTGAAGTTTTTGATCAACTTGCAGAGGAAGGAGACCACTCTAATCCTAATAAAATTCTCGATTTGCTCCAGAACCATTGTAGCTCACGAAGCAATGAAGTATTACATACGTTCAGATTCTGGAACACACCTCTTCAAGAGCCTTTAATTCCTTTTTGACTGAGCTGAGAACTAAGGCAGATTTGTGCAACTTTAACGACAAGGATCGTTTGATAAGAGACAAAATTGTCTTTACTGTCAACAAAAGGTTACAAGAGAAGCTCTTGAGAGAAGCTGACCTCGATCTAAAGAAAGCCATTCACATATGCAGAGTCTTCGAGCAAACTGGAAAAGACATAAGAGAGATGAATAATACAGTACAACCTTCTGAAGCAAGGGTTGAACAGGTACAGAAAAAATCACTCAACCATAAACCTCCCAAGAGAGACACTTTGCAGCATACTGGTAAAGCCTGTCAAAGTAACACTGACAGTGGGTACTTTGAACCTAGAAAGGAGTGTCATTACTGTGGACAGAAACATCCATTGATTAAGAAAAAGTGTCCTGCATGGGGGAAGTTTTGCTCAAATTGTGGGGGAAGAAACCATTTCAAAGTTAAATGCAAGAAAGTTCACACTGTTCACACAGAGTCAGTGGAAGATTTTGAAGTTTTTCTTGCTTGTGTGAAGTCTAGCAAAGCTTGTACATCTGCACAACTCATTGTCAATGGAAAAATGGTAAAATTTCAGTTAGACACAGCAGCTGATGTGAATACAATCTGTCAACGCTTTGTGATGCAAGAACAATTGTTACCCACTAAACAGAGGCTTGTTATGTGGAATGGTACTAAGATGACTCCACTGGGAGAAGTTCTATTAACTGCTGAGAATCCTAAGACTGGGATAAAACACAATATAAGGTTTACTGTTGTGAAAAATAGATTCACATGTTTGCTGGGCAACAACGCACTGCAGGATCTACAGTTTGTGACAGTCAACACAAACAAATTTATTGCTAAGGTGGCTACTGACAGTTCAGATAATGATCATAACTCTGATAACCATCTAGGTGTCCTGGGTGAAGCTGTGTTGCATATTGATCCTAATATTCGTAGAAAGGCACTGCCATGCAGAAAAATACCATTTTCACTTAAGAGCAAGGTAAAATCAGAGCTTCAAAATCTAATGAACAGAGGTATATTAATACCAGTAGAGGAACAGACTGAATGGGTTAACCAAATGGCTGTTGTTGAAAAGTCTGATGGTTCTTTAAGAATATGCATTGATCCTAGACCCCTGAATGAGGCTTTGCAGAGAGAGCATTACAGATTACCAACTTTGGATGATGTATTGTGTAGCAAAGATTTATTTGCTGGAGAGGTTAGGATGGTAACAGATAAGAAAGATTGTTGTGTAAGTGTCAACCGTGTGAGGTCAAGCTATGTAAGACCTTGAGTCTAATGGTTGATGATGTCGAGTCTCAAGGGACCTAACGCTACCTCTCTAGATCTCACACGGTGTTGTATTTTAATTCTAATGTGTGGTGTTTGATGTGGCTAGTGTCTAGGGAATGCAATGAAATGATGGTACATCAAAACAACACACTACAACTAACTAAAGTAAATGAATAAGTATGTGGTTAAAGTTTGAATTTAGACTATTTTTTGTACAATTTTATTATGCCTGTCCTTCAATTTCTTTTGGACAGGTCTTTTAAAACTGAGGGAAATATATGTGACACTAATGTTTAACCAAAAAGGACTCTTTGTCCAATAATGATAATATTAATACTAAAATGTTCCTTTAGGTGTCTTCACAGAATATTATTTAGTAATTATTTATGTGAGTTATTTATTTGCGGAGCTGTGGTTGTTATCACGCCCCTGGGTGTAAAAGTTAATTGGTAGGGAATCAATTTAACTCCCGATGAACTGTCAGAGTGCCCAGACAATGGCACATCACCTTTAATTCGTATGAGTAGTTTCATACTGATGATATGGCTCTGCAGAGAACTTCAGCTCCCAGAGATTCACTTGGGCTAATAGTATACAGGATGCCCTTTTACTGGAGACGTTACTGTCATCAAATATTTCTTCAGGTTTCCTGTCACCGGCTGGTAACAGGAAATAAAACCCTGCAAAAAAAAGGACACCCTGGCCTTTTTATATCTGGTGTATACCTCAATTAACTATATCTACATGATATGATGGGGTCAGCGTCGTGTGCATACAAGTGCACCAGCCCCTAATTCATATGACTTCACATCCTACAGTGACCACACCTCAGGTCCATATGGCGGATACGCCACTGTAATTTTACATAGTTTTCTTCAATACAATAAAGTGGAGTAAACACATCTCTTTTTGTATGATTTTCTCTTCTTTTACTAACTATAAACGCTCTAGGCATGTTGATAAGTGTTCCTCAAACACTGAGGCTTGCTATTCTATCTTGATCTTACAATAAATATTAATTACAACAATGCAATATTCAAACATAAATCAAATGCGAATACTCAAACTGCTTCTATAGGCATGTCATTCACTTTCCCAATTGGCAGTATCAACCTTTTGCGTTTGCAAATAATACATAATAATATATCAATTCTTCTTACCACAATTCAATGAAATAAACACAGGTACGATGACTGGCACAAATTCAGCTTCGCCGCTGGCTAGACTGTGAACTTTTATTTATTAATTTTAGTTTTTAAAAAAAGTCACACTTCTATTCTCATCGTCCTTAGTAAGGGAATGATTCTATACAAATGGCGTCAAGCCTTCAAAGCTTTCCTTATTATCAAACGAGCTGGCCAATGAAATCTGGCGACTACCAATTTTGAATAGAATTTTTTAAAAAACCAAACTCCATACATACTGTGTGTTTTTCGGTCTGTTGGTTAGCCTGCCTTAGATACTACTCTGCAAAATATATTTTGTTTTCGGCCAACCAATAACCTCTCCCTTCCTCCAAGCGTCTTAACCAATCACATGAATTACCCTCTTCTGCCTCTTTTCAAAAATGCGTCCAAAAATGTTACCAATAAAATGAGCAAAAACAACAGTTCGTTCGTCTTACTGTCCGTAGATATATATAGTATTATTTCGATATCTTGGTTATTAATTGGGCGATTTTGTATATTGAAATATATTATTGATCAGGAGACTCTACTCTATTAATCTATATAAGTTTAATTGCTCTATTCATTGTCGTTTGTATTTTCATATTTTTCCTGTTAGTCGTCAATTTTTCCTTTTCTATTGTTTTTATTCAAAATAAAACAACTTGTCTGTGTTTCGTCAGAAAATACACTACTTGGCAGGAAATGAGAGCTGTGTGTGTGTTTATACACTGCCGTATCCCTATCTAAGCGGTTATACATTTCAACTGCGTGACTATATAACGAGGCATGTATGTGGCTTTGCGTCGTTTTTTCAAATCTGCCGACAGCAATACTACGCGCGTTCGTTACAATTTGCGTTTCAAAACCAACTCGTCAATTGTAGCCTTTTCCGTCTCTCCTTCACCCCTCCCCGTTTCTTTCTTCTCTGACTCTTTCTTGGAACGAATACGCCTTGATTTTGTCAAAATGTTATATTTAATTCTCAAGGACGAATTAGGAAAAGCTAGTACCATTCGCTTTGCGCTGGGCTTGACAAACTGCGGGCGCGGGCGACGAAGCTGATCACAACTCCACTATTTTATCTCTACATTATTTTGACTTTATAACAATAGTTATTTTATCTATTTGATCTGGGTATTAAGGATCTCACTACATATCTCCCCACTTAAGAACCTGCTTCCTGATGCACGTTCATGATCCGAGATACACATAGATCAAATTTGCTCCTTAGGCCTTTTGAATACTCTGATTTTCGTCATAAGGGTGCCTACTCAAGAAATCTGCACCCACATTTTGTGAACCAGGAATGTATTCGATAGTAAATGAATAAGGTTGGATGAGCAACGATCACCTTAATAAACGAGCATTTTCATGCTTGGCCTGTGCTAAGAACACTAAAGGCTGGTGATCTGTTTGGATCACGAATGTTCTACCATAGAGATAGATCTGGAACTTTTGTATAGCCCAGATTAAAGCGAAACATTCTTTTTCAATTGTTGAGTAGTTTTGTTCCGCTCTGTTTAACTTGCAACTGGCATAAGCGATTGGGTTTAATTCCCCATTTGGTGAAGAGGACCTCTGTAACAAAGTGGCCCCCAAGCCCACATTACTAGCGTCCGTTCTTACCACGAATTCCTGAGTCAAATCAGGTAATTTCTAAATAGGCCTGCTAGTGAGTTTTTCTTTTAATTCATTAAAAGCCAATTCGCACTGTGCCGACCATTCAATCTTATCAGGTTTTCCTTTACGAGTCAAATCTGTCAGAGGCGCACACACAGAATTAAAGTTTTTAATATATTTTTGATAAAAGCCACAAAGTGACACGAAAGATCGCACATCTTTCTTGGTCTGTGGTCTGGGTGCTCTCTGCAATTTCTCCAGATTCTTGGGGTCAGGGGTCATGCTACCCCGATGTACAGTATATCCCAAGAATTCTAGTTCCTTACATCCTATACAACATTTCGTTGGTCTAGCAGTCAAGTTTGCCTCTCTGAGTCTATCAAACAGCATGTTCAAAGAGTTAACATGGTCCTCAAACGTTTCCGTCGCGATAAGAATATCATCCATGAAATTGGAGATGCATGGATTTTTCAGCGGTTCCAACAGTTTTCGCATCATTCTGGAAAACACACTCGGCGCATTGTTCAACCCAATCGGTAACATGTTAAATTCATAGTGCCCTTCCGATGTGCTAAGCGCCAGATAAGGTCGAATCTCAGGCTTCACTGGGATCTGGTAATACCCTTTACTGAGATCTACCTTCGAAAAATATTTTGCCTTATTCAGTCTGGCAAACAGTTGGTTAGTATCAGGTAATGGATCCACCTGACTTTCTGTGACAGCATTCAGTTTCCTGTAATCTATGCACAGTCTATGTTCCCCAGATGGTTTTCTCAACAAAACCACACTAGACCTATAAGGAGATTCACTGTGAGAAATAATCCCTTCTTGTAACAAATAATCTAACTCCTCTTTCAAAGCTTTTTCTTTTGCGAATGGGATAGGATAGGCTCTCATACAGATGGGTGTTGGGTCTAGTAGTTTCATATCATATTCCAACAAATTTGTGTGCCCCGGCTTATCCGTTAACACGTCTGTATGTTTCACCAGAACCTGTTGAATCTCCTCCCTCTGTCCTTTTGTCAGGTGATTACTGATTTTCACCTGTGCAAACGTTTCACAGGGTTTCAGTGGATATTCAAAAGAGGTGAGAGGTTCATTTTTTCATTTCGGTTGCTATGGCCAAGGTCATTAAGTGTGTTCCTTCCAAATTACTTCTTTCTTGATATTTCTTTAGGAGGTTCACGTGATAGACTTTTTCCTTTCCCTTCTTGTCTATCTTGTAGTTTGTTCTGGATACCTTTTCCAAAACTGTATATGGACCTTGCCATCCGATTTGAAGTTTATTGCTACTACCGGGTAGTAGAAGAAGCACCTTCTCCCCCACAGCAAGCTCCCTATCCTTCGCTTTCTTATTGTAATATGCAGTATGTTTCTTCCTGGCTTGTCTTAAGTTATCATTTGCAATTTTCCAGCCAGTTTTTAAACGAGTGGTCAGTTCGTTCACATATTGATATGATGAGGTAACAGTCTCTTCTGCCTTCTCATCTGTCCACGTCCTCAATAAGGCTTCCAATGGACCTTTAATTGGCCTACCAAATAGTAGTGTCGCTGGTGCCATTCCAGTCGAATTATGGGATACTTCCCGGTACGCAAAGAGTGCCGCGGGCAAGTATTGATCCCATGTATCCGGTTTTTCATGTGCCAACTTCATCAGGATGGATATAAGTGTCCCGTTGAACCTTTCCACCTGGCCGTTCCCTTGGGGGTGGTACGGACTACAATGAAAGTGCTTGGCTTGGAAGATCCTGAAAACTTCCTCAGTTAGTCTCCCCTTGAACTGTGATCCATTATCAGTCAAGATTTGGTGAGGGAAACCTAACCTAGTGAATATGGTGAGTAATGCCTCTGCCACATGTTTCGAGGCGATTGATGACAGGGCTACCGCCTCTCCCCACATAGAACAAGTGTCCACCAGAGGAGTAAGGATGTAACTGTTCCTAATCTTGGTTCGTGTGAGAGGTCCCACAATATCCACTGCAACTCTTTCAAAAGGGGTTCCCACTATTGGCATCTCCCCTAGAGTTGCAGGTGCAGTCCAATGCTTTGGAGCTACACTTTAACATTCTGTGCAGGATTTTACATATCTCTTTATATCTTCCGTTATTCCTGGCCAGAAATAATGACAAGCTATATGCTGTCCTGTTGCGCTAATCCCCATGTGACCACTGAAAGGGATAGCATGTCCTAACTCCATCACCTTTTCCCTATATGAAGTGAGAAGGACCAGTTGTCCGTGACCATTTGACCAGTTCCAGCCTTCCTATATATGAGTTTATTCTTCATATAAAATTCTCCTTTATTAGGAGGGGTATGGCATTTTGGGAGTTTCTTAAAACACGGCTTCAGTGACCTATCCTCAGCCTGTGCCTTCCTCATCTCCTCTGGATGAGTATTTATAGGTTCATCTTCCTCCTTCTTCGACTGTGACCTGGTCTGCACTGTTGTCATGATCACAGGTCTTTTGGGATTCCCCAAGAAGACGTAACGACACCCCAATGTCAGAGGGTAGATGGGTTCGTTTATCACTGCTGCTTTGATTACTCCTTCCACATAGCGAGTTTTCACAGTTATCCTTGCGATGGGAAGTGTCATGGTTGCTACGTCCTTAGTCGCCCCTTGTATCTCCACTGTTTCTGTGGTATACTGATCTGGGTTCACTAGGTGAGAACTCACGACTGAATCAAAATCTAAACCTGTATCATAAAGGCACCTTATGGTGACCCCATTACATACAACATCCTCACAAACTGGGGGGGGGGTGATAAGGCTCCTGCTGTTCAGTAGGTTTGTCCTTTAATCCCTTGTTCCCCGTTTTCATTGCAGCGAAGGTAGAAAGTTTCTTGTTACAGACTTTGGTGTCATGAGTGTCCCTCTTACACCATTTACACCATTGCTTTCCTTGGTTGAAAGGTTTTCTTTCATGGAATTTCCGGTTATTGAACTGTGGGTTTCTATCTCGATAGTCGAATCTTGGCCTATCAAAGTTGGGTTTACCTCGGTTTCCCTGATCTCTATTATCAATGTTATTTGAGTTTTGTGGGGCTTTATTGTTATCTATATGTTTCTTTCTTGCGCCAGCTACTTCTGCCTGGGCCGCCTGATACCTCTCAGCGACATTAAGTACCTCACCCAACCTCTCTGCACCTTGTTCCATGAGAAACTTTCTCAGGTCTGGAACCATGGACTCTCTCAATTGCTCTATCATGATCATCTCTTTAAGATCTTGGGTTTTCCCCAGAGCAGTCCATTTCTCAAAATAGGTTTCCAATCTGGCAGAGAATTGGTGGTATGTCTCCCCAGACAAAAGCTTGGCATTTCTAAACCTCTTTCTATAAAACTCACCATTTTTCTCGTATCTAATCAAAAGAGCCTATCTATGCCTAATGCTAAATTAACACAAGACAGGCTATTAATATTTTTTTAATATATAAATTTTAAATTATGTTTAGATATCAATAGTTAAAAGCTGACTAGGCCTACTACAAAGCTAGTACATTTAAATTAAATTTAAATTTGTTCACGCGCGTGCTGACGCATGAAATTTTCTGTATCGACGCTCGTGACGTCGACATTTTTGAAAATGAGCGGCATTTCTGACAGTCAAACGCGAGCTTACCCTCACTAGTTATGAAACCAGATCGATAGAGGGTGACGTCAGGACTAAATATAGCTATCTAGAAAAGCGTAATAAAATTCTAACATGCAGACTTTTGCGTATTGGTAGACGAAAAAGCCTATCTGCAACGGGATTTACCTTTGTAAGAATAACATTTACCTTTGTAAGACTAACCCTGCTACTTATTTCTGTTCACGTCATTGCAGACAAGCTCAAAACACAAGAGATTAATAGTAGAAATTTATAAAAGAAACATTCCTTCGTTCGTGTGTTCGAACCGCCATGACTTAAGGTTTCCCTTTTTTTACATGTGCAGCATCTGTTGATAGGATTTATAATGTCTCCCAATCGGCTCAAACATGTGGCGACCACGGAAATTTAGTACATTAAATAAATGTAACTAAGTATTTGTTCCAGTTATCAAATGGTTATCTACTTTTTGTCCTACAATTTTCAAACTTTAGTGAAAATTTTTCTTCCATTCAGCAAAGATGGTCCCAAAATGTTTCCCAGTCCCGCTCAAAGGTTCGAACCTGTAGGTAAATAGATCAGCTGTCAAATACTTCTTTAAATATTTCTTTAAATATTTCTTGCAGTTTTCCAAACTTTTCATTAAATATTTTTTTCATTAAATATTTTTTCCTGACAATGCAAATAACTCTTGCAGCTGTCAAAAATTTCTTCTACTTGTCAAATATTTATGCAAATATTTCTTCCACTTGGCAAATATTTCTTACAGTTGTCAAATATTTATGCAAATGTTTGTTCCACTTGTCAAATTTTTCTTCAAATGTTTTGCCAGTTGTCAAATATTTCTTCAAATGTTTTTTCCACTTGTCAAATTTTTTTTGTCTGTGTCAAATTTTTCTTCAAACGTTTTACCAGTTGTCAAATTTTTTTTCCACTTGTCAAATATTTCTTCAAATTTTTGTTCCACTTGTCAAATTTTTCTTCAAATGTTGCCAGTTGTCAAATTTTTTTTCCACTTGTCAAAATATTTCTTCAAATTTTTGTTCCACTGGTCACATTTTTCTTCAAATTTTTTCTGGCTTGTCAAATTTTTGTTCCACTTGTCAAATATTTCTGCAAATGTTTTGCCAGTTGTCAAATTTTTTTTCCACTTGTCAAATGTTTCTTCAAATTTTTGTTCCACTTGTCAAATATTTCTTCAAATTTTTTCCCGCTTGTCAAATTTTTTTCACTTGTCAAATATTTCTGCAAATGTTTTGCCAGTTGTAAAATTTTTTTTCCACTTGTCAAAATATTTCTTCAAATTTTTGTTCCACTGGTCAAATTTTTCTTCAAATTTTTTTCCCGCTTGTCAAATATTTGTTCCACTTGTCAAATATTTCTGCAAATGTTTTGCCAGTTGTCAAATTTTTGTTCCACTTGTCAAATATTTCTTCAAATTTTTGTTCCAGTTGTCAAAAATTGTTTCAAATATTTCTTCTACTTGTCAAATTTTTCTTCAAATGTTTTGCCAGTTGTCAAATTTGTTTCCACTTGTCAAATATTTCTGCAAATGTTTCTTTCTTCAAATTTTTGTTCCACTTGTCAAATATTTCTTCAAATGTTTTCCCACTTGACAAATGTTTCTTACAGTTGTCAAATATTTCTTACAGTAGTGAAATATTTCTTCAAATTTTTTTTCACTTGTCAAATATTTCTTACAGTTGTCAAATATTTATGAAAATGTTTCTTCCACTTGTCAAATATTTCTTCAAATTGTTTTCCACTTGGGAAATATTTCTTACAGTTGTCAAATATTTCTTCAAATATTGCTTCCACTTGTCAAATTATTTTTTGCATGTGTCAAATATTTCTTCAAATGTTTTTTCCACTTGTCAAATAATTATGCAAATAATTTTGTCAGTTGTCAAATATTTCTTCAAATTTTTTTTCCACTTGCCAAATATTTATGCAAATGTTTTTGTCAGGTGTCAAATATTTCTTTCCAGCTTTCAAATATTTCTTTAAATGTATTTTGTCCAGCTGTCAAATATTTATGGAAATGTTTTTTGTCCAGTAGTCAAATAGTTCGTCAAATGTTTTTTTGCGTGTGTCAAATATTTCTTACAGTTGTAAAATATTTCTGCCATGTGTCAAATGTTTCTTCAAACTGGTCTGCCATGTGTCAAATTTTTCTTACAGTTGTCAAAAAGGTCTTCAAACGTTTCTTGCAAGCGTCAAATATTTCTTCAAACGTTTTTTTCTAGTTGTCAAATATTTCTGACAGTTGTCAAATGTTTTTCTAGGTGACAAATATTTCTTCAAATATTTTTTCCAGTTGTCAAATATTTCTTCAAATTGTTTTCCACTTGACAAATATTTCTTACAGTTGTCAAACGTGCCTGCCATGTGTCAAATGTTTCTTCAAATGGTTTTTGCAGGTGCCAAATATTTCTTCAAATATTTCTCACAGTTGTCAAATAATTATGCAAATGTTTTTTTTTAGTTGCCAGATATTTCTTCAAATATTTCTTCAAAGAGGTCTTGCAGTTGTCACTTATTTCATCAAATGACTAATCCAATTGCCAATATTTCTTGCAGTTTTCCAAACTTTTCATTAAATATTTTTTCCTGTTGTCAGTGCGTGACTTTTCAAATAATTCTTGTAGCTGTAAAAAGTTTCTTCCAGTTGTCAAACATTTATCGTAACTGTCAAATATTTCTTCAAATATTTCTTCTAGTTGCCAAATATTTCTTCAAATATTTCTTCAAATAGTTCTTGCCGTTGTCATATATTTCATCAAATGACTAATCCGGTTGTCAATATTTCTCGCAGCTGTCAAATACTTCATTAAATATTTTTCCTGTTGTTAGTACTTGACAATCCAAATAATTTGCTGTCAGCAATTTCTTACAGTTGTCAAATATTTTTAACAGTTGTCAAATATTTCTTACAGTTGTCAAATATTTCTTAAAATATTTCTGCTAGTCGCCAAACATTTCTTCAAAGGCGACCATCTTTCATGTGGCGGGTATGGCCAAGTCAGCGTAATCTTCCCTGTCTCAGCCGGGTATACAGGCTTTGAAGGCCAGCACGTGACAACACCTCGACATTTGGCACTTAATCTTTTCACGAAATGCCGAGGAGGTGGCGCAGACACGGTAGATGGAAGGTATTGAGCCTTCTTTCTTGCTTAGCATAGAGTGTCCAGATCTCACTGACATATAGAAGTGTGCTGGTGATGGAGGTGTTATATACCGCAGCTTTGGTCTTCGTTGTGAGTTTGGAGTTTCCCCAAACACGTGATGTGAGGCGGGAAAAGGTAGCTGCAGCTTTGTAAATGAAGCTATCAATTTCGGTGTCCAGAGAGAGTTTGTCATTGATGATATACACAAGGTATGTGTGATGCACCGCACACAACCCGACAGGGCCGACCCAGTTTTAACTGGGTACCAGAGGAACTCTGGGAAGGTTAAGTCGGCCGGCGTGATGCTGTGGTGCTGTAACTGTTCATCCACCATTTTTGTAACTAGTCACTTTGGATCCCCATTGATAGGTATTAGAATAGTGATGGGTGACAGTTATCTGGTTGAGTCTAAAACGCGAATGAATAATAGAAAATCTCCAAGAATCAATTCAACTTCAATAGTGTCAAGGACAGACGCTAGAACTCGTGGTTGAGTAATGATACCATCAACGGTTTATTTGACAATACGTAGACGTGGACTATACGACAGTTCATGCATATACATAGTAGATTAACTTGTGACATATGGTATTCAGCTTCCATCATATACTTAGTGAAGCATCATCAATAGGCATCGATATATTCATACATGTTTATCTTGCTATAAATGACTTGACTTAACGAACGTTCTATACGACTGTTGACCTCTCAAGGGCAGTCCATCATATTACAATCAAGGGTATACAACCCATTACGGAATACTCCTTCTTAGTTAGTTTGACAATAAAAATCCGACTTCTGATAAAGCATTATAACTTTTGAAGTTTATGCAAACTTCTAACTGCTGACGTTTTGTTTCACCTCTCCATATTAGCCGTTACTCGCATGACGGCTACTTTAAATATTCAATAACGCAGATCCCGTTCATTCCACAAACAATGTTCATATATTAAACATCTTCAAAACTTCCAGTGCATTGACGTTACGACTTTTATCCATTCTGGTCCCAACATGTACGGGTACCAGCTAGAGGTCGACTTGACTGAAGAAAGTCAATGACAAAACTATTCTTACAACATTATCAATCAATTATAATATTACCTGACTTGAGTGACCTGAGGGCTATGACTTAAATTGCAGTGAGCCAGTCACCAAGTAATTACAATATGTCCGAATGAAGGACTGAAAAAACATCAGACTCCCAGTCTGAGAGGAACTCTGCCTTGCTCCACTACGGAGATACGTCATCTGCCCCTTTGGTAACAACCGCGCTGATTTACCAATATCAAAAATGTGCGTTCTCGTGCGCAACAAACTATATCACTAACATCTGAGTTGGTGTGTACGCATATTTAACAGATGCAGGACCTGGGACTGCAATTATCTGTTAATGCCTGTTAAGGACATAAAATGTACGCAACAGCTTACTTATCACCCCTCTTTAAAAAAATTAATTCTATTAATTAATTTTTTTTTTTAATACATTAAGTAACTCGGAGAGGTGAGTCAAATTTACATATTCATGTACTAAAAATTACAACATGATTTATATTAATTAATAATGAAGAAACGAATATGAAATTTAAGTCAACTCAACCAAACAAGAGTATGCATAAAAGCATACATCCACAATCGACCGACTTTGGAACGATGTGGTAAAATTAAGAGAAATAAAGTATGAAGGATGAATGAAATTAAACCACAAGAATGCGAAAACATTAAACCAAATAAAAAAATCAACAAATGATTTTAAATGAATAAAATGAGAATACGTCAGAAATGATACGAGAATTAGTAACCAAAAAATGTAAATAAAACAAGCAAAGTGAATAACATACATAATCAAATACGCGAAGTGAACAACACCCCTACTGTGTCTAAAATCAATAAGAGGCACTAATCACCTACTAGTGCTAAAATAATACACCATGAGTGGCAGTTACTAGCACAAAGAATCTTATACACACTACTATTGTTAAAGAATGTTAAATATTCAACTAATTAAGTACCTTTAATTGATAATATCTCATCAATATTGTTTATATATTATAATTGTCACTAATTCCAAATTATTTTAATCTCCAATAATCTTAATAAGTGTCACTGTTATTATCTAAAACAGTTAATAATATCTGAAGTTCTGTTATATAAATTCCAATCACGCTGAAAAGTTACTTTCCGAGTCATCGAGTAATTTAGCATATTCCTTTGGAAAAGTAAATATCCATCACATAACAATGACGTTTATATATGTCTACAATGTAACTTTACGAAGAAAGTGTTACCACCTTAAAAAGTTATATCCTAATAAATGTTATGGACAATGCACTGAGTATTTCCTTATAGTAATAAAAGTATGAGTAATCCACTTCCATTCGAAAATCAGTGAAGTTATAAACTTGCGTAGATGTTAGACAAATAATCAATGTACATTGAGCATCACATTACACTTGAGCGACTGTCTGTGAAGAGGTTTCGATCTCGGTAGGTCGTATTAACTCGCTTGGTTCGCTTGGACATCGTGATAAACAGTCCGTGAAAACATTTTGAGATCCAGGGATCGACCTAATCGAGAAGCTGTATGGTTGTAAGGCAATGATTTTGAAGATTTCACATCTTTAGTATTAAGAGCCGTGAATGCCTTTTGATCCGACTCCACAATAAAGTGAGAACCTAGTAAGTAACGCTCAAGTTTGGTAACTGACCAAACCAACGCTAAAAGTTCTTTGTCCAGAACCGAATATTTCTGCTCAGTTGACGTTAATTTTCTCGATACGTACATCATAGGATGTAAGGTGCCTGAGTATTCCTGGAGTAATACGCCGCCGATTCCGTAATTGGAAGCATCACTACGCAGAATGAAAATAAGGTTTGGATTAGGTAACCTTAAAACCGGAGCATTGGAAAAAATGTTTTGATTGAATCCAACGCGATTTGATGTTCCTCAGACCACCGAATCACGTTAGCTGTGCCCTTCCTCAACAATGAAGAGAAAGTTGCAGTAATGGTAGATAGGTGAGGTATAAATTGAATATAAAATTGAATGAGACCTAACAAAGATCGTACTTGTTTCTTTGGTTTAGGAGCTGTAATATTGAGGATTTTTGAGACATTACTGTCCTCTGTGTATAACATGCCGCGACCAATACGGTGACCCAAAAATGATATGTCGAGAAAACCGACAAATGCCTTCAATGGCTTAGCTGTTAAGTTATAATCCCGTAATGTGGACAGTAATGTTTTCAATCCCTGAACATGTTCATCCCATGAGTTGCTAAAAAGACAAATGTCATCAATGTAAGCAATGACATCGGGACGATGAGACAGTATGCGTCGCATCACACGCACAAAAGTGGCGGGTGCGTTAACTAATCCAAATGGCATAAAATTCCATTGGAATAATCCACGAGGAGTAGAGAAAGAAAAGATGACTAGTAAAGAAAAGAGACGATGACTGCATAGGCTGAGTCATCAAAGAATGTGAAATCAAAATCCAATATCAGTAGGTTAATATCTGCGTGACGCAGAATCAGGTACTAATCGTAACCTGAGGGAATGGTGGTGAAAATACACCCCATTGTCCCCACTCTATTACCATGCGAGCATCTCTATTAGTACCAAATGTAACCACGGCGTCACCATACCTGTTATTGGTATGTGGCAATAGACGTACGAAATTAACGTCTGCCATGTAGTTGAAAAAATTTCCCAGTGCCTGCCAAGTAGTTCGTTGTGGCAGATTTTGCACAAGGATGGTGCGAGAATATGCACCCTTACCAATATATGTGGTACCGTTGTCACAAGAATGGAAATAAGGTTGATGAATAACCTTAGTCCTTTGAGGTAAATTATAATATTTATCAATCTTGCATGTAGAATTGTTGTTATTTGCTGGATAATACTTTTGTACCCTAGCATGACTACTTATACCAGACAAAGGTGTAGGTGTACGACATGTCGTAGACACCTGCTTGATGGGTAAAGTTAAAACCTTGCTGACAACCTTATTGGTTTTACCTTTCTTATCTGAGTTACAACTCTTATTTTTATTAGGGACATTCTTTCCCTTTTTCTCAAACTTAACCTTTTTCTTAAGATCAGTTGCCTGCTGATCATGTTGCCAAGATTTATTCATTGAGTTGGCAACATTATTATGCCGAGGAAAGGTATATGTCCCACGGAATGACTTACAAGTCTTCACAGGTTGCGTTGAAACCTTAATGTCATTCTTAGGAATGGATGCATGTCGCAAAGGTTGTAACGAATTAGCAACAGTGGCGTAATGAACAATGGAATCATTTTCAATGCTAGATTCCAAGACCTTAGCATTACAAAGCAGGTTAGCAGTATGTGCATGTGAAACAAATCTAGGTATAGTAGTAAATGCACGGGCATCATGTATATGTTGCTCTTCCCAATCAGTAATCTGCTGTGGGGTACACTCTTTAATCCCATGTAAGCGATCCAATATTATGTCACTAATTGGTGCATTGAGGAGACATGCATGTACCTTTCCTGAAAAAAATGGAGTTTTATTATTAATTATTGCTGTAGGAAAGGTCTCCACAGTCCCACCGAAAGTCATGCATTTGACTGTCTAGCCAGTAGCACAGGATGGGTGGATCAACGAATTCCGGACTCCAACGGTGCTGCAACCTGAGTCAAAAAGAATAGAGCAAGGAATATCATTGACAAATCCGCTATTAAATTTAAGACATCCTTTTCTGTCATGTGTAGAAGCTGACGTGGCCGTACAAGCCGCCGGGAGACTTGGCAAAACATGTCCACACCGCAGCGTCGTGATCGCCTTTGGCTGGAATAGGGTTGTGCACTCGTGACAAGCCTTAACCTGCTCAAAATCAAGAGAACATGACATGGCATTATGTGTATTAACATTTTTATCCTGTTCTTTGTTAGTTTGAGCATCCATCAAAGCAACATTAGAGTTATGACGCGGTCTACTGCTCGAAGATCTATCTCTACGCCGCGATCGATTTTGACTATTATCTTTAAAATTGCCATAATTACTATTTCTGTATGAGTTACAATCTTGGTTAGAACGCTAATTATTGTTATCACTGTTATGTCTTTGACCATATGATCTATTCAGAGAACCATGTCTATTGTAAGAATACTGCGATTTGGATCGCCAATTTTGTTTATAATTGTCTCCTTGATTATTTCCAAAATTATTGTTATCAAAATCTCGTGATCTGTGAGATTGGCCCCAGGAAACATTATATGGAGAAGATTGCTGAAATTGTTTCCCCTTATAAAAACTAAAAGAATTGAAATTCTCGTTATTTCCCTTTTTAAAGTTTCTGTCGTTACTTAAAGAACGATGTCGCGAATAATTATTATGTTGCATAGCAAAAGCAACAGGTAATTCATCTTTAATCTGGGCATTGCTAACATCCATGTTTGGATGGGCAGTACAATAATTTTTGCAGTTTTCTTCCATATCTTTCATATTAGTTGGCTTACGTTCATGTAAAAAAGAAAGAAATGCTGGATTCACTGAAGATAAAACTTTATCGTGTAGCAATAAATCAAAGAGACCGTCATATGATTTTTCTACCTTGGACAATTCGATCCATCTTTCCAAGGTGAGACGTATCTGTGAAAGGAAGTCACTAAAATTCTTTCCAGATTGTGGTAGAAGAGTTTTAAAACGCACCCTGTACTCATTTTCCGACATTTGATATTTCTTAAGAAGAGCGGCTCTGAGAGCATCATAATCATTTTTATCAGTAGAACTAGTCTTATGGTAGACCGCCATAGATTCGCCTGTAAGTAGTCTGGATAAATGTGTACAATATTGTATTTTATCCAAGTTATAAGATTTACATGTGGCCTCAAATCTATCTAGGAAGAAAATCACGTCGTCGGATGGTGGATTAAATTTTTGTAATTTTAAGTTAACCTCCATAATATATTCATTTTTAGACGAAGCTTGACCTTCATGAGTCTTTTGAGTATTAACCTCATGAGCTAATCTCATTCTATCATGTTCTAAATCGGCAAGTTTTAGATCATGCTGTCGTTTCTTTTCATTTTCCTCTGCCTCGAGTTGAAATCTTTTTGCATTTTCTTCAGCTATCAATCTCCTACTATCAAGTTCCATTTTGTTCCTTTCCATTTCTAAACGAAGTCTTTTTTCGTTTTCTGCAGCCTCAAATTGTTTTTGTTTCATTTCAATTCTCATTTTTTTCTCGTTTTCTTCAGCCTCAAATTTTAAATTTTCTAACCTTAGAGTTTCTAACTTCCTCTGTTCGGCTTCAATCTCTTGAGCGTTTTTATATTCCGTCATAGCGAATTGCCTTACCTCTTCAAGAGGTATCTGAAGGGCTTTAGCTTGTTTAATAAAATAATCTAACGAATACATTATGATCAATAAGTAATTGATATACTTCTTCCTCGTAAAAGTTAATCAATTAATGTCTTATAATTTTTTCCACTCTAATAAGTGTTACTCGTTCCTGTCCAAGAACGGTATGCAATATCAGATAATTATCAAATATATTATTAATCAAAGAAACAAGTAATGCAATTAATGTTATGTAGAAGCAAAAGCAATAGACAATGACAACAATAGTGACGGGACATAATAATCAAAGACGAATGACAACGTTCGCAGAAATCAACGAAAAATCAAAATGTGAAACTAAAATCGATTGTTGCAAAGAATTGCAATGACAACTGCGATGAAATACCGAACAAGACAATTGACAACACAGTGTATAGACACCAAGGTGTAAAAAACTAAACGAAAGCAAGGTGGAGATGGACGACCGTTACGTACAAAAGACATCATAAAACTAAGGTGCATATATAAAAATTACCACAAAAACAACAATGAAACTTGACGAAACAGCTAAACAGACAGTTGTCACAGGCAACCAGACACAATGGACCTAAAATCCATCGACACTCACGTGTCGGAACATTCCACTGCGGGAAGTCTGCAAAATATGTCCCTATAGAACACTTACGACGGACCTGTGATGAAACTGGTATGTTTCCGTCGTAAGCCGCCTTACCAAACCTCCCGCTGGGAACATTGAACATAGAACAAATAATATGACAAATATAGTAATGGACATTTCAACCGAAGAGCTCAGCTAACGAAAACGGTAGCAAAAACAAACAACAGCGTTATAACTTATCTTAATTCCAAAATGGAAATATTTCCTGATCCATGCAGTATTGCGAACTTAGGAAATCGGACGCTGTATTACTGAGCCTTGGTATTTTGACAGATGGAAGAACTTGATTCCATTCCACGTTGTTGATAATGAAGTGTTCAGCGTTGACGGTTGACTTTGAGTAACCTTGACCTCGAAGTGAGTTGCAGTCGTCTTGAATTGAAATTTCAACTGGTACACGAGTAATTTATTGATGGATTTCGTTCCCATGAATTTGATACATTCATAACACAGCTGGCCGCCATTTGTAACTGTTCATCCACCATTTTTGTAACTGGTCACTTTGGATCCCCATTGATAGGTATTAGAATAGTGATGGGTGACAGTTATCTGGTTGAGTCTAAAACGCGAATGAATAATAGAAAATCTCCAAGAGTCAATTCAACTTCAATAGTGTCAAGGACAGACACTAGAACTCGTGGTTGAGTAATGATACCATCAACGGTTTATTTGACAATACGTAGACGTAGACAATACGACAGTTCATGCATATACATAGTAGATTAACTTGTGACATATGGTATTCAGCTTCCATCATATACTTAGTGAAGTATCATCAATAGGCATCGATATATTCATACATGTTTATCTTGCTATAAATGACTTGACTTAACGAACGTTCTATACGACTGTTGACCTCTCAAGGGCAGTCCATCATATTACAATCAAGGGTATACAACCCATTACGGAATACTCCTTCTTAGTTAGTTTGACAATAAAAATCCGACTTCTGATAAAGCATTATAACTTTTGAAGTGTATGCAAACTTCTAACTGCTGACGTTTTGTTTCACCTCTCCATATTAGCCGTTACTCGCATGACGGCTACTTTAAATATTCAATAACGCAGATCCCGTTCATTCCACAAACAATGTTCATATATTAAACATCTTCAAAACTTCCAGTGCATTGACGTTACGACTTTTATCCATTCTGGTCCCAACATGTACGGGTACCAGCTAGAGGTCGACTTGACTGAAGAAAGTCAATGACAAAACTATTCTTACAACATTATCAATCAATTATAATATTACCTGACTTGAGTGACCTGAGGGCTATGACTTAAATTGCAGTGAGCCAGTCACCAAGTAATTACAATATGTCCGAATGAAGGACTGAAAAAACATCAGACTCCCAGTCTGAGAGGAACTCTGCCTTGCTCCACTACGGAGATACGTCATCTGCCCCTTTGGTAACAACCGCGCTGATTTACCAATATCAAAAATGTGCGTTCTCGTGCGCAACAAACTATATCACTAACATCTGAGTTGGTGTGTACACATATTTAACAGATGCAGGACCTGGGACTGCAATTATCTGTTAATGCCTGTTAAGGACATAAAATGTACGCAACAGGTGCACACCACACAAAAAATATGACAACTGGCAAAACATTTGCAGAAATATGTGACAAGTGGAACACAAATTTGACAAGCGGGAAAAAACTTGAAAAAATATTTGACAAGTGGAACAAATTTGAAGAAATATTTGACAAGTGGAACAAAAATTTGACAACTGGCAAAACATTTGCAGAAATATTTGACAAGCGGAACAAAAATTTGACAAGCAGGAAAAAATTTGAAGAAAAATTTGACAAGTGGAACAAAAAGTCGATGAAATATTTTCACAAGTAGAAAAAAAATTTGACAACTGGCAACATTTGAAGAAAAATTTGACAAGTGGAACAAAAATTTGTAGAAATATTTGACAAGTTGAAAAAAAAATTGACAAACTGGCAAAACATTTGAAGAAAAATTTGACACAGACAAAAAAAATTTGACAAGTGGAAAAAACATTTGAAGAAATATTTGACAACTGGCAAAACATTTGAAGAAAAATTTGACAAGTGGAACAAACATTTGCATAAATATTTGACAACTGTAAGAAATATTTGCCAAGTGGAAGAAATATTTGTATAAATATTTGACAAGTGGAAGAAATTTTTGACAGCTGAAAGAGTTATTTGCATTGTCAGGAAAAAATATTTAATGAAAAAAATATTTAATGAAAAGTTTGGAAAACTGCAAGAAATATTTAAAGAAATATTTAAAGAAGTATTTGACAGCTGATCTATTTACCTACAGGTTCGAACCTTTGAGCAGGACTGGGAAACATTTTGGGACCATCTTTGCTGAATGGAAGAAAAATTTTCACTAAAGTTTGAAAATTGTAGGACAAAAAGAAGATAACCATTTGATAACTGGAACAAATACTTAGTTACATTAATTAACTCTTTCATCATCATCTCAGCCCGTAACCCGTCATGGGTCGTAGGGGTGCCATGGTGGAATCATCAGCAGACAGGGTCCTCCACTGCTCTCTATCCTCAGCAATGCGTACAAGTGTGGAAAAACCGTGTCCTGCCCATTCTTTGATGTTATCAGCCCAGGATTTTCTCTGCCTTCCTCTTCTCCGTTTACCTTCGACTGTTCCCTGAAGGTTCGTTTTCGAAAGGGAGTCATGACGAGTTACATGCCCAAACCAGGCAAGCTTTCGACGTTTCACTATTGACAAAAGTGGTTCTTGGTGGCCTGCATAGGTGTTTATCTTCTCTTTAAGTCCCAAGCAAAAAAGTGGGTTTGGCCCAAGCAAAAATGGCCACCCCAGTGCGTTTTTATTGTTGTTGTTTGGAAATAATTTTTTAAAATGTTCATATGCATAAATAACTTTGTTGTTGTATATGAAACTGAAGGTAATTGGATGTACTTTACTCTTGTGCTACAAGTATAAAAGCTTTCATTGAAAAATGATTAGCTATTCAAGGTAAAATGGAGGATATGCGCTTAAAAAATGATTAGTTATTAAAGGTAAAATGGAGGATATGCGCTGAAAAAAATCGCTTAAAAAATCTAAAATAAATATCTCAAAACAGAAACACTTTCACTCTTAAACACGTGCGGTATTTAAAAGAATGTACTTGCAGTCGGAAATGACTTTGTGGGTAGTTATAATTAGAAACAGTCTCAAACAGAGGCACATATACTAAAGGCTTTTTAAAGTCGATTGGGCCAAGCGCGTCTAACCCCTGAGATTTTATAAAGTCGATTGGGACTTAAAGAGTTAATGTACTAAATTTCCGTGGTCGCCGCATGTTTGATATGATTGGGAGACAATATAAATCCTATCACCAGATGCCGCACGTGTAAAAAAGGGAAACCTTAAGTCACGGGGGTTCGAACACACGAACGAAGGAATGCTTCTTTTATAAATTTCAACTATTGATCTCTTGTGTTTTGAGCTTGTCTGCAATGACGTGAACAGAAATAAGTAGCAGGGTTAGTCTTACAAAGGTAAATGTCATTCTTACAAAGGTAAATCCCGTTGCAGAAAGGCTTTTTCGTCTACCAATACGCAAAAGTCTGCATGTTAGAATTTTATTACGCTTTTCCAGATAGCTATATTTAGTCCTGACGTCACCCTCTATCGATCTGGTTTCATAACTAGTGAGGGTAAGTTCGCGTTTGACTGTCAGAAATGCCGCTCATTTTCAAAAATGTCGTCGTCACGAGCGTCGATACAGGAGATTTCATGCGTTAGCACGCGCGTGATCAAACTTAAATTTAATTCAAGTGTACTAGCTTTGTAGTTGGCCTAGTCAGCTTTTAACTATTGATATCTAAACATAATTTAAAATTTATATATTAACAAAATATTAATAGCTTGTCTTGTGTTAATTTAGCATTAGGCATAGATAGAGCATAAATACTAATTGTAAGTCATCGGTGATAGGTATAAAATAAAGATAGAGGAATTAGACAATATTTAAAAAAAGAGTAAAGACAACTCATATACAACAACCTATTTATAGCACAATAAGAGCAAATAAGTCGAACATAATGCTAACTAGATTGCAGTCAGGGTCGGGAAAAGTTTGGCGCAAAACAACAGAAAAAACATACTAAGGAAGGAACATCAAAACGTACAGAAAATAAAAGGAACAAAAGCCACGGTCTAAAGGACACAGAAATTAAGGACACAATTAAAACCACCAAGGACAAAATAAAAGTGACCTGTGAAGTAAATAAAGACAGGGAATCAAACAAAAAACAAAAAGCAACGAGAAAGTCCTCTACGCTAATGGCTTTTATAAAGTATACATACGATCAATGGTTTCGTCGCGAGCGCCGACCAACGATCGATTTTCGTACCTAGCGGTAAAAGCTCGTGCGTGTTGAGTTTTATTAAAATGGCTGAAAATGGCCTCGACATTGTTCCGATTGCAGTCTGTACAGCGACACTAAGGAGTATCTAGTTGCGGCCATAATCCAGTCTGCATATGGCATATATCTCTATGGCGACTCATTGTGTTCAATAAAACTATCTATTTGGCATTGTCCAGCCTGGCCTTTGACAGTATTTTTTTATGTTAAAGAATACGGCTGTGTGCGGGGTCACTTACATACCACTAGATGGACATTGGGGTGAGTAGACTTATTACTCATGATATAATAAAAATAATACAGAAAACTACCACGTGGACCAGAGCCAGTCTCAATATGTAATTACATTCACCCAACAAACGGAAATTCCCTGTCATATTTTTACATCAAAAGCATAGTTGCCTCCGACACCACTTCATCTCTCCCCGCCCTATATTCTTAGCAATACTTACACACAACACAACACAAAAACCAAAAAATCAACATCACACCCCGCTCATAAGCCATCTTCCCCTTTAACACTCATACTTAGCGAATTTATCGATTTTTAAATATTTTCCGCCATTATCGATTTTTTATATTTATGTATGTTGTATATACCGTATATATATATATATATATATATATATATATATATATATATATATATATATATATATATATATATATATTATATATATATATATATATATATATATATATATAAATATATATATATATAGATATATATATATATATATATATATATATATATATATATATATATAAGGAATACTCAGGCACCTTACATCCTATGAAAATAAAAAAAAATTATTAAAAAAACCTTTGTTATCTATATTGTATATATCTATATGTATACATATATGTATACCTGTTTGTAAAAGATATATATTGTAATATATGTATACCTGTTTGTAAAATAAAAATTGTCTACCTGTTTTGTAAAGTACGTATAAATATATATCGTATAACTGTTGTAAAATATTGTGTATATATATATGTTGTAAACACGTATAAACAAACCCAACAGCCTACACGCCCGCCATTATTGAGCGGAGTATTTTCTTATATAAAAGGCCGCTCCGCCGCCTGGATCGATCGGAATATTTTACTATATTAAAAAGTCCGCTCCGCCGTCTGAATTCTACCTGTTTTGCGCTTACTATACTACTGATATAGCAACAACAACAAAATAATAAATCGTGAAGGTGGTCCACAAATATACCAAATTCAATCATTGTGTGCTGATACAGCAAACTTCTTATTCCTCGTTCGCCCTCAGACTTCTACATTAATGACTAATAAAGGTCGTAGTCAGCTCAAGGTTTCTGACGTATCTCAGCGTAAGGCGGTTTGCGTTGCACTCACTATGTTGCGCGCCTTGCGGCTTAGCGCATCCGACTTTAGGGAATCATCATCATCATCATCAGTTGCCATCTCCACAACGAAGGTTGGCTGTAATGGATCTCCAACGTCTTCTGTCTCTTGTCTTGGTGGTGCACTCTGATAGACTCTTTTTTAGGGAATATATAGGGAATAAAACAGCACGAAGATGTTTATAGAAACTTCATCATGCGGTTGGCGGATATAGCAAAAAAATTGTGAAGATGATGCGCGGTTATAGCAGACGTTATGAAGGTGATGCGTGGAATACATCACGTGTTAGAAACGCTATTGATATTCTCAGAATTAAAAACAAAATTAAAATAGCTGAATAAATTAAAGAAAGGAGTAGTCACTAAGTGTACAAAAGATATAAATGTTTTAAGAGTAATCTCTCTTGGTCTCGCTGAACAACGAGAATCAAATCAGCCATTTTGCCCACCTAGAAGCAAGAAAAACCTGCGAATATATAATTTTTTGAACTATAAGTGGCCGCATTTCGGCCGTTACAAGCATGAATGCCTCTCTCAAATCCACTTAAACGTACTTTATCGGATGAAAATAAATCTGAGACTAAGAAAGCTCGATACGCCGAGGATCAGTCGAAGAAAGTTCGCGACTCTGATGCAGAGGAAGCAGCCGAGAACCTGCTAACATTAGCAATGGCAGATCCTCAAAGAAAAGCAAATTTTTCAGCGCTTAATTCTTCGAATGGCGTGAGCAAACTCAACCAGCCAGTTGGCACTGCCAGTAAGCCAGGCACGGCAAAGAAGCTTGTTATAAAGAACTTCAAAGGTAAATTTTGTTGAAGTAAATTAGAGATTGTTGATCGAAAGTCAAGAAAAATTATTGTTATTGTATTAGGACTGTTTTGGTTTTAAAGTACTTAGCCTATTATTTGCAGTTCTGAGTGTATAGAATGTTCCATTCCTTGCGCTTTAATAAGTTATTATGAAGCATTTGTCCTAGATGTCAATAGTAGGCTAGGCTGAAGGGAAGCAAAGTGAACTGGAGGCTGCCATACTGGTCTATTTTTGGCAAGTGGCTATTATTACGAACAATGTTTGTAATTACGGCTTTTACACGGTTAGGCCTATGTACGAGATCATCATCATAACCCTCCACTCCCAAAGGAGCAAAGGCCTTCAACAAACACATGCCAAGTCCTCTTGTCACGTGCCATCATCTCAAGTTCTTTCCACGTTCTCCTCATCATTTTCACCTCTGTTTCCAGCTCTCTTCTCCATGTGCTTCTTGGTCTACCTCTGCCTCTCTTGCCCTGGGGGTTCCAGAACAAGGACTGCCTTGTAATGCTATCAACAGGTTTCCCCAGTGTGTGTCCTATCCATCGCCATCATCTTCTTCTCATCTCTTGTTCCACTGGCACTTGTCTGGTTCTTGTCATCAGTTCCACGTTGGTAACCTTGTCATACCATTTCAATCCCTCTATTCTACGCAAGCACCCATTTATGAAAGTCTGTAGCTTTTTGGTTGTTGTCTTTGTTGTTCTCCATGTCTCAGAGCCATACAATAGGACTGACTTCACATTTGAGTTGAAGATTCTTATTTTCGTGTTGGATCCGATTTCTCTTGAACTCCATATATTTCCCAATGCAATGAAAGCTCCTCTTGCTTTTTGTATTCTTATTTTGATATCTCTGTCTGTCCCTCCAACTTTGTCTATATTACTGCCAAGATATGTGTACGATTCTACATCTTGTATTGGTGTTTCTTCAAGTTCAACCCTGTTATCATTACCTGCATTTATTCTCATTTTTATCTTTTCCCTGTGTATTTTCAGACCTAATTGCTGTGACCTCTCATCGAGTGTTTTCAATTTGTCCTGCATCTGGTTACGGTTATGGGACAGAAGAGCCAAGTCATCAGCAAAATCCAGATCATCCAACTGCTTAGTCAGAGTCCACTGGATTCCATTTCTGTTGTGTGTTGTCGATGATCTCATAACCCAGTCTATTGCTAGTAAGAAAAGAAATGCAGACAAGAGGCATCCCTGTCACACTCCTGTCTTTATCCCAAACGGTTCTGTAAGCTGTCCTTCGCGGAGAACTCTGCATGTCATGTCTTCATATGTTTTCTTTATTAAATTAATGATCTTCAGGGGAACTCCATAATGCCTCATCAATTTCCAAAGTGATTCTCTGTCTACACTGTCAAATGCCTTTTCGTAGTCCACAAATCCGATGTATAGTGGTGAATTCCATTCCAGACTTTGTTCAACTATTATTCTCAAAGTGGCTATCTGGTCTGTACATGATCTGTTTTGTCGAAAACCTGCTTGTTCATCTCTCAGTTTCTTGTCTATGGACTCTTTTAATCTCTCAAGGATAACCCTGTTTAATACTTTTCCTGGCACTGATAGTAACATTATTCCTCTATAATTTGTGCACTCTTGTAAATTTCCCTTCTTAGGCAACTTAACCAGATATCCTTCCTTCCATTCTGCTGGTATCTCTTCCAAGACTTTACCAAGGAATTTATATAACATCTCTGTAGCCGTGTTGATATCTGCTTTCATGGCCTCTGCTGGAATGCCATCAGGTCCAGGTGCTTTTCCATCTCTTAGAAGCTTTATGGCTTTCTTTATTTCTTCCTTTGTTGGTCTTTCACCATTAATTTGTAGCTCTTCTGCTGGCTGGATGTCCGGGGGGTTTTGTGGAGCTGGTCTATTGAGAAGGTCCTCAAAATATTCTGTCCACCTCTTCATTTGCTGTTGCATATTGCTGAGCAGTTTTCCATTCTTGTCTTTTATGAGGCAACTTGTTTGTTTGTATTTCCCTGTTAGCTTCTTTGTGCTGCTATACAGTTCTCTCATATTTCCTTTGGCTGCAGAATCTTCTGCCTCTCTTGCCACTCCTTAATATACTTCCTCTTGTCTCTTTTGATACTTCTTTTTACTTCTTTGTTTGCTTCTGTGTACACTTCTTGAGCCTTGGCTTTGGAACTTCTGGTTTTGCTTGTGTTTAAATCAATCTGCTTTCTTGTTTTTTCTGTCTTTTATCTTATTGATGGTTTCTGTTGTTATCCATGCTTTTTGTTGTCGTTCCCTTTTCCCCAGTATTTCTTCATATGTCTCATTCCATACAGTTTTGATTTGCTGCCAATAGTCTTCTGTATTCTCTACATCTTCCAGCTGTTGGAGCGCTTGGAATTTGTTGGATATTGTGACCGCAAATTTGTCTCTTGTTTCTTGATTTCTTAGATGTCCTACATTAAATCGTTGTCTATAATTTTGCATTGTTGCATATCTCTTGAGTTTCATTTTTACTTTGGCTATCAGAAGGTGGTGATCTGATGCCACATCTGCTCCTCTATATACCTTTACATCCTGCAATGATGATCTAAACTTCTTGTTTATGGATATATGATCGATCTGATTTTCTGTTCTATGGTCTGGTGATATCCATGTTGCCTTGTGTATTCTCTTATGTGGAAACAAGCTTCCTCCTATAGCCAGTTGATTTGAAGCATAGAAGTTTGAGAATAGTTCCCCATTTTCATTCATTATTCATAGTCCATGTTTTCCCATGACTTCTTCAAAGCCAGTGTTGACTACTTATCTTTGCATTCATGTCACCCATCAAAATTGTGATGTCTCTTCTTTTTACTTTCTCCATAATTTCCTGCAGTCTAGTATAAAATGCTTCTTTCACAGACTCTTCTTTGTCATTAGTTGGTGCAAACATTGGATGATATTTACATTTATTTTCTTTTTAGCTGTTTTAAAAGTAGCTGTTATTATTCTGGGTCCAACGGCTTCCCATTCAATGAGTGCTTTCTGTGCTTCTTTAGATAACATAAGAGCTACCCCTTTACTGTAGTGTGAACTTTCATCTTCATGTCCCGAGGACAGCACCAATTCACCTGTGATGAGTTTCTTCTTGTCTACCCCCTTCCACTTTGTTTCACATAGTCCCAGAACCTCGATTTTATATTCCCTCATTTCTGCTGCTACTTGTGCCGCTTTCCCTTGTTCGTTCAATGTCCGAACATTCCAGGTACCAAATCTGGAGATTCTCCTAGAAGAAAGAAGGTTAGTCAGTAACACAGACTCCTTTCGGCTTTTTCTGTGTTGCATCATACGCCTCCCTGCGAGAGGACCTTCCCCTGTCTTGGATGGCTGTGTTTTATTTTCCTTAATTGACTTGTCCATGTTTGTTGAAGTTTTTTGTGGTTTAAATTTTTTACAGGATGGGGTAACCAGCCCCATGCCCAACCCTCCTTAGTCGCTTTCTATGACATGCATGGCAGGGAACAGTGTTACTATTCTTTGCTCCCCTTTCGGGCCCCGGTAACACACGGGTGTATGTACGAGATGATATATATAAATCATGACCATTTGATGCACAAACTACCTCGACCGGCGATGGACACCTATTCTGATGCAGTCGGCTCGGACTCTAAGCCAAGGAGTATTCGGGCACGGTCAAGCAGAAATAGGGTGTGGGATGTTCGGGGCGGATTTTGGTTAGTGTTAACAGTGAGTATTTTACAGTGTGTCGAAGAGATACTGTTACGTGTGCGGTATCCATAGCGTTCGGGCAAAATGGCTGACCTTGTTCCACTATTCTTCACCGTAAGCTAACGCAGTTTCTTACCAAATCACTCCAAAAACCCAAACATCTTTTAGAGACAGAGCACCAATTGATAAATAGCATCTGCGTACTACCTATTCGTCGTAGGCATCAGACATGGCCTCTATCCAAAGAACATGAGAGAAAGGTCACAGCGGTTGTAATGAACAGTGGGACGTGTTTGTAACTGTCTTTTTCTCTCTTTTAGAGGTGATCACTTGCATAAGACAGCATACATGTTGTTAGGTGTGTAGTACTTGTAATGATGAGCTGAGTGTGGGTGCAAATGAAGGCGTGAATGTGTTTAGGCTCGTATATGTTGTGTCATGCAACCCATACACTCACATGCAGTAGTCAAAGATGCTTGGACACTGCAGGCACATTTCAAAACATTTATTGACGGTAACACACACAGTAGCATCAACAGGAACAGTCAGTGTAAACAAGGTCATGCTGACCGGAAATCGTTAGGTATACATCAGGCATTCAAAAAGGGCTGGTAAACATTCCAATATTTGTACATGGTCAATAATAATGTTCTTGGATGACAGTTCGTAATGCCGCTTTGGTATTCCTGACTAAACGCGTCAGATACCTTAATCACTTTGACATACAGGTACAACTTGGCATTCCCCGCCAATTGCACATTATCAGGCTGTAATATATTAGCCTTAACACAGGCCCCGTTATGACGTCATCTGTGTACTTCTTCTAAGCAGGTTAACATCAACCCTGCAGTAATGCTTATGTAGACATAAATACCGCCAATCTGCGGTTCCCACAATATAACTTCGTCACTGGACTTCTGGATAATATAAAGACTAACAGTCTTGGATGGCTACCTTGAGCGCAAAAAATATCAGTTCTGAAATGTAGGACCGGTGAGCTGTAGTTCACAGACTAGGTAATCCTTTAACATGTTCTGCCACCGAAAGCGTAATAATGGAAAAAGGTCGGTATTACCTGGAACCGAATCCTCAGAACACAATAAGGAACTCTGTCGTCATTCCGACGCACAGAGATTCACTGGGGAGACCTGCCAACGCAGTCACTTCGAAGATTTTCCCCGAAAACACAATGGACATTCGTCCCTCAGAAGCCAGCTTACATCCCGGCCTGACGGAAGTATCAACTTGGCGCTTAAAAAACCTGCGCATGGGCACACGCCCGAACTGTTTACCTTTGACCCTATCTTCATACAGGTCAAACCCCAAAGGATAAACGAACAGGGAAGACAACCCCTAATCAACCTGACATCGCAAGGTAAAGACACAATTATTCACCTTTGACGGGTGAAAAAACATAAGCAAATAACTTGACATATGACTCCGTCGAAAATGACAGCAACATATTACTACCCCCCCCCCCCCCCCCCCCCTGTAAAAAAAAAAATGATACATTTTTTTTTAAAAACTATATCTATGAGCAAGACAGCACAAGCATCAATTATGCGCTCATGAAAGAATGAACCTAATATCAGGTACAATGGACGCACAAATAAAGCGTCTGAAGAGGATACAAATCATCTCCCAACATAAGAGAAAATATTTCTCAAAGCAAAACAAATTCAGGAGGTATCATTAAAGAACCTGAGTTGCTGGCAATACCAAGACACATATCAAACATTATTAAATACTATAATTATAGCAATATACAAATATGAATTACAATGCTATATTAGCAACATATCACTAATGGATGGACAAAATCAAATTTATTAAATTCTTTATACATCATCCAAATAGTAAAACGTTTGTATTACAATATATTAGGATATTAAGGACAGACCTAAGTCTGAAAGTGTATCAGGAAAACTAGGACACAAGATTTAATTGGAATCATGTGGGCATCAAGACAATATGTCCGCCATCACATTATCCGAACCACGGATAGCTCGCACCGTGAAATGGAAAGGCTGAAGAGCAATAGCATAACGAGTAGATCTCGAGCTCTTCAAATCCTTACTTTGCATAGCCGTAATAGCTTTTTGGTCGGTTTCCATAAAGAAATGCGCACCCAGAAGGAACCTTTGTAGCTTAAGAATGGACCAAACCATAGCCAACAATTCACGGTCTAAAACCGAGTAATTCCTTTCTGCTGCATTCAGTTTCCTAGAGATATACATTACAGGATGCAGAGTTCCTGAATACTCCTGCATTAGTGCCGCTCCAATCCCAGTGGAAGAGGCATCACTACGAAGAACAAAAGTCTTATCAATCGTTGGTAGTCTTAAGATAGGATGAGATGAGAACAAATTCTTAACCTGATCCAATGAAGATTGGCATTCTTGGGACCAACGCACCATATTAGGAGAACCTTTTTTCAATAACGTTGAAAGTGGTGCCATAATGGAGGACAGATTCTCAATGAATCTTCCATAGAATTGTATCAATCCCAAGAGACTATGCACCTGCTTTTTTGTCTTCGGAACCGAGAGATTCAATATCTTCAAAATGTTTTGGTCCTCTGTCTTCAACAGACCATGACCAACCCGATGACCTAGGAAAGAAATTTCACTAAACCCAACAAAAGCTTTAGAGGGTTTTGCAGTCAAACTATGCTCACGTAAAGTAGATAGCAATTCCTTTAGACCCAAATAGTGTTCTTCCCAAGTATCGCTGAAAAGACAGATGTCGTCTAAATATGCGATGACATCTGCACGATCTGATAGAATTCGTCGCATCATGCGCACGAAAGTCGCTGGGGCGTTCATAAGCCCGAAAGGCATAAAATTCCACTGAAATAGACCCCTAGGTGTTGAAAAAGCAGTGAGAGGTTTGGCGTGTTCCGTCACAGAGACTTGCCAATAACCTTTCGACAAGTCTAGTTTAGTAAAGAATCTAGCTTTAGAAAGTCTAATAAGTAGATCATCTAATAAAGGCATAGGTTCAGCATCGAACTTCGTAACTTGATTTAATTTGCGATAGTCAACGCAAAGACGTATGTTATTGTCTTTCTTTCGAACAATAACTATCGACGAAGAATAAGCTGAAGTGGATGGTTCAATTATTTGCAGTTGAATCATTTCATCCAATTCTTTCTCGACTTGTGCTTGAAAATGAATAGGTATAGGGTATGGTCTTACTCTGATCGGATTACGATCAGTAAGTATGATGTCATGTTCAATGACCTGTGTGTGTCCAGGAATGTCGGTAAGGACATCCTGAAATGATTGTAGCGTAGAAGATACTTGACGCTGTTCCTCAAGAGACAAATTCGAAGAGACGGTAACGTTTTTCCATGATTCCGTAGAATTAAGTGGAATCGCAGGAAGAGGTAAGTTAACGTCAGAAAAAATAGTTTCCTCATCCTGTATAACGGACAGGGATGAGATGTGACCATGTTGGACTGGAGAGTCGTCCGTCGCCTGGAAAATAGGCTGCAAATAGTCTGGTCGTTCAATAAACTCTGTAAGCATATTTATATGAAAGGTTTTATGCTTTCCATCCACATCGACGATATAGTCTACATCGGAAATTTTGGAGACTATAGTGTATGGACCTTTCTATGAAATGAGAAGTCTGTTCTCTCTTGAGGGAAGTAAGACATACGTGGATTTTGTTGTTTCCAAGAAAAACTATTATCAGGTTGGTAACTTTTATTAAAGTTCCTATAGTTACTGGGATCAACATGTTGAGGACAATTAAATTGCCTCCAGTTCTTTGAAGAATAACCATCACGTGATGGACGCGTTTGGTAATGTCCACAATCACGGTTATTCCTCTTAGTAAAGTTGCTTTTATTTTTCCCTGTAGCAATATGCTTAACAGGTACATCGTACTGACTGAGCTGAGTACGATGGGTACTAACAGTTTTGTTTTCTTTTACCCACTTATCAGGAATCTGGGAATTCGATGCACGGTTTCCCTGAGGAATCTTAACATGACACTTATGAAAGTCCTCACCATGATCCAAACTTGATTTACCTTTGTTGGCCTGACGCCAACTCCCATTAGAGGCAGTATTGTTATTCCGTGGGAAAGTATATTTTCCACGAAAAGATTTGTTCACATATTGCTTAGTGTTACCATGAGCATTAAGTGCATGGATGTTTTGTTCCTCCCAAATAGAAATTTGTTGCGGGGTGCATTCCTTAACCCCATGAATACGACCGATTATAAGATCCGCAATAGGATTAGGAAGAAGACATGCGTGGACATCTCCTGTAAAGAAGGGAGTGTCAATCCTAATGATAGCAGTAGGATATTCTTCTATGGTCCCATCAAATGTAACACATTTGACCACTTTTCCAGTGGCACAGCAAGGATCTATCAGAGACTGCCTAACCCCAACGGTAGTACATCCCGAATCGAAAAGCACTGAGACTATACTATCATTTATTAGACCTTTATGCAAGATGAGAGATCCTCTCCCATCATGCGCAACTGTAGCAGGTAGAGCAGGAAGAGGGTGACCACAAATTAAAGTAGATACAGACGATGGATCGAACAATGTTGAGCATTGGGGGCATTCAGTTGCTCTCCCAAAATCGAAAGCACAACCAGTGATAGCTTTAGAGTTACCACTATCATTTACTTGATTACAGGCTCCATCAAACTCTTGTTGTGCAGAGTTTGCCTGTTGGAAAGGTCTTCTTTTGTTATGTCTAGGTCTGCCGCGATTATCATTTCCCCTGTAATTGTTATCATATTGCCTATTGTAGTTATCATTCCGGTTTGAATCCCAGTTTCTAAATTCACCATCGTCATATTCTTGACGTCGAGGATGATTATCTCGAGAGCTTAGATAGTTATTATTGTGATAACCTTTGCGAAAGTGTCTAAGATTATTACCACCAAAATTACGAGAACTACCATCTCGTCTCCAGTTCTTAGAAGAAGAACCATTATATGTTGGATTACTCGGTTTCTGAGTGTAATTCTGATTACTTCTCCTATTCCAGTTTTGTTGAGCACCCTGAAATTGTTTATTGAAATTAGGGCCATATGGTGCTGCCGAAGCAACTGGCAACCCTTCTTTCACTTTAGAATTGCTAACTGTAGCATGGGGATGCGCGGTGGCGTACTGGCAACAGTATTCCTCCATGTCTTTTAAGTTTTTGGGTTTACGCTCATGAAGAAATGCAAGGAAAGAATCATTAACAGATGACAAAACCTTATCTCGAAGTAATAAGTCCATTAGGCCTTCATATGTTTTCTCAGTCTGAGACAACTCAACCCATCGTGTAAATGTACGACGTATTTTTGAAAAAAATTCAGAGAAATCTACTCCATTTTCTGGCAACATTGTCCTAAAACGAAGACGATAATCTTCTTCTTTTAGTTGATATTTTTTTAGCAATGCTGCTCTGACAACATCATAATTAGTCCTGTCATGTTCGTCTATTGTCATAAGAGTAGTCACTGTGTCACCTGTAAAAAATTCCATCAGTTGTTCAACATATTTTTCTTTTTTTACCTTATGCGCATCGCATAAAAATTGGAATCTATCTAGATAATCCGCTACGTCATCCTTTAAAGGATTGAAATGAGGTAATTTAATCCTACTAACAAACTCCTTTGTCGTACTCGAAGTTGTTTGCTGAGCACCCGTACTCGCCACTTTCAATTTCTCTAACTCCAAAGTTGCGAGTCTTTCCTCAAGTTCCATTTTCTGTTTTCTTTCCTCATGTTCCATTTTTCTATTTTCAGCCTCAGCAGCAGCTTGAAGTTTTTTCTCCTCCATTTCCATCTGGAATTTTCTTTCATCAGCAGCAGCTTGAGCTTTTCTCTCCTCAGCAGCAGCTTGAGCTTTTCTCTCCTCAGCAGCAGCTTGAGCTTTTCTCTCCTAAGCAGCAGCTTGAGCTTTTCTCTCCTCAGCAGCAGCTTGAGCTTTTCTCTCCTCAGCCTCTCTTTGATACCTTTTTTCTTCAAGTTCTAATCTTCTATTCTCAGCTTCTAGCTTCTTTAGTTCAGCTTCTGCTTTCAATTTAATTTCCTCTTTTTGTTTCTTTTCTTCTGACTTTAATGCCATGGCGAATTGAGCAGTTGAATATTCTTCCAATTCTTTACCAGATTTAAAAAGGGTTAACCCTTGCTGGATGAAGAAATCCAATGTAGACATTCTGTCTAATGAGATCAGAAACCTGAAAAATTCAACAAATTACCTTATATCACTTCAATGGGAGACAAGTCTGTACTATAGACTTGTATACTCACTTCACTTTATTTCACTGTCTTAGTCAAAGACCTTGTATGGTTATCTTGTTTATAATATAACAAATAATCACTTAAATACCTGTGGAAAATAATACCTTTATATCCCACTCACTGTGGGCACAAGTCTTTTTTATAAAGAACTTTCATATGTATTCCACCTAGTCTCAATCTTTGGACAACAAGTCTTTTAACAAAGAACTTGTATAAATATCTTATATAATAATATTTTATCAACAATCTCTATATGAAGAGTGTACCATATTAATAATAATACTAATACATGACCAAGTATATGTATGTAGATTGTGTATGACAATAATGTAGTACAATCATAAATACAAAGACAAAGATACAAAACAATGACCGAAAACGTTCGTGGAAGTCAAATAAACAATACAGCAAAAAGTAAAGAAAATGTTACACATATGTGTAATGATGACCGCGAAAAGTAAACAAGACAAATGGCAACACTGTTATAAACAAAAATGTATAAAGAAATAAACGAAAGAAAAGAGAGACCTACAGATACAAACAAAACAAATCGAAAATCAAAGAATGAAAAAATAACGAAAACAACACTAACTCATGTCGTCACAGCTAAACGTAAACAGCAACAGTTGTCGCTAGCAAATTCCAATTAAGGAAATTTGCAGTCCCTAACGACACGCTCTCAATAGATAACCTCTATTACGTGGTATTTATCTAAAGGAGTCACCTTACCCAACCAGCCCGCAAAAGAACACAAGAAAATTACACAACAACAGCAGAAGTAACATAAATATATATAGCAATCAATTCAATGTGTTGCAGAACAAGTTCAGTCACAGCTGAAACTAAAGTAAATTTCTTGCTCCTTGCGAACACAGAAACAAAATGTCAAGCGCGCACTGAATGTCAGATCCACTGTAGCATGAAGTGGTCTTCACGAACATAAAGTTACTATGACCTTCTCGTATCTTGAGTCTTGCACATTGAATGTTTACCATTTCACGTACTGTTTACAAACAGGAACTTGACCTCAAAACATGTAACTTGAACGCTCGTACGTTGAAAAGTCTGTTGTTGACTGAGACGTGTGAACGACCAGCGGTACCGTTTACAAAAAGGACTCGTCTTGCAGTTGTGGTCCATGTAGCAAATGCCTCGATGCTAACTCCAGTACTTGTCATGTTGTGGTTTATGTAGCATTATAACATAAATGCTAACACTGTTTATAATGTCCTGTGTAGCCAAAACTTGGAAGTGTCGAGTATGTGTGTTACAGCTGTCCACCTTATTCCGACGTAAATGTAAATTTCTGGACCACACTGGAGACATCAACAATGTAGCAGAAGAGCCCACGGAACTGGTCCACCAGAAATGTAACTGTCTTTTTCTCTCTTGTAGAGGTGATCACTTGCATAAGACAGCATACATGTTGTTAGGTGTGTAGTACTTGTAATGATGAGCTGAGTGTGGGTGCAAATGAAGGCGCGAATGTGTTTAGGCTCGTATATGTTGTGTCATGCAACCCATACACTGACATGCAGTAGTCAAAGATGCTTGGACACTGCAGGCACATTTCAAAACATTTATTGACGGTAACACACACAGTAGCATCAACAGGAACAGTCGGTGTAAACAAGGTCATGCTGACCGGAAATCGTTAGGTATACATCAGGCATTCAAAAAGGGCTGGTAAACATTCCAATATTCGTACATGGTCAATAATAATGTTCTTGGATGACAGTTCGTAATGCCGCTTTGGTATCCCTGACTAAACGCGTCAGATACCTTAATCACTTTGACGTACAGGTACAACTTGGCATTCCCCGCCAATTGCACATTATCAGGCTGTAATATATTAGCCTTAACACAGGCCCCGTTATGACGTCATCTGTGTACTTCTTCTAAGCAGGTTAACATCAACCCTGCAGTAATGCTTATGTAGACATAAATACCGCCAATCTGCGGTTCCCACAATATAACTTCGTCACTGGACTTCTGGATAATATAAAGACTAACAGTCTTGGATGGCTACCTTGAGCGCAAAAAATATCAGTTCTGAAATGTAGGACCGGTGAGCTGTAGTTCACAGACTAGGTAATCCTTTAACATGTTCTGCCACTGAAAGCGTAATAATGGAAAAAGGTCGGTATTACCTGGAACCGAATCCTCAGAACACAATAAGGAACTCTGTCGTCATTCCGACGCACAGAGATTCACTGGGGAGACCTGCCAACGCAGTCACTTCGAAGATTTTCCCCGAAAACACAATGGACATTCGTCCCTCAGAAGCCAGCTTACATCCCGGCCTGACGGAAGTATCAACTTGGCGCTTAAAAAACCTGCGCATGGGCACACGCCCGAACTGTTTACCTTTGACCCTATCTTCATACAGGTCAAACCCCAAAGGATGAACGAACAGGGAAGACAACCCCTAATCAACCTGACATCGCAAGGTAAAGACACAATTATTCACCTTTGACTAGGGTGAAAAAACATAAGCAAATAACTTGACATATGACTCCGTCGAAAATGACAGCAACAGTGTTCTTTGATGCCATCCAAATAAGTTGCCCACGTCATTAGGGTTAGGATTAAGGTTAGGATTAAGGTTGAGTTTACATCTTATTACTGCATCTCTGAATTCTAAGTTCATATAGAACAGACGTCCCACTATTGTTCATTTCAACCGATCACAACATATGAGATGTTTAAGAAAAGCTACTAATGTCCTTATAAGACAGTAGGAGGGTTGACATGAAGAACAATGGCACGTGTGTTTGACACGCGCTTAGGAAATAATTCAGAGACGCAGTAATAAGGGTTAGGACAATATTTAGGAATCCTAAACCTAACATTAATCCTAACCTCAGGGGTTACTTATTAGGATAATATAAAAAAAAAACAAAAAAATTTCCCACTGTTCTCCATTTCAGAATGGACATTAGAAAGTTAGTTGAAAGAAAGCCATAGGCCTATACCGGCTGCATAATTAAAATGGTTTGGACACCTTATTAGAATGTAGCCAAATTAGCTGCCATCATGATCTTCAACAGCAGAAAATCTGGCTACAGGGCAAGGGGTTGTCTTAGAGGAAGATGGCTAGACTGTTTACAAAAATGCTCCAAAAAAAGAAAAAAGCATCATATAATGCTGGCCTTAGCAACTGGCCTGAGCAACACACCTTGCACAAGAAAAAAAAAAATAAGGCACTTAATGCAACAAGCGGACAAAAAAAAAAAACAACAAAAGTAATCTAAAAGAAAAGAAGTGATTCAAAGATATGTGCTTTTCCCTTGCCTGCTTATCATCTGTACTGAAGACATTGTCAAACAAATAAAGAAATGTAAGTGGAAAATGTTTGGTATTATTTGAAGATAACTTTTCTGATAACTGAAATTGTTCAAGAAATCCAGACCTGATGCAGCAGATAAAAATTAATGGCATTGAATATTAACTGGACATGAATATTGAGAAGTCACACATTATATAGGAGCCACGGTAACAAAGTGGTTAGTTCACTGGCTTCCTAGCTCAGTGGTCCATGGTGATACCCAGTTGAAGTGGGATTTTTTTTAAGACCGCAAACGGCTCCAGGGTCGACCCAGCCTCGTGAATTGGGTACCAGAGCAACTCTGGGAAGGTTAAGCCGACCGGCGTGATGTGAACCACATCACCCCTAGTGTGCCGATGGTCAAGAAAATATGGGCCTTACCCCATATTCCCAATATGCTTTAATTGGCGTGTAACAGGATCCTTTACCCTTTTCTTTTTCAGACATTATATGCTGAACATAGCAAAGGAGCTAAATGAGAAATTAGAAGAAGCTTAAATGTAGAGATCATGATCTGATGAAACTTTTATTTCCTGAACACTTTAACTGTTGTAGGAAGATATGGTCCAGAAGTCAAAAAGAGGAAGACGCTCAGAAAAATGAGAGATAAATAACTGTATGAATGGCACAGTAATAAAATTTGAATCCTCCAGTGCTCTGTATGACTATTATTATTGTATGGTGTAGAAACATGGACGTGTACAAGCAGTTGAAAGAAAATATTGAAAAGTGTATTGAAGATTGAGTCATGTTTTATGAAAACAAAGATTTGTTAAACAATAAAAATATTGTGAACATTTTAAAAATACAACAATTAAAGCAACAAACAGTTCAGACTTTATTGTTAGCATGAAGAGTGGCATCTTTCTACAGGGGTTCTTTGTAAAGTTGGAGGTTAATCTCCAAATGGAGATCACATTTTAAAACAGTGCAGTGTTCAGGCTAGATCTATTCACAGTATTAGAATGTTAATGCAGGACACTGCATTGTAAATGAGAGCACGAAATTTCAAATGTTAAGGCACTTGCCACACTAAAAACTTTGGTAACCACTATTTTCCAAGCTGTCTGTGCACAACCAGTATAAAATATCATATTTATTAAACAAATAAGAAAGAAATGGTAAGAAAATGACAGAAGCAGTGCAGCATCCCTAATCAGCATTCGGTCTCTGGGTAAAAAAATTGACTACCAGGGATCACAGACACATATATAGTTGAGTAGAGGGTTTATATACTTAAAAAAAACTTCATTTTATATTTATAAAAATAAACAAGAATAAATAAGCTACTGAGCTGTTTAATTTCAGCCTATTAATTGACGCAATCACTCCCTACCCTCTGTCCTGTACTTGCTGTTCTTAGTCTACTATTATTTACTAGACACAGTATTAAGGTCTTTGTCTTGTGTGGACTGACTTATACTGTATAATAGGGGAACAACAGAAGTGATTGCGTCATTAATAGGCTGGACTGCCCATGGTAAATTTCCAGTGTTATGTCTTGCGGTTCGCACTAATGACCCGTCATCGAAGCATCATTTTTTTGGTGATGCCTAGATGGCAGGGAGGATAGTGTGATTCTCTTGCATAGCTAGGCGGGGTTGTCGCACGGAAGGTCCTGGGTAAGCCACTCACGTCTGTTGTTTTTCTGTTGTCTAGGTTTCTACTTCTTTATTTCTTACGAGTGCCTGAAAACATACCTTTATGTTTGTCTAATATTTATTTACTGTTTACAGGCCTTGGGTTTCCCTTCCTTATGTGTTATAAATGTTTATAACTGAAAAGTATAATGACACTGAAACTTGGCAGTCAGTCAAAATTACAAGTGAACTTTATTCAATAATTTTCAAAATTATAGTATCTTAACTAAACTATGAGCTATGGGTTGATAAAGTTGATGGAGGATCTCTGCTTAAGTGTACGCTCCAAAAATTCACATCTATGTGTTCTAGGTTAAGTTGACCTTTATATGTGATATGCTGTGTTTTTTTTGGTACGCATTGTTTTTGTACTTTGAAAGTTTCATTACAACATGTTTTTACAGCTGCTGCCAGGTGCAAAAATCTAGTGCCACACAAGGCTGTAAAACTATGCATGCTGATTGGCTATTTCTCAATACCTTATAAAATGCATTATTGCAGACATTCTGACTGCACATGACAGACTTGTTTTCTTGAGTTCTTGTAAAACATGTATTTCCATGTATGGAACTTTCTGTATCTACCAGAATCTGTTAAATGCCTTTCTCCCTAGTCACTGGTAAAAAAAAAAATTTTAACATAAACTATAAGTAGTCACTTTATTTTGTTGTACAATGCTTTTCCATGAAGTACACAACTGGCCATGAAGTACACAACTGGCCATGAAGTACACAACTGGCAATGTAGTTATGCTGCAATGTACACATCTGTATCTAGTTATCCAACATCCCTGGGGACAGCTTTGTTTCAGAAACCAGATTTTTTCGGTTTTCACGTCTCGCTGAAATTGTGTTTGAAAAGTAGCCCAGAGTCTAAAAAAATAGCCCAGAGTTGCTCAAAATGTTCTAAAAAATAGCAATCTGGCAAATTGTGATCACAAAGTAACCCAGAGAAACTTTAGATTTTCATAATATTTCAGTTGTCTGGTGTTTGGATAAAAATATTAATAGACCTGTACAAACAAAGCTTGCTGTTTGAGTAAATCTGACCAAGGTTATGAAAATGCTGCCTCAGACAAAATACAGTCCTTGATTGTGCTGGTGGCAACCTTGACAACTGAGTTTAATCCCAGATGAGGCAACCAAGTAACAATACATGAATAAAACAGTGGATTCCTCAGTGAGACTTGGTTCTTCTTCTTCGTACACTCTCAGACGTCAACTTGAATATGTTAAAAAAAGCAGTGGTCATCATCATCATCACTCCTTTTCGTTCCCTGTGAAACATAGGGCAGAAACAGTTGCTCTCCATCGATTTCTATTCTGTGCTGTCTTTTTCAGCTGTGCCCAAGTCATTCCAATTGCCGTAGCCTCCTCTTCAACAGTTCTTCTCCAAGCTCTCTTTCGCCTCCCCACTCTTCTTTTCCCCTGTGGGTTCCAGTCTAGGGCAATTCTGGCTGTGCTTGATTTTTCTCTTCTGAGTGTATGTCCTATCCATCCCTACTTTCTTACCTTAATTTCTGTCTGTATTGGCTGTTGTCCGCATCTTTTCCTTAGCTCTATATTTATTACATCTGGCCATCTTATACAGAGGATCCGTCAGAGACATCTATTTACAAATGTCTGTAGCTTGGAGGTGATACTCTTTGAGACATGCCATGCCATGTCTCTGAGCCATACAGCAAGAATGACTTCACATTTGGGTTAAAGATTCTAATTTTGTTCTTTCTGGATATCACTGAGGAGTTCCATATTGGTCGAAGGGCATTAAAAGCGCATCTGGCTTTATTTATAAACAGTGGACTCCTTAGTGAAACTTGGTTCTTCTTCGTACACCCTCAGCTTGAATATGTTAAAAAAAAGCAATGGTCAGCTTGAGGCTATTTCTATCTCCATAGAGCTTTGTCCAGGAATGGTACTAGAGACAGCCATATGTGCTTTCTGTGTTCTTCATATGTTGGGCATTTTTTAAGCATATGTTCAGCAGTTGTTTTATCATTGCTACAGTTACACTTATCTGTAGTTCCTATCTTTAGCTTGTTGGATAGCTGGTATCTCAGTGTGTTGTGGCCCATGCAGAGTCTGAAGATTACAACTTGGTTCAACTTTTGGTTTCTCGTCTCAAATTTGAGGTTAAAATAGGTGACCTAATAACCAGAAATTGTGCACCCTGATACAAAGCAACATATGCTCGTCATTGAGTGCAGTACTAGCTGGCAGTGGCGATCACACTATCTCTATTTTTTTAATGTTCAGATGTGTTTTCAACTTCAGCTCATGCTATATGGCCAGATCTGTCTTTGCCAGTTTTAGCTGCATTTACCAGTTGTTAGATGGGTATGAAAAAAAAAATCGAAAAAAGGTGATTCGTCTTACGGGGACAAAAGACAAAGAAAATAGCCAACGTTGCCCCCGTAAGATGAATCACCTTTTTTCGATTTTTTTTTTTTCATACCCATCCATTGTATTCCACATCTTACTAAAGTTCCCCTCATCTTCCTCAACTTACCAGTTGTTGGCAGATTTTCTCATTTTTATCTTCTCATAATGAGTCCAGTTATCTATACTTGATCATGTTGATTAATTAAGTAACAATTCTTCACTCCTACATTTGATCTACTATGTTGTGAGACAATGTGTCATTATGTATCTGTCACATAACCTACTCGTACATAAGATGGTCACATGCCTTCTCCACAACCAATGTGATTTGATATTTGCTTCCTTTCATATGTGCAGACTTGACATCCTACCCTTTTCTCATGCGCCATATTGTGGTTTTGCATTGATTTCTGAGATAAAAGTGTTTTTTTTAATTTATTCGAATTGTATGCTTGCTATCCCAGCTGACAAAGGCATTTTGCCATTGTTATGATTATAAAATTCATAACATGTATGTCGATATAAAAACGGTTCGACAAGTCGTCATATTTGTTTATGACCGGTGACCCTTGGTTACAGGAAGTACGTCATGACGTTTGGGTCAAGTAGCAGACGCCTAGAATAGCAGTCTGTTGAAGTTAGCGATCTGTCAAACGGTCTCTTCTCTGTGTGTTTTTCAAGGCAGGCGGACGTGTGTGTCTAGAGCTCCTAAGAATTATATTACTTCACTACAGATTCATACCATGTTTGACCATTGGATCATCCATACACCTCCGTGGATGATGCCAGTTTATGTATGAAAGGAATTCTATTATTGTGAAGAACATGAGTAAGTAAAATATTCTGAAAACCTGTCAAGGACAGCGTTTTAGTGACAGACGATATGGAAACGTACTAAGGACTGCCTTACTATATTATGCCTATGTGTATGATGGCTTTACTAATGATACTTGAGGAGCATCGTGTCGTACATTAAAATATATGTTCAATTGTCCAGCCTGGCAGTATTATTTATGTTGGTGGAGAAGGTTGTGTACGGGGACTAAACTACATACCCCTATATGAACTTGACCTGAGTCAATGGGTGACTCATTATATAAATAATATAAAACACCCCGTAACAGCCATACTTGTCATTTACTCTAATACAATGAAGGCCAACTTTTGTGTTGGTTTATTTATTTGATGTCTGTTAATGTTTTTACACTTGCCATGTGAATTCAAGCAGGTTAAGATTGACAAGAATCAGTTAGTAGTACTTGCTGCCATAATTCTGTTTTCTCTTCTGTAACTTAATCAACAGAAACTCCAAGCATGCCTGAAAATTTCCAAGAAACAACCTGGGAGAAGCTGGAAGGGGCAGTGGACGCTATTCACAGTAGCTGTTCTATTCGCTACAGCCTAGAGGAACTGTACAAGGCAGTTGAGAATATGTGCAGTTACAAAATGGCTACAGGACTGTACTCACAGCTCATGTCAAGATGTCAGAAACATGTTCGTGCCAACCTGGGACAGTTTCTAGCATATCCTTTTGTCTTTAACACATTCACAATAGAAAGTTGTTCAAAGTCCAGCTAATTTCAGTGTCACATTGTTTTTGTAGCAAGAGACAACTCCAGAACTGCTGTACTGATTTTAACACATTTTCTGTCATTAAGACTGGCCAGCCAGCTTCAGATTTGCTCTCAGTGTGATAAGAGTTAAGTGCATATGACTTCAGTACTGTAACTTCACTAGTGAGGGCCATATGTTCATCCACTACTTTCTTGTTTATTTATTTATTTCTTTTTTAAATGTTCTGTTTTAAATGTTCAAAAATGATTGTTTTATGTTTTTTTTAGAGATGCCACAAAACATTACTAGAAGAGTGAGAAACTAGTTACCTTCATTTTTAATAGAACATTAAAAAAAATTATTTTGACATATAATCATCATACATAAACAAAACGATATAGGTGGCTCTTTCCAAATTTTCCTCCATTATTGTGGTTCTGAAAGTTGCCTACTTGGCCACCCCTGCTACATTTGTATTAGTAGACATTGACCGTTGCAGTAAACTGAGATTGATGTGTGAATCACATTTGTGGAAATAATGATTTACACGTATTGGTAGCTCCTTTCTTTAGCTTGTTGAAGAGATCATATTGTAGTGGTTACAACACCGCTCTGGCGACCGGGTGATACAGGATCAAACCCGGGCGACGGCATTTGAGGATTTTTCGTCGACCGGGATTTGGACTGGATTAACTCGAGACCTGGCGAGGACATTTGAAGGAGTGTCGTCGACCAGGGACTGGCGGCTCCTGAGCCAACCCAGCTGCAATGGGTACCTCCGAAATCGGCGAGTATTTGCCTGAATGGCGAGGGACACCTGTCTCTGTACAAGAAATAAAGGGATACTCACGTAAAATCAATGTCGGGTTAGACATAAAATAATAACCTGAGATTTCGCCTCGAGTATTAGCGGGCGTACGAAAAAAAAAAAAAATCTCAGTCTGTTGTGGGCTGTTGCTAAGTCTGAAGATTATTATTTGTTCTCTTCTCTGCTGGTGATGGGAATAATTGTCTGGTAGTTTGTATGCTCAATCTCCCATGTTCTCCTGTGTCTGGTTTTGTTAAAATTTCCTGGCCACATCTGTGTTACGCTCAGTCTGGGCTGGTTTCCCAACCTCTGTTGCCAGTATACTCCTCCACATTGCCAGAGATATGGTTGTAAGATCCATTATATTAGAACACTTTTTACTTCAGACATAGTTTGCTGTTATATAAAAGTCTGAAGACTTTTATAAATGGGTGCTTGCGTAGAAGCTGAAATTTATTTTTATTTTTCCTGTTTGCTTCTGTCAACACTTTACACTGTTTCAACAATGTATGGCATTCTGCTCCTTTCTCATTTGTTGTCTCTCTGTATTGCCTTCATCTTACTTTCTTTGTTCTCTTTCATTAAGTCGGCACAGTCTTAGACTTCTCTCTTCACTGTAGCTTTCCCATTTAAAAGGGGAGGATGGGCAGTTGATGAAGGCCATGTTGTGAGCAGGCCACTTTAGACTTTAGTACCATCTGTTCTGCAGTTAAAAAATAGACTCGGCAAATTAAAACTTAAACAACTGGTAACATATACATGTTACCGGGGCCCGAAAGGGGAGCAAAGAATAGTAACACTGTTCCCTGCCATGCATGTCGTAGAAAGCAACTAAGGAGGGTTGGGCATGGGGCTGGTTACCCCATCCTGTAAAAAATTTAAACCACAAAAAACTTCAACAAACATGGACAAGTCAATTAAGGAAAATAAAACACAGCCATCCAAGACAGGGTAAGGTCCTCTCGCAGGGAGGCGTTTGATGTAACACAGAGAAAGCCGAAAGGAGTCTGTGTTACAGACTAATCTTCTTTCTTCTAGGAGAACTTCCAGATTTGGCACCTGGAATGTTCGGACATTAAACGAACAAGGGAAAGTGGCACAAGTAGCAGCAGAAATGAGGGAATATAAAATTGAGGTTCTGGGACTATGTGAAACAAAGTGGAAGGGGGTAGACAAGAAGAAACTCATCACAGGTGAATTGGTGCTGTCCTCAGGACATTAAGATGAAAGTTCACACAACAGTGAAGGGGTAGCTCTTATGTTATCTAAAGAAGCACAGAAAGCACTCATTGAATGGGAAACTGTTGGACCCAGAATAATAACAGCTACTTTTAAAACATCTAAAAAGAAAATAAATGTAAATGTTATGCACAAACTAATGACAAAGAAGAGTCTGTGAAAGAAGCATTTTATACTAGACTACAGGAAATTATGGGAAAAGTAAAAAGAAGAGACATCACAATTTTGATGGGTGACAGGAATGCAAAGATAGGTACAGTCAACACCGGCTTTGAAGAAGTCATGGGAAAACATGGGCTAGGAATAATGAATGAAAATGGGGAACTATTCTCAAATTTCTGGCTATAGGAGGAAGCAATGTTTCCACATGAGAATACACAAAGCAACATGGATATCACCAGACCATAGAACAGAAAATCAGATTGATCATATATGCATAAACAAGAAGTTTAGATCATCATTGCAGGATGTAAAGTTATATAGAGGAGCAGATGTGGCATCAGATCACCACCTTCTGATAGCCAAAGTAAAAATGAAACTCAAGAGATATGCAACAATGCAAAATTATAGACAACAATTTAATGTAGGACATCTAAGAAACGAGACAAATTTGTGGTCACAATATCCAACAAATTCCAAGTGCTCCAACAGCTGGAAGATGTAGAGAATACAGAAGACTATTGGCAGCAAATCAAAACTGTATGGAGGCAGCAAATCAAAACTGTATGGAATGAGACATGTGAAGAAATGCTGGGGAAAAGGGAACGACAACAAAAAGTATGGATAACAACAGAAACCATCAATAAGATAAAAGACAAAAAACAAGAAAGCAGATTTAAACACAAGCAAAACCAGAAGTTCCAAAGCCAAGGCTCAAGAAGTGTACACAGAAGCAAACAAAGAAGTATCAAAAGAGACAAGAGGAAGTATATTGATGAGTTGGCAATAGAGGCAGAAGATTCTGCAGCCAAAGGAAATATGAGAGAACTGTATAGCAGCACAAAGAAGCTAACGGAAATACAAGCAAACAAGTTTCCTCATAAAAGACAAGAATGGAAAACTGCTCAGCAATATACAAGAGCAAATGAAGAGGTGGACAGAATATTTTGAAGACCTTCTCAATAGACCAGCTCCACAAAACCCCCCAGACATCCAGCCAGCAGAAGAAGAGCTACAAATTAATGGTGAAAGACCAATGAAGGAAGAAATAAAGAAAGCCATAAAGCTTCTAAGAGATGGAAAAGCATCTGGACCTGATGGCATTCCAGCAGAGGCCATGAAAGCAGATATCAACACGGCTACAGAGATGTTATATAAATTCCTTGGTAAAGTCTTGGAAGAGATACCAGCAGAATGGAAGGAAGGATATCTGGTTAAGTTGCCTAAGAAGGGAAATTTACAAGAGTGCACAAATTATAGAGGAATAATGTTACTATCAGTGCCAGGAAAAGTATTAAACAGGGTTATCCTTGAGAGATTAAAAGAGTCCATAGACAAGAAACTGAGAGATGAACAAGCAGGTTTTCGACAAAACAGATCATGTACAGACCAGATAGCCACTTTGAGAATAATAGTTGAACAAAGTCTGGAATGGAATTCACCACTATACATCGGATTTGTGGACTACGAAAAGGCATTTGACAGTGTAGACAGAGAATCACTTTGGAAATTGATGAGGCATTATGGAGTTCCCCTGAAGATCATTAATTTAATAAAGAAAACATATGAAGACATGACATGCAGAGTTCTTCACAAAGGACAGCTTACAGAACCGTTTGGGATAAGAACAGGAGTGCGACAGGGATGCCTCTTGTCTCCATTTCTTTTCTTACTAGCAATAGACTGGGTTATGAGATCATCGACAACACACAGCAGAAATGGAATGCAGTGGACTCTGACTAAGCAGTTGGATGATCTGGATTTTGCTGATGACTTGGCTCTTCTGTCCCATAACCATAATCAGATGCAGGACAAATTGAAAACACTCGATGAGATGTCACAGCAATTTGGTCTGAAAATACACAGGGAAAAGACAAAAATAATGAGAATAAATGCAGGTAATGATAACAGGGTTGAACTTGAAGAAACACCAATACAAGATGTAGAATCGTACACATATCTTGGCAGCAATATAGACAAAGTTGGAGGAACAGACAGTGATATTAAACTAAAAATACAAAAAGCAAGAGGAGCTTTCATTGCATTGGGAAATATATGGAGATCAAGAGAAATCGGATTCAACATGAAAATAAGAATCTTCAACTCAAATGTGAAGTCAGTCCTATTGTATGGCTCTGAGACATGGAGAACAACAAAGACAACAACCAAAAAGCTACAGACTTTCATAAATGGGTGCTTGCGTAGAATAGAGGGATTAAAATGTTATGACAAGGTTACCAACGTGGAACTGAGGATAAGAACTAGACAAGTGCCAGTGGAACAAGAGATGAGAAGAAGATGATGGCGATGGATAGGACACACATTGAGGAAACCTGTTGATAGCATTACAAGGCAGTCCTTGTTCTGGAACCCCCAGGGCAAGAGAGGCCGAGGTAGACCAAGAAGCACATGGAGAAGAGAGCTGGAAACAGGTGAAAATGATGAGAAAAATGTGGAAAGAACTTGAGATGATGGCACGTGACAGGAGGACTTGGCATGTGTTTGTTGAAGGCCTATGCTCCTTTGGGAGTGGAGGGTTATGAATGAACATATACATGTCTTCCAGAAAGGCTGCTTCTTCGTGATAAATCAACAGCTTGTGTTCTAGCTTCACCTTATTATCTGTGTCCAGCTGTCATAATTAGCCATCATCATGACTTAGCACACAGTCTCCTTATCTGTGTGCCCATGTTGAGTCTATTGTGCTGGTAAATAATTTCTAAAGAATTCAGGTGTATCAGGCCAGTTACAGTTTCCTTAACTGATTGTACTGAAACTCTAGACTATGAGCAGTTCCTAAAACTGATTGACAACTGTTGGCAGAATCACTGCAGGCAGATGGTGAGTGCACATAATTGTTTTGTTTTAAAAAAAAATTAAATCTCAGCAGGCAGATAGTGAGTGGACATAATCCTCTAATCTTTCAGTATTACTTTAATTTATCCTAAAACAACCGCTCCACCTATGTCCCAGTCTTGACATATGGATGCGAGTCGTGGGCAATGACTACAACCCACAAAAGCCAGATCCAAACCTCAGAAATGAGGTATCTGAGGAAAGTGGTTGAAGTAACAAGAAGAGACATGGTCCGCAACCAGACGATCCGTCAAGGCCTGAAATCCCATCCGCTGCAGACCCAAATAGAACAATCCCAACTAAGATGGTTTGGCCATGTCTGCAGAATGGGAGAAGATCGGCTACCACGACAAGCATGGGAAACAAAGAGCCAGGGATCCAGGGATCCAGACCTCCAGGACGACCCAGAGTCCGCTGGGAGGACAACATTAGACAATCTTTGAAGGACCGAGGACTAGAATGGAACCAGGCCAGGAAGAAGACAGCTGATAGAATAGTCTGGCGCTCTCTCTTCCAAACCTCTACACCTCACGGTTAAAGGGGAACGACTAAGTAAGTAAGTATCCTAAAACATTTAGACATTGTCACATGCAACTGAACTTCTTATGCAGGGGTGTTGTGGCATTTATTTTCTCGCCATGTGGACTTTTTTCTTTTAAACAGAGTTTTGTTTGCAAAATTAGTCAAATAATTTGTAGATGAGCAGGCTTATCAGTGGATGTAGCAGAAGAGAGGGCACAATGCACTTGTGTGAAAATAGAGTAAATAATGAATGGATAACATGTTTTACTAGCATGATCCATCAAAATTTCAGCAAGAATTGATAGCTTGTTCATAAAGCTGTTTACACACATTGAGGAAATCAGCTGACAGCACTACAAGACAATCTTTATTCTTGAATTCCTGTGTAAAAGAAATTACAAGTAGGCTCAAAAATGCTAGGGGGAAAAGAATGAGACAGATGAAAATCATAGAGATGACAAGGCAAGAACTTGAACAGGTGGAACATGCCGGAGGTCTTGGTGTGAAATGATTTAAGGCCACTGGTAGCTGAAGGGAAATGCTGATAAAATTGTGTAGTGAAAAGTGTCGTCATCATCCATAAAATTGTTTAGTGAAAAGTGTCAGCATCATCCATAAAATTGTTTAGTGAAAAGTGACAGCATCATCCATAAAACTGTTTAGTGGAAAGCGTCAGCATCATCCATAAAACTGTTTAGTGAAAAGTGTCTTTATCTATAAAATTGTTTAGTGAAAAGTGCCAGCATCATCCATAAAACTGTTTAGTGAAAAGTGCTAGCATCATCCATAAAACTGTTTAGTAAAAAGTGGGACCCAAGACGCAACAAAAGTGAAGATGCAGTAAGCGACCCATAGCTTGACTGCCTGTGTCAGCGAACCAGAGCTGACCAAGACCCTACTCCACCTCCACATGATGGTCTTGGAAACAGGCTGCATCACTGCAGTCTGGCTGAGGAGTAGGGATCGCAGAGGGAAGGCAACCCGGTCCCAAAAATGCCGTGCCAAAGTCGGATGTGTTGGGCCGAAACACGCAGATATCGCAGCTTGTCTGTAAACGGCGACACAACGCAACCAACGTCCTTTTCAGGGTGAACGCAGAAGAAGAAGTTTAGTGAAAAGTGACTATTCATAAAACTGTTTAGTGAAAAGTGTAGGCATCATCCATAAAACTGTTTAGTGAAAAGTGTCGGCATCATCCATAAAATTGTTTAGTGAAAAGTGTCGGCATCATCCATAAAATTGTTTAGTGAAAAGTGCCAGCATCATCCATAAAACTATTTAGTGAAAAGTGTCGTGGTGGGACTGCCAACTTTATAATTATGAAACAAATATATGTGGTTATATGGTGTCAACTTTATGAAAGACATATATATGGGTATATGAAAATGATGAGAGAAGCCTAGGACAGACTGCCAACTTTATCATTATGAAAAAATATATGTCGTTATATGGTGCCATCTTTATTAAAGACATATGTGATTAAATGAAAGCAAACAGAGAAGAAGCTGCCACCAATCCGTGCATCTCTTAATCAGATTTATTCAAACTAAAAATATGTGCTAGTTTTATGTACACAGTTATGTTAGTCGTAATAATTTATGGTATTTCCAGTATATGTGAGTTTGCACCATTTAGATTTTGATAAAATAGTGCTTTACAATATTGCAAACGTTTATATGATAATGTGTTGATAGGTTTTAAACGTTGCTAATGGGCTATACTCGTTTGAATTTCTGAGTTGATGTTCTGTCTGACGTTTTAATGTAGTATGTATGAATGGAAGAACTGTTGTGTCTGATATTATTAACTTAACCAGATATTATATTTAGGGTGCATATCAATGAAAGTACTGTGTAAGTAGAAAAAGCTTGGTGACTTAAGGGCAAGCACTACAGTGAAAACTAACTTTTATTCTAATTACATTTTCAAACTTTTTATATACTCAATAGACACACAGTGTATGTCCATGAGCCAAATTCTACAGTTTATTTTGTTAAAAAACAAGTGGTCTCCATGGTAACCAAAAAAAAAAATCCACCATATTAGATTTTTCACCAATTTTCAAGAGTAAATATCATATGCTTCCTGTCGACCAAAGTTTATCAAATTGCACACACATGTTGTGACTGACAATTAAAACAATTGACAGAAGCTTATTTTGGTACGTTTAAAATTCTATTTTTAATGATTTAAAAAAAAACATTATATTTGAATGAAAAAATATATAAAAACATTAAAAAATATATATATACAGTCTATAAAAATTATCAAAATTCTGTCCTGATCATTTAAAGATATATATGTGTACTACATGCATGCCAAATCTGATAAAGGTCTGGTAGACAGACAGTTGTTAGTTTTTGTTATTATTTGTTAATAAAAAGTTAGTTAAGACAAATTCATTTTACTCACCGAGTGCCTTGTCTTGTCCAATATACTCCATTCTGGGGGGCTGAATGTGTCTAAAATTGTCCAGCACTATATGCTGCACCTCCTTCAGCTTCCTGCAGCTCCTCCTCTCGCCTTTGTCTTGCCTCTTGCCTAATTTTTCTTCTTTTTACAAGTTTGTCAGCCTCATATTTCTGGCTGTTGGCCAGACATTTCATTAATCGCACCTGTCCAAGGCATTTCGAGTTTGTTCCAGATGCTTGGCCATACAGCTTTTTTATCTCTGCACTGGCTGATGGACCAAAGTTGAACTCTCCAATGGCCACAAGGACACTGAACTTGACCCTTTTTAATGACACAAATGTCCGCTTGCTGCAACGACTCCATATAACATTGTGGAGGCTTTCATTTGGATTTTGAGTTGCACCTAGCTCACACCGCTTGAGCAGATGCTGATCAGTAAGACATTCATAAATAGGGGCTAAGTGCTTATGGAGCAGGTTGTAGTCTAGCGGTGTGTGAACTAGGGTCTCGTGGGGTCCAGCTCTTCTCCTTTGGCCATGGAAGCCTGATAGAAATACCAGGAGTTTTCGCCTGGCGGACAAAAATTATGTTGTGGTTTGTCATTTGTTGAATACCCATGGTAAAGAGAAGCCATGATGGCTTGTTTCATCTCTGGGGCTGTACTATGCTGGCGGATGGCTGTGGTGTAGTAAATACACAATTTTCGTATGGCATTTTGGGTCAGACAACCATGGCCATTTCCCCTAAGGGTGACTTTTTGTTTCCTGCAGTCAGTAATGAGTGTCCTCAGCGCAGTGCCCAATCGCTTTGCGACATGGTTGACGCACTCACTCCTCTTTGGTCATGTCAACTTCTGGACCATACGGTTTGATGTCACAGAGTCTGTTGTAGGCCTTGGAATCGCCATCTGATAGCAAAACAGTGTAGCGTAGCTTGTGATTTGCTACTGAACAAAGCCAGAGAACCTCACAGGCTTTTACCTCCATCATTCCGGCTGACCCTTCATAATTACGACAGCAGACCTTCAGATGCTCTGCTTTCCATTTTTCAAATCTTTTAGGTTGGTCTTTCAGTTGCCACTGACCAGTAGTCTCGCAGGTGTGACAGAAGGAAGACATAATGTGCGTATCGATGACCATACCAGTCAAGATGTCGATAACACTGCCAACACCTATCAGTGACTTATGACCTCTAGCTAGCCAAGTTGCATCAAAGCTAACAGCGATGTCAATGACTTCTTTTTTATTAATGGTACGATGCTGACTCTTAGCATGTTCAGCTCGGACGATGCTGACGGCACGTTGAAATACTGTAGAGTTGTGCACGATATCCAAATGATCAAAAATTTGATCTGCAAATTTATGGAATGTTTTCTGGTGCAGGCCAGGGAGGTCTAAGTTCTCACAGAAGAGATTGAAAATAGATGGGCCCATTCCAGACATGAGGACTCCAAGAACAGCTGATTTGTTGATTGCATGTCCCAGAGGGCCGCGACCTTCTGGTTCCCTCTCGGATGTGTACGTTCGAGAAATTGCTTTTTTACATGTGTCGCATACAACTTCCAGGAAGAGGGAGAAACCCTTTGACTTGGTGTTGTCAGTTCTTGTGTGCAATGTGCTCTGCTTGCACACGTTGCAACACGCATTGGTGAGACCATTGTTGATAAAAGAAATGTCCACAATGGTTCTGTACGTAGGTTTAGGGGGAGCACAGACATTGTTATGAGAAGCACCATTCTTCTCGCGCTCAAGTTCATTTTAATATCAGATCGACTTGGGCCAGCGGTGAAAGGCACTATTGGATCAGCAATTTGAACTATAGGCCTATCGGATACTGGTATGCAGACATACGTTGATGATAAGCCTACATCAGGTTGGTTATCATTCACCGCTGATTCAGTCGTAACATTGCTGGAAATTACACACTTTCGACGTGCTCTAGCGACAGAAAGTTGCTTTGCTTTCTTACCTTTTCTTCCCATTTTGAAGTAATAGAACACAATTTAATGAGATTTAGACTTAATCAAGAGAAAAATGTCGTACTACATTAAATGGAACAAAGTTATTTGTTTACGGGCGGAAGTACCTGTCGTTATGTTCCGTATTTGCGCATACAAAGCTGCGCGTGTTATGACCAATCAGAAAGATAAACACCAATGCATCATGAATAGGCTTTGACTGAGAGAATGGGGTCACTGCATGACCTCTCCTTATAAGGAAGTTAGTGTAAAAGAATGGACAATTTTGAATGCCAAATCAACCAGAGATATGTGAAATAAAGGTTTCGAATTTGCTATAATTCGGGAGACAAAGAAATTCCCTTTTCGTTGATACCAAATACTTCGCGATGCGCTCAGCATAACTAAGGTATTATTGAGAGACAAATCGTACATTTTCGGCACAAATTTGCAAATCATAGCTTGGGGGTAGTGCCGAAAATATGCTTTTTGACCCATCAAATGCATTTTTTGTGTCATAAAACCTTACTCAATCGATTCCTCGATGATTATTTAATAAAATCAGCTCAAAAGTAAAAAATCAATATTTTGTTCCTAAAACCCGATTTTCACTGCCGTGGATGGCCTTAGTAGTACTGAAGATTAAAAGGGGGAAAAAAGAGATTTATTGTGTGAGCTTACAGCCAAATTAATATTGCAGCTTTTTACTAAATATTGCATTTCTTGGTGTCCAATTTCTGTAGATCATGATTCGAAGCATCTTTTTGTTTCTGGACCGAACTTATGTCCTGCAGAACTCATCAATCCTCTCCATATGGTGAGTCGCAAGACACATATTTTATATGATGCTGAGTGTGAGAATAATTTGGATGTTGATGTCTCACTGCAGCATACATAAAGGAACAGGGAATACTAAACAAGAAGGGGATTCATTTTACAGTCTGGGGTGGGGGGGGGGGGGGGGGGGTGTAAAGATAAATTATAGGACTACTGTGCATCAAGTATTCAATTCTCTTAATATAATTATCAATTTTTTTTTTTTTTTTAGATAGTAATCTTTAGTTCCACTTTCACATTTTCATGTTCCAGTAGCAGTCTGTCAGAGTTGTTGGTATAAAATATGTGATGTTTGGATTTATTATTTATACATGTGATGTCTGTGTATCAGTTTCTTTAAAGCACAGGATTTTTACACACATGTTGTATCATGTTTTTCTGTAGCACAAGCTTGCTGTGAGTCTATTACTGTTGTAACTTACATTGTCTTCTTATTCCAGGGACATGGGACTGGATTTGTTCAGACAACACATAATCTCAGACAAAGTGGTGGAAGCCAAGACGGTCGATGGTCTCCTCAAGTTGATTGAGAGAGAGAGAAATGGGGAGGCAGTCAACAGACAGTTACTTAAAAGTTTGCTAAGAATGCTTTCAGATTTGAATGTAAGGTCACAGAAGTGTTCATGTCTAGAAATATGACATTTAGAGGTTAATAAAGAAGAGCAACTTATCTCTAACAAGAAAATTACCAAAATTTGTCATTCTAGAAGAAATGTGAAGATGTGCATTCAGAATAATAATACTAGCTGTGTATTGTTATTTGATTTGTATTGTTTGGCTGTTTACTGAGGATAAACTTTTATCTTTCACAAATAATTGATTATCAAGTATGATACAGAGAATTCATTGTCTCTGATTTACAGATTTACCAGAAAGCTTTTGAAAAGAAATTTCTTGAAGCCACAGAAATGTTGTATGCGGCAGAAGGTCAGAGGCTGGTTCAAGAACGAGAGGTAAGATTTTCAAGTAGGGAAATATAACTGTAGCTTATCACATGGATTATATGCCTTTTGTATATTCTCACGATCAAGTCCACATCTTCAGATTGTTGAGTTTTAAAGTACCTCATTTGTTCACACATCTGATGTTTCATGTTTCTGGGTGTTTTGTTCATGCTGGCATCTTCTGCTTCAGGTTTTATTTAGAGTCTTTTATTGTTGGGGACTGGTCAGGTTTAAGAATATCTCATGGGGACAGACATCTGCACTTGGAGTAGTTCATCCGTGTAGACTTCTGTCACCTCAGTTCTCAAAGTTGCTGATTTGTATAGATATTGTATTTCAGTTTTCAGAGCAGCTTGTATGTACGAACATATGTTGTTTCAGTTCTTGGAGTAACTCATTTATGTAAACATCTGTTCCTTCAGTTCTCAGAGTAGCTGATTTGTGTAGACATTATTGTTTCAGTTTTCAGAGTAGTTCATTTATGTAGACGTATTGTTTTAGCTCTGAGAGTAGCTTTTTTGTTTAAACATCTGTTATTTCAGTTCTCAGAGTAACTCATTTATGTAAATGTCTGTTGGTTCAGCTCTCAGAGTAACATCTATTCTCAGTCCACCTTGTAACTGTAGCAGAACAACACCACCTCCCACAGACACGAAAAATAATTGAACAATACCCAATAATAAAAACCACACTCACAGATAGCACACTAACAAGAGGTACGAACCCAACAATACTTAAAACAGCTACTTTAGAGACTAGACAGCTACCCTAGCACTGCAATACATGCATACACATATGGCTCAGCATTCAAGGCCACCATAAATGCTGGACTTGGAGCATATGTGAAATACCCAAATGACAGCATACTAGAAATATATGAACCATGCAGAGAATTCTGTACTAACTACCAAGCAGAGATTACAGCAATAAACGTGACCCTCACAGCAATAGACAGCCAATTAAAACAAGAATTACAATAATCTTCACCGATTCAAAATCAACGCTTCAGGCTTTAGAAAATTACCTCCAAACTGAAAATAAAGAAATGATACAGCTGGCCGAAACAGTTGACAACTTGCTAACAAAATACAACATCAGACTCACTCTCTAGTGGATACCAGGACAGACAGACTTGCAAAACTAGGAGCAAGCATGGTTTAAACAAACACTCCAGCAAACATGCAGACAGCTAAATGAATACTCCAAAACAACTTTAAAGAGGAATGGCTGAACCGATGGACAAAAGGGTCTACTGGACATGCCTTGTATAAAGAAATGGCCCATCCCAACAAACATAACAACATTAATAACCTGTGATGTATGGAGCAGAGCACAATCTTCCAACTAAGAACAGAACACACCAGACTCAACAAGCTCTTAGACAAATTAAACCCCGCTCATGAGCCTAATTGCCGCAACTGTACCCATCATCCGTATGAGACAGTTCAGCATGTGCTGCTCACTTGCCCTGGACTTTCCACATACAGACGACAGCTATTGCTGGGTTCCCCAACAATCACAAACACTGTATATAGCACCACTCAACAGCTACAGAACACATACATATTCTTCAGCTTGGCATTGACTGCTAAAGAGCAACAAGCTCAGCAGCCTTAGTTAATCAACAACAACAACAGTCCACCATGTGTAAATATCTACCTTCAAGAGTTCTTCATTCATATAAACATTTACCTTCGAGAGTTCCTCAGTCATATTAACATATACATTCAAAAGTGCTTCAGTCGTGAACATCTACCTTCAAAAGAGTTCCTCATTCATGTAAACATCTATTTTCAAGAGTACCTCAGGTCATGTAAACATTTACCTTCAAGAGTTCCTCAGTCATATTAACATATACATTCAAAAGTACTTCAGTCATTTGAACATCTTCCTTCAAGAGTTCCTCATTCATGTAAACATCTACCTTCATGAGTTCCTCATTCATGTAAACATCTACCTTCAAGAGTACCTTAAGTCATGTAAACATCTATCTTCAAGAGTACGTCAAGTTATGTAAACATCTACCTTCAAGAGTTCCTCAAGTCAAGTAAAAATCTACCTTCAAGAGTTCCTCATTCATGTAAACATCTACCTTCAAGTGTACCTCAAATCATGTAAACATCTACCTTCAAGAGTACATCAAATCATGTAAACATCTACCTTCAAGAGCACGTCAAGTCATGTAAACATCTACCTTCAAGAGTTCCTCATTCATGTAAACAACTACCTTCAAGAGTTCCTCATTCATGTAAACATCTACCTTTAAGAGTTCCTCATTCATGTAAACATCTACCTTCAAGAGTACCTCAAGTCATGTAAACATCTACCTTCAAGAGTACATCAAGTCATGTAAACATCTACCTTCAAGAGCATGTCAAGTCATGTAAACATCTACCTTCAAGAGTTCCTCATTCATGTAAACATCTACCTTCAAGAGTTCCTCATTCATGTAAACATCTACCTTCAGGAGTATCTCAAGTCATGTAAACATCTACCTTCAAGAGTTCCTCAAGTCATGTAAACATCTACCATCAAGAGTTCCTCAAGTCATGTAAACATCTGCCTTCAAGAGTTCCTCATTCATGTGAACATCTGCCTTCAAGAGTTCCTCAAGTCAAGTAAAAATCTACCTTCAAGAGTTCCTCATTCATGTAAACATCTACCTTCAGAAGTACCTCAAGTCATGTAAACATCTACCTTCAAGAGTTCCTCAAGTCATGTAAACATCTACCATCAAGAGTTCCTCAAGTCATGTAAACATCTACCATCAAGAGTATCTCAAGTCATGTAAACATCTACCTTCAAGAGTACATCAAGTCATGTAAACATCTACCTTCAAGAGCACGTCAAGTCATGTAAACATCTACCTTCAAGAGTTCCTCATTCATGTAAACAACTACCTTCAAGAGTTCCTCATTCATGTAAACATCTACCTTCAAGAGTACCTCAAGTCATGTAAACATCTACCTTCAAGAGTACGTCAAGTCATGTAAACATCTACCTTCAAGATCACATCAAGTCATGTAAACATCTACCATCAAGAGTTCCTCAAGTCATGTAAACATCTGCCTTCAAGAGTTCCTCATTCATGTGAACATCTACCTTCAAGAGTTCCTGAAGTCAAGTAAAAATCTACCTTCAAGAGTTCCTCATTCATGTGAACATCTACCTTCAAGAGTTCCTAATTCATGTAAACATCTGCCTTCACGAGTTCCTCATTCATGTAAACATCTACCTTCAAGAGTTCCTCATTCATGTAAATATCTGCCTTCACGAGTTCCTCATTCATGTAAACATACACATTCAAAAGTGCCTTAATCATGTAAACATCTACCTTCAAGAGTTCATCATTCATGTAAACATATACACATTCAAAAGTGCTTCAATCATGTAAACATCTACCTTCAAGAGTTCCTCATTCATGTAAACATGTACATTCAAAAGTGCTTCAGCCATGCACATAAAAGTATTATTTCAGGTCTGAGAGTGACTAATTCATGTTTTTCATCTGCTGACAAAGTACATGAGACATACAACGCGCCTGTTGTTTCAGGTTTCAGAGTACCTCCTTCATGTTGAGAAGCGACTGACAGAAGAGAATGAAAGACTGTTGCTTTATCTGGATCAGTCAACAAAGTGAGTGCAGTGGATGGTTTTCTTTGTCATATGCTGTCATGTAAGCACATCTATTTCTGTCATCAAGATGGTAGTTTGATCTGAGCTGGTTAAGTAACATTCTGAAATCTTCATTTATTACATTTGTTGTTGTTTTTTGTTTTTTTTTGTATGCTTATTGAAATAACAAGCTTACTGTCAGTAAAGTTTTATCGGCTGTCGTAAAGGTTACCAGCTTTAGTCTGTAAAGTTTATCAGCTTGCTGACAGTAAAGGTTATCACCGTACTGTCAGTAAAATTTATCAGCCTGCTGTCGTAAAGGCTACCAGCTTTAGTCTGTAAAATTTATCAGCTTGCTGACAGTAAAGGTTATCACCGTACTGTCAGTAAAATTTATCAGCCTGCTGTCGTAAAGGTTACCAGCTTTAGTCTGTAAAGTTTATCAGCTTGCTGACAGTAAAGGTTACCACTGTACTGTAGTAAAATTTATCAGCCTGCTGTCATAAAGGTTGCCAGCTTTAGTCTGTAAAGTTTATCAGCTTGCTGTCAGTAAAGGTTACCACTGTACTGTAGTAAAGTTTATCAGCCTGCTGTTGTAAAGGTTGCCAGCTTTAGTCTGTAAAGTTTATCAGCTTGCTGACAGTAAAAGTTACCAGCTTACTGTCAGTAACATTTATCAGCTTACAATCTGTAAAGGTTGTCAGCTTACAATCTGTAAAGGTTGTCAGTAAAGGTTGTCAGCTTACTGTCAGTAAAAATGTATCAGCTTGCTGACAATAAAGGTTACCAGCTTACTATCAGTAAAGGTTGTCAGCTTACTGTCAGTAAAGGTTGTCAGCTTACTGTCAGTAAAGGTTGTCAGCTTACTGTCAGTTAAGTTTATCAGCTTACTGTCAGTAAAGGTTGTCAGCTTACTGTCAGTTAAGTTTATCAGCTTACTGTCAGTTAAGTTTATCAGCTTACTGTCAGTTAAGGTTACCACTGTACTGTCAGTAAAGTTTATCAGCCTGCTGTCGTAAAGGTTATCACCGTACTGTCAGTAAAATTTATCAGCCTGCTGTCGTAAAGGTTACCAGCTTTAGTCTGTAAAGTTTATCAGCTTGCTGACAGTAAAGGTTACCACTGTACTGTAGTAAAGTTTATCAGCCTGCTGTCGTAAAGGTTACCAGCTTTAGTCTGTAAAGTTTATCAGCTTGCTGACAGTAAAAGTTACCAGCTTACTGTCAGTAACGTTTATCAGCTTACAATCTGTAAAGGTTGTCAGCTTACAATCTGTAAAGGTTGTCAGCTTACTGTCAGTAAAAATGTATCAGCTTGCTGACAATAAAGGTTACCAGCTTACTATCAGTAAAGGTTGTCAGCTTACTGTCAGTAAAGGTTGTCAGCTTACTGTCAGTAAAGGTTGTCAGCTTACTGTCAGTTAAGTTTATCAGCTTACTGTCAGTAAAGGTTGTCAGCTTACTGTCAGTTAAGTTTATCAGCTTACTGTCAGTTAAGTTTATCAGCTTACTGTCAGTTAAGTTTATCAGCTTACTGTCAGTAAAGGTTACCACTGTACTGCCAGTAAAGTTTATCAGCCTGCTGTCATAAAGGTTAACAGCTTTAGTCTGTAAAGTTTATCAGCTTGCTGACAGTAAAGGTTACCACTGTACTGTCAGTAAAGTTTATCAGCCTGCTGTCGTAAAGGTTACCAGCTTTAGTCTGTAAAGTTTATCAGCTTTCTGACAGTAAAAGTTACCAGCTTACTGTCAGTAACATTTATCAGCTTACAATCTGTAAAGGTTGTCAGCTTACAATCTGTAAAGGTTATCAGCTTACTGTCAGTAAAAATGTATCAGCTTGCTGACAATAAAGGTTACCAGCTTACTATCAGTAAAGGTTGTCAGCTTACTGTCAGTAAAGGTTGTCAGCATACTGTCAGTAAAGGTTGTCAGCTTACTGTCAGTAAAGGTTGTCAGCTTACTGTCAGTTAAGTTTATCAGCTTACTATCAGTAAAGGTTGTCAGCTTACTGTCAGTAAAGGTTGTCAGCTTACTGTCAGTTAAGTTTATTAGCTTACTGTCAGTAAAGGTTGTCAGCTTCAGTCAGTTTGTAAAAATGTAAACCACAATCAAAAGTTAATGCTACATCTCGGATATAAAAGGTAGTCCCATAGGAGGTATTGGGTTGTGAAGTGCTCTACCCCGTCTCTGCTGATCTAACCTCACATCTAAATGACGAGCATTTTCACTCCTTGCATAACATGATGATCTTATCATCAAACCTGCAGATAAGGGTGGTACGGCGGTTATTTGACAAGGACTTGTATAATAAGGAAGGAATTACAGAGTTTTGCAACACCATCTTCTACTCACATTGTGTGGGTGATGCTACAGTTCAAAATAACCTTACTGTTTATAAGACTATCCGTGGTCTCGTCCGCTATGACCTTCCTTCTGGTGCTTTATCTCTTCATACTTTTGACAACAGTAAACTGGCAGACAGGTTTCGTGAGCATTAAATGACATTTATCATAACAAACCTACACCTATGGCTCTTCATTTTAATAGACCTGACCACACAGGCAATTCTGATATCCAAATAACAGCCATCCGCTCATGCTTTTGTGATGACCAGACTCGCTTTTCCTTGGAGAATCGTCTCATTTTTCAAGTGGGTTGTCTTTCTCCATATGGCTTGAATGTCCAACATGATTTTGCTTAAATTCTGCTGTATGCTGATTTTCCATTATTTCAGTCCCTTGTTTTCCCCACTTTTTCACAATGTCTTTTTTGTTGCATATGTTTTGTTTCATATTTTATTTACGTATTTGTGTGTATCTATGTCACTTCCTTTGCAAGATTTTATCTAGGCTGCAGGATATTATTTGACGTTGAAACTTCCCCTGGAACTATCTATAGTACATGTTAGTGTCATCAACTCAGTCTTACATGACACAATAGTTGACACTTCCCCAGGAACTATCTGTATTACATGTTGGTATCATCAACTCAGTCTTACATGACACAATAGTTGAGACTTCCCCAGGAACTATCTGTATTACATGTTGGTGTCATCAACTCAGTCTTACATGACACAATAGTTGAGACTTCCCCGGGAACTATCTGTATTACATGTTGGTGTCATCAACTCAGTCTTACATGACAAAATAGTTGAGACTTCCCCAGGAACTATCTGTATTACATGTTGGTGCCATCAACTCAGTCTTACATGACAAAATAGTTGAGACTTCCCCGGGAACTATCTGTATTACATGTTGGTGTCATCAACTCAGTCTTACATGACAAAATAGTTGAGCCTTCCCTGGGAACTATCTGTATTACATGTTGGTGTCATCAACTCAGTCTTACATGACAAAGTAGTTGAGACTTCCCCGGGAACTATCTGTAGTACATGTTGGTGTCATCAACTCAGTCTTACATGACACAATAGTTGAGACTTCCCCGGGAACTATCTGTATTACATGTTGGTGTCATCAACTCAGTCTTACATGACACAATAGTTGAGACTTCCCCGAGAACTATCTGTATTACATGTTGGAGTCATCAACTCAGTCTTACATGACACAATAGTTGAGACTTCCCCGGGAACTATCTGTATTACATGTTGGTGTCCTGAACTCAAACTTACATGACAAATTAGTAGAGACACTGAGTAACTATCTGTAGTACATGTTGGTGTCATCAACTCAGAATCTTAAATGACAAATTAGTAGAGACACCCAGTAACTATCTGTATTACATGTTGGTGTCCTGAACTCAAACTTACATGACAAATTAGTAGAGACACTGAGTAACTATCTGTAGTACATGTTGGTGTCATCAACTCAGAATCTTAAATGACAAATTAGTAGAGACACCCAGTAACTATCTGTATTACATGTTGGTGTCCTGAACTCAAACTTACATGACAAATTAGTTGAGACACCCAGTAACTATCTGTAGTACATGTTGGTGTCATCAACTCAGAATCTTACATGACAAATTAGTAGAGACACCCAGTAACTATCTGTAGTACATGTTGGTGTCATCAACTCAGAATCTTACATGACAAATTAGTAGAGACACTGAGTAACTATCTGTAGTACATGTTGGTGTCATCAACTCAGAATCTTAAATGACAAATTAGTAGAGACACCCAGTAACTATCTGTATTACATGTTGGTGTCATCAACTCAGTCTTACATGACACAATAGTTGAGACTTCCCCAGGAACTATCTGTAGTACATGTTGGTGTCATCAACTCAGAATCTTAAATGACAAATTAGTAGAGACACCCAGTAACTATCTGTAGTACATGTTGGTGTCCTGAACTCAAACTTACATGACAAATTAGTAGAGACACCCAGTAACTATCTGTATTACATGTTGGTGTCCTGAACTCAGAATCTTAAATGACAAATTAGTAGAGACACCCAGTAACTATCTGTAGTACATGTTGGTGTCATCAACTCAGAATCTTACTTACTTACTTAGTCGTTCCCCTTCCGTGAGGTGTAGAGGTTTGGAAGAGAGAGCGCCAGACCATTCTATCAGCTGTCTTCTTCCTGGCCTGGTTCCATTCTAGTCCTCGGTCCTTCAAAGATTGTCTAATGTTGTCCTCCCAGCGGACTCTGGGTCGTCCTGGAGGTCTGGATCCCTGGCTCTTTGTTTCCCATGCTTGTCATGGTAGCCGATCTTCTCCCATTCTGCAGACATGGCCAAACCATCTTAGTTGGGACTGTTCTATTTGGGTCTGCAGCGGATGGGATTTCAGGCCATTGACGGATCGTCTGGTTGCGGACCATGTCTCTTCTTGTTACTTCAACCACTTTCCTCAGATACCTCATTTCTGAGGTTTGGATCTGGCTTTTGTGGGTTGTAGTCATTGCCCACGACTCGCATCCATATGTCAAGACTGGGACATAGGTGGAGCGGTATACAGCCATCTTCGTTTTCTTACCAACCTCTTTCTTGCTGAGGAATCCACGATTTATGGCCTGAAAAAGTCTCCCAGCCTCTGCTTTTCGAGTGGCCAACTTTTCTTTGATGCCTCCCTTTCGGTCTATAATAGCTCCGAGATATTTAAAGTGGTTGACCTGCTCCAGAACCTGTTCTCCCAACTTAATCTGATGTTTTCTTTCTTCTCGTGATATCACCATGGATTTTGTTTTAGAGCTGCTTATGACCATCCCTCTCTTCTCCAGCTCTTCCTTCCAGACTTGCAGGTGGGATTGGAGATGTGCCTCTGATTTAGCAATCAGGGCAACATCATCAGCAAATGCCAGCTCCGAAATATAGACCTGTCTCATCTTCCAGTACCCCACTGAATACTTTCTTGTTCTCTCCTTACATGCCTTGATGACATCGTCCATAAGGAGTATGAAGAGGTAAGGTGATAGGATATCACCTTGTCTTACACCAGTGGTGGTCCTGAACTCTTCTGACTTATGGTTTGCTGTCCTCACATAATTTCTGCAAGACTTGTAGAAGCTCTGTATAGCATGAATCAGAGGTGCTGGAATATTCTTCCTTGCCAAACAGTCCCAAAGTTTGCTCCAGGGGACCCTGTCAAACGCCTTTTCCAGATCTATGAAACAAAGATGGATCTCACTTTTATACTCAAGGGCCTTTTCACTCAGCTGTCTGAGTGTGAAGATTAGGTCTTGAGTACTTCGGTTTGCTCGGAATCCGCACTGGACCTCATCCAATTGTGGCTCAGCTAGGCGTCGTAGTCTCTGCTCTAGGATTCTAGAGTAGATTTTACCAGGGACACTGAGAAGGGATATGCCTCTATGGTTTCCACATTGTCGATTGTCACCCTTTTTGAAAATTGGTGTTATGATGGCAATCTCCCAATCCTTTGGTATGGTCTTGTTGCACCATGCTGCCTGTAGGACCTTTAAGAACTCAGAATCTTACATGACAAATTAGTAGAGACACCCAGTAACTATCTGTAGTACATGTTGGTGTCATCAACTCAGAATCTTAAATGACAAATTAGTAGAGACACCCAGTAACTATCTGTATTACATGTTGGTGTCATCAACTCAGTCTTACATGACACAATAGTTGAGACTTCCCCAGGAACTATCTGTAGTACATGTTGGTGTCATCAACTCAGAATCTTACATGACAAATTAGTAGAGACACCCAGTAACTATCTGTAGTACATGTTGGTGTCATCAACTCAGAATCTTACATGACAAATTAGTAGAGACACCCAGTAACTATCTGTAGTACATGTTGGTGTCATCAACTCAGAATCTTACATGACAAATTAGTAGAGACACCCAGTAACTATCTGTAGTACATGTTGGTATCATCAACTCAGAATCTTAAATGACAAATTAGTAGAGACACCCAGTAACTATCTGTATTACATGTTGGTGTCATCAACTCAGTCTTACATGACACAATAGTTGAGACTTCCCCAGGAACTATCTGTAGTACATGTTGGTGTCATCAACTCAGAATCTTAAATGACAAATTAGTAGAGACACCCAGTAACTATCTGTATTACATGTTGGTGTCATCAACTCTGTCTTACATGACACAGTAGTTGAGACTTCCCCAGGAACTATCTGTAGTACATGTTGGTGTCATCAACTCAGAATCTTAAATGACAAATTAGTAGAGACACCCAGTAACTATCTGTATTACATGTTGGTGTCATCAACTCAGTCTTACATGACACAATAGTTGAGACTTCCCCAGGAACTATCTGTAGTACATGTTGGTGTCATCAACTCAGAATCTTACATGACAAATTAGTAATGTGCAACCTGCTGCTGTAAGACAAAATTATTATTGTGCTATTGAAAATATTATCTCTATCTTTGTTTACAGGAAGCCTCTTATCCAGTGTGTTGAGAAACATCTGCTTGAGAATCATTTGAAACAAATTCTCCAGAAAGGTTTGTGTCTTCTCACATTTGGTATTTGTCATTGATGAATTAAGTCTCAGCTACGCCAACGCTGTGTGGTAAAGTTTGAAACTTGATGATATTGTGAATGTTGTACTGGCGGGGGTTCCTTGTCTGACGGGAAAATATTGGATAAGGTTGTCATTTATTGTGTGGATGGTGGTTGATTAGCCAGCAGCATTTCACATCAAAATAAAAATGATCCAGAAGTGAGTAGCACCTACAAGAAGATGGATGCTGGAGCAACAGACATATTTAAGAAGTACATCGTTCCTCTAGTACAGCATGGTGTACACCACGGAAGGAAGAATGAATTTGAAGTGGTCATTGGAACCCACAGACTGAACTAAATTTGGCTGAAATAATTTGCTTGTGATCATGTTGTTTCCATTCAAATCTCTCTCTTACCTGTATCTTCAGTTCTTGTGAGACCATAGACTATCTGTTATGTGCAGTCAGCAGTGTCAACATTCAGTCAGCGCCCGTAACTTTCTTGACTGCTTAGGCCATAGTATAGTCAACACATTTTATTTATCTCATCTCATCTAACACTTTCTTGTTCTCCCCATGTGAATCTTCATTACTGTCACAGCTTTTCTTTTCCATGTGCTTGTTGATCTCACCCTTGACCTTGACCTGCGGGTGGTGTTGTCATTGCCATATAAGTTAACATTTATGTCTTGCACCTCGTGTGTGTGTGTGTGTGTGTGCGCGCATGTGATTTTTATTTTGTTTTTTTTGCTCCTGCAAGAGCATTGGGCTCAACCATATTGAGAATATAAAAAACAAAGCACTGAGGTGGTTACAACTTGAAACATTGGGCTCAACCATATTGAGAATATAAAAAACAAAGCACTGAGGTGGTTAAAACTTGAAACATTGGGCTCAACCATATTGAGAATATAAAAAACAAAGCACTGAGGCGGTTACAACTTGAAACATTGGGCTCAACCATATTGAGAATATAAAAAACAAAGCACTGAGGCGGTTACAACTTGAAACATTGGGCTCAGCCTTATTGAGAATATAAAAAACAAAGCACTGAGGCGGTTACAACTTGAAACATTGGGCTCAACCATATTGAGAATATAAAAAACAAAGCACTGAGGTGGTTACAACTTGAAACATTGGGCTCAACCATATTGAGAATATAAAAAACAAAGCACTGAGGTGGTTACAACTTGAAACATTGGGCTCAACCATATTGAGAATATAAAAAACAAAGCACTGAGGTGGTTACAACTTGAAACATTGGGCTCAACCATATTGAGAATATAAAAAACAAAGCACTGAGGCGGTTACAACTTGAAACATTGGGCTCAACCATATTGAGAATATAAAAAACAAAGCACTGAGGTGGTTACAACTTGAAACATTGGGCTCAACCATATTGAGAATATAAAAAACAAAGCACTGAGGTGGTTACAACTTGAAACATTGGGCTCAACCATATTGAGAATATAAAAAACAAAGCACTGAGGTGGTTACAATTTGAAACATTGGGCTCAACCATATTGAGAATATAAAAAAACAAAGCACTGAGGTGGTTACAACTTGAAACATTGGGCTCAACCATATTGAGAATATAAAAAACAAAGCACTGAGGCGGTTACAACTTGAAACATTGGGCTCAACCATATTGAGAATATAAAAAACAAAGCACTGAGGTGGTTACAACTTGAAACATTGGGCTCAACCATATTGAGAATATAAAAAAACAAAGCACTGAGGTGGTTACAACTTGAAACATTGGGCTCAACCATATTGAGAATATAAAAAACAAAGCACTGAGGTGGTTACAACTTGAAACATTGGGCTCAACCATATTGAGAATATAAAAAACAAAGCACTGCGGTGGTTACAACTTGAAACATTGGGCTCAACCATATTGAGAATATAAAAAACAAAGCACTGAGGTGGTTACAACTTGAAACATTGGGCTCAACCATATTGAGAATATAAAAAACAAAGCACTGAGGCGGTTACAACTTGAAACATTGGGCTCAACCATATTGAGAATATAAAAAACAAAGCACTGAGGCGGTTACAACTTGAAACATTGGGCTCAACCATATTGAGAATATAAAAAACAAAGCACTGAGGTGGTTACAACTTGAAACATTGGGCTCAACCATATTGAGAATATAAAAAACAAAGCACTGAGGTGGTTACAACTTGAAACATTGGGCTAAACCATATTGAGAATATAAAAAAACAAAGCACTGAGGTGGTTACAACTTGAAACATTGGGCTCAACCATATTGAGAATATAAAAAACAAAGCACTGAGGCGGTTACAGCTTGAAACATTGGGCTCAACCATATTGAGAATATAAAAAACAAAGCACTGAGGTGGTTACAACTTGAAACATTGGGCTAAACCATATTGAGAATATAAAAAACAAAGCACTGAGGCGGTTACAACTTGAAACATTGGGCTCAACCATATTGAGAATATAAAAAACAAAGCACTGAGGTGGTTACAGCTTGAAACATTGGGCTCAACCATATTGAGAATATAAAAAACAAAGCACTGAGGTGGTTACAACTTGAAACATTGGGCTCAACCATATTGAGAATATAAAAAACAAAGCACTGAGGTGGTTACAACTTGAAACATTGGGCTAAACCATATTGAGAATATAAAAAAACAAAGCACTGAGGCGGTTACAACTTGAAACATTGGGCTCAACCAAATTGAGAATATAAAAAACAAAGCACTGAGGTGGTTACAACTTGAATCATTGGGCAACTGCTGGCGCAGTTTTGTCACCAAAAACCAGAATGGTTCTGTTGAAGGTCAAGGCTTCTCTAGCAGTTTATTTTATGTGATGAAGTCACTAGCCTCCATACAGAGCTGTCTTAAGTTGCCTTTTTTGCACTGTGGGGTTTTGTTTCTCGTGTCAAACATGCAATGCTTTTATTTCTTTCTTCTGCACTGTGAGATCCTGTTGCTTGTGTCTTATCATTCACTACCTCTGTCTCTTATCTATTTCACTGTGGGGTGTTCTGTTTCTTGTATCTAATCATTCACCACTTCTGTCTTTTATCTATTTCACTGTGGGGTGTTCTGTTTCTTGTGTCTGATCATTCACCACTTCTGTTTCTTATCTATTTCACTGTGGGGTGTTCTGTTTCTTGTGTCTAATCTTTCACTACTTCTGTTTCTTACCTGTTGGACTGTGAGATGTTCTGTTTCTTGTGTCTAATCATTCACTACTTCTGTTTCTTATCTATTTCACTGTGGGGTGTTCTGTTTCTTGAGTCTAATCATTCACTACTTCTGTTTCTTGCCTGTTGGACTGTGGGTGGTTCTGTTTCTTTTGTCCAATCCTTTACCCCTTTTATTTATCTGTCACACTTTGTCAGATGTTTTATTTCAGAGATTTTTATTTATGACTGTTCTACAACCCAGTTTATCACAAAGACATACAGAATCTAATCTCATAACAATTAACAGTAGAAGGTGAATTCATTAAAATCTGGTCATTGTCACAGAGATGCCACAGATAGTAGAAATAGGAAAGGCAAGAATATGTTTCCAAACTTGTTCTTTCAGATTGTAAAACATCTATCTGTACAATCACGGGGTAGGTGCCTGAGATTTATAGATTCAGCCGTCAGTGCCCTCAGATTTCAAAATCCAGCAGTTAGTGCCCTCAGATTTCAAAATCCAGCAGTTAGTGCCCTCAGATTTCAAAATCCAGCAGTTGGTGCTCCCAGATTTCAAGATTCAGCAGTTGGTGCCCTCACATTTCAAAATTCAGCCTTCGGTACCCTCATATTTGTAGATTCAGCATTCAGTGCCCTCATATTTCTAGTTCTATTTGCGGACAGCTGTGCCCTCAACACCTGCACAGAATTGGACATGCAGAACAATATGAGGAGGCTTTCTATAGCGTGTGATGACTTTGGTCTTACTATCAATACGAAGAAATCTGAGGTAATGTTGCAACCTGCTCCTGGGAAGCCAACGGGCTGATCACCTGTTTGCTAGTCAATTTGATTACGGAAACAACGGCAAATGGATTAATTTATTGTTGCCCTAAAGACGCCACTAGGCGTGATGGGATACAACGGCAAAGAAATCAATTTGTTGTTGCCCTAAGACGCCACTAGGCGTATTGGCCACTGACTGCTTTGTCGGTTGGTGGCTAAGGATGGAAGAAGAAGAAGAAGAAGCTCCTGGGAAACCTTACTGTGAACCAAATATCACAGTAAAGAACCAACGTCTTCAAGTGGTGGACAGCTTCGCTTATCTTGGCAGTACCCTTACCAAAGATGCGAATATCGACTCCGAGGTCAACAACAGAATTGTCTAGGCAAGTGCGGCTTTCGGAAGATTAATAGTAAATGTCTGGGATCAACAAAGAATTAGTGCTGCCACCAAGATAAAAGTATATCATGCAATAGTGTTCACTACCCTCCTGTATGCCTGTGAAACATGGACAGTGTATAGCAGACATGCCAAGAAGCTTAATCATTTCCACATGAGCTGTCTTCACAGGATTCTCAGGATCAAGTGGCATGATAGAGTATCTAATTCTGAGGTCCTCAACAGAGCACATATCTCAAGCATTTACACATTGCTGCAGAGGGCCCAAATTAGATGGGCCGGGCATGTTCGCACAGCGAACTCTCCATGGGTAAGCGAACAGTAGGGGGACAAAAGAAACGCTTCAAAGATACACTGAAAGCATCGTTGCACAGCTTCAAAATTGATGTCTCCTCCTGGGAGACTATCGCACAGGATTGCTCTGCCTGGTGGACAAACATTACTCAAGGCGCTCGCATTGCAGAACAGAATTTAGCTGATAAGGTCAGAATGCACAGCAACGCTATTATCGACTCTAACCATGTGTGCCCTGTATGTGGCAGGGCATGTAGGGCCAAATTAGGACTAATTAGCCACATGAGATCACGGCACGGATGTGTCACAACTCAAGTCTGAAGCTGTCGCCATCTTCGCTTGCGATGGGCAACAAATTCCCCATCGGTAAATGATTTGCCTCTTCTTGCTATTTCTTCATCTATTAAAAAACTTAACTTAGTTGCTGCATCTAAACTCTGATTTGATACTTTAAAAAACGATTCTTCTTCTTCTTTGATCCTTAACCGCCAAAGCAGTCAGCGGCCATCACGCCTGGTGGCGCCTTGTAGGGCAGCAGCAAATTGATTCCACTTTGCTCAGTCAGCGGACATCCTTCGTTGAGTGCCCCAACTCTGGTTCATTCTTTGCATCTCAGCTTCCACAGTTCTCCGCCAAGTTGTTTTTGGTCGGCCTCTCTTTCGCTTTCCCTCGGGGGTCCATAGCATAGCTGTTCTTGTGATGGTATCAGGGTCCCTTCTGAGGATGTGGCCAACCCAACTCCAGCGTCTGCCAGCTATGATGGTGTGCATGTCCTCCTGGTTACTCCAAATAAGTAGTTCTTGGTTGCTGATGGTGTTTGGTGAAAAGATTAGGAGAATTTTCCTTAGGCAGATTGTGTGGAAGGAGGACAGTTTCGACATTTCCTTCTGTTACTCTCCAACATTCCGCATCATAGAGAAGCACAGAAAGTACACAGCTCTCATATAGTCTTAATTTGGTGTTTGTGCTGTACTGGGAAGACTTCCAAATGTTGTTGAGAATAGCAAAGGCTGTTCTCACTTTATTCATTCTGTTGTTAATGTCCTTGCTTGTTCCGCCGTCAGGTGTTACTATGCATCCTAGGTAAGTAAATGTGTCTGTCTGTTCTAACTTCTGGTTCCTTACTGTTATTGGCTCAGGATTGCCCACATTTAGTGTCATGATCTCTGTCTTCTTCAGATTGATGTTCAGGCCAACCTGCTGGCCATACTTATTCAGTCTATCGGTTTTGTCTAATCATTCACTACTTCTGTTTAGTAGTGAATTTTGTCATTATTGCTGTGCAATAATGTTTTGTCTGAGAGAGTTGATGTGATCAGCTCTAACCTGACCGATGAGGCTGTTATACTGAGTCGAGTGTTTCGTGCTGTCGTGTCTTTTGATGTTGTATTCTTTTAATACCGCTATTGTTTCTTGACAAATTAGACATAAAACACATCCACTATGCTCAACAACAAAGAACTGTTCTGTCCAACTAGCTTTTAAAAAACAACATTCTCTATCAGTTTTCCTTTTCTTACTCACACTTGATGCAAGTTTAATTTTAAAAGGGAAATAACTAATATTTTTGTGCCCTGCTTGGAATTTTCAAACGTGGATTGGAGTGCTAGAATTTTTTTCTATGTGTACTGGAATTTTTAAGTCAGGAGAGCCAGAGTAAGCCCTTTCAGGAGCCGGAGTCTGACCCAAGGGCCGTATCTTGGACACCCTGGTCTAGATTATGTTTTGGAAATACCTCTGCAGATATAGCTTCATTTTGTTTCAGGGGTTACTCCACAAGTTTAGATTTGTAATATTTTAAAAAACAACTGTGCATGTCTAGATTAATTGTGTTTGTGGAATCACCTCAAATGTTTTAAAATTAAACCTACAGGTCTAGACCAGCTGCTGGATGAAAACAGAATTTCTGACCTGACATTGATGTTTAACCTCTTTAATCGGGTCAAGGATGGATTCAAGCTTCTGAGGCAAGAGTTCGCTACCTATATCAAGGTGAGAAGATGACATTCTGACCCGAATGGTCTGACAATATTGACTGAAACTTCTGTATTGTTAATAGCATCTATTTCTCTTATCAAGGTGAGATCATCACTTTGAGACTAGATCTGATAGTTTTGTATGAAACATCTGTATTGTTAACATCATCTGTTTCTCTTATCAAGGTGAGCTGTCTGCCTTATCTTCTGTCATTGTCAGTTCACTACACATCAGTTCCCTGTGGCTCATAGGTCTTCTAGTCTTTTGCCAGCAGTTCAAGGGCTTTCCATGTCTTTCTTATTCCTTTTATGGGCACACAGACATAAGAGGTCTATTCCAAAATCAACCTACGATTGGCTGGTAAAAATAATCAAAAATAGAGAAAACAATCTTATTACATATAAAACTTACATGCATAACTGAATTACTTTTCCACATAGTCGCCACCCAAATTCAGGCACTTGTCATACCGTGGCACCAGCTTTTGCATTCCCTCGTCAAGGAATGGCGCTGCCAGGGTACCTAGCCAGTTGTTGACTCCATCCATGAAGCTCTTCGTTGGTTTCGAAGCACTGAGTAGCCAGTCAGACCTTCATCTTGCAGAAGAGATGGTAATCGCTTGGCGCCAAGTCCGGGCTGGAAGGGGGGGGGGGGGGGGAAAATCTCCCAGTTAAACTGCTCGAGTAAAGCCTTTGTGCGAGCCACAGTGTGGGGCCGCGCATTGTCGTGCAGAAGAATGACACCCTTGGTGAGCATTCCGTGCCTTTTGTTTTGGATCGACCTCCGAAGCTTCTTCAGCGTTTCACAATAAACTTCTGACGTTATTGTGGTCCCTGGTGCCATGAATTCCGTCAACGAAATTCCCTTGCGGTCACAGAACACTGTAGCCATCATTTTTCAGTGTGAAAATGTTTGTTTGAATGTCTTGGGCTTGTTTGGAGAATGAGTGTGCATCCACTGTTTGGGTTGTTCCTTCGTCTCTGCATTCACGAACTGAACCCACGTCTCATCCCAGTCACGGTACTGTCGAGAAATTCATCCCCCTCTTCCCAGTAGCGCAGATGGAAGTCAAAGCTGAGCCCATTCTTTGAGCTTTGTGAACGTCAGTCAGTTGTTTTGGTACCCACTGTGCACAGAACTTGTTGTAACCCAATCTCTCTGTGACAGTGTGAAACAGACTAGTCCTCTAAATTTGAGGAAATTCAACAGAAAGATCTGAAATCATGAAACAACGCTTTTCACCCACGACTTGTTGACTTTTTGAACGAGTTCATCAGTCACAATTGAGTGTCATCCTTGTCCCCCCTTGTCATGCACATCTGTGCGTCCATCCCTGAATTTCCTGCACCAATCCCTGTGATGCTGTACTGTAATTCTGTCCTTTCAACAGGCCCCAGTTAAGTCTTCTATTTGAGTTTTCACCAGTCTTCTTCCCTTTGTAACTATATGTGGTTGCCATGTTTCTTCTCCTTGAAATATATCGAGTTTAGTCTTTTTCTGTAGGTCCAATAATTACGTTTTTAATAGTAACTACAGAGGAGTTATATTAGTTTTCACCAATTAGTTTTTCACCAGTTCTTTTTTCGCTAGAAAATCGCGAGCAGGGTATCCCATTTTCTTTGTTAATGTATCGCGGTCGTCACGTAATGTGATGCAATTTTTGGACACGCGGTCTGCGCGTTGTTTTCAGATTTATTGACGGAGGCTCGGGTGTTTAAATTTTGTAAGGGTTTCATTGGCTGTAAGGGGTACACCAGTGTAACGTAGGAATATGTTTCCGCGGTTTGGTTTAAGATATATACGTGTGCCGATTTAGTAAAATTGTCTTTCTTCCGAAGAATTTGCAGCCGCGAGGAGCTACGTCATAAGCACTTGCTCTTCAGTGAGATATAAGACTTATTGGCGAGAGTTTTCGTGGTCTGTAGGAGGGGCAACCAGCCTCAGTCCTTTAGAACAGCAAGTTGTCATCTCAGGAGCATATCGCTCGAGAGATCGGGAAAAGTGCAAGAAATACCATATGTTCCCCAGGAAGCGAAGACAATCTTCAGCTGGAACAGGATTTGTCTTATAATCCAGAGCTCTTAAGCTCATTATACCACTCCGCCAACAGCACATGGCTGGGAGATTGGTCAAAAGTTATACAGCCATAATAATGCTGTATGTCCCTAAACCTTGAGCGGGTTAACGGGGCAAGTAAGAAGTCGGTCAGCAGCCCTGAAGCTTCTACAAGTGAATCAAGTACCTCAAGCTTGAAAATCAAGTCATCATTTCAGGAGTCAGAACAAAGGAGACAGGGTGATCATTCCTGGTTCTGACAAGTCAACGAGAGAAGGCGTAAACGGAGACGCCACCTCAGCAGATGTCAAGAGTGTCAGAGAGGCACTGAAGCAAAGAAAGAGGGAGAGAGATAGAGAGAGGAAATAGACAGCACCAGTAGGGTCTTTTATTATCCATTAGATGGATCGACTCTGAGCAATAGTTGTAATCTCAGTCTATTAGAGTAGCAGCCAGTGGTGTTAAATTAGCGGCGCATATATCGCCTAAATAGCCTGGAAACTGTGTGTGTGTAGAAAAATAGTTTAGGCAGTGACAGTAGGAAATAGATTTTAGGAGGGAGTGGTGGCTAAAGTTGATGCCCCACCCATTAATTGTGGTTTACTTAGTAATCGTTCTATTTTTCCCCAGCAGGGTGAAAGAAGGAGTGAAAGTGGTTGTTTTTCTATTATCTACCAATTTAATTGTTTTCCTTGTTTTCAGGTCTGTACAACATTGCATATTATTGATTTTCGTTCTATGTGATTTGATTCTGTTGTTGATTATATTTTGGTGTTTTTTTTTTTTTTGTGGTAATAAAACTATATAAATGTTCACTGGATCCGGTTCTCTAATTTATAGCTAACTATACTGTACCTTTATGTTGTCTGTATAGTGGTGTCAGTGGTCCTGATTTATACCTTATCTCCTATATTGGCAGTTAGAGGGGGGTGAGGTTATAGCATAATTTTTAGTCACAAGTGGCAAGGAAGAGTTAATCCAGGTTCTCAACCTTGAACCAATAGCCTCATCTGTCCACAGTCACTAATATTTTACATCAAAATCTATCTTCTCAGTCTATTTCATACTAGGGTCTTGCCTATACACTGGACACACTCTAAACTTAAAACCACTTCGTGACAATCCCTCACAGAACTGTCACTCATAACGTTATCACAGTACACACGACACAATCGATGATGAATCTCGGCGGCGCTGTGTCCTGCTTGCACAAAACAAATCACACCATGGACCTCACAGCTGGCGGGAGTGGCAGTGACAGGGTCCATGTTTACTCGGTCACTACTCGCGAACAACTGAACAATTGGGACAGTGGGTTTGCGTGTAGCGAGATAACACAATACTGATTGCTGCAGGCAATGCACCATGTCGCTATGGCAACCAGTTTACATTTACCAGCCAATTGGAGGTTGATTTTGGAACAGCCCTCGTACTAGGCAATGATAAAGCAGACAGACTAGCAAAACTAGGAGCAAGCATGGTTCAAACAAACACTCCAGCAAACATGCAGACAGCTAAACGAATACTCCAAAACAACTTCAAAGAGGAATGGGCAAAAGGGTCTGCTGGACGTACCTTGTATAAAGAAATGGCCCATCCCAACATAAATGACAACATTAAACGACGTAAGGAGCAGAGCACAATCTTCCAACTAAGAACAGAACACACCAGACTCAGCAAGCTCTTAGACAAATTAAACCCCACACATGAGCCTAATTGCTGCAACTGTACCCATCCGTATGAGACAGTTCCACATGTGCTGTTCACTTGCCCAGGACTCTCCACAGAAAGACGACAGCTATTGCCGGGCTCCCCAACAAATCGCAAACACTCTATACAGCACCACTCAACAGCTGCAGAACACATGCAAATTCTTCAGCTTGGCATTGACTGGTAAAGAGCGACGAGCTCAGCAGACCTAGTTAATCAACAACAATTCCTTTCATGTCTTGTCTAGATTTTGATGATCAAGATTTTGCCAGTAGATCAGGGGCTTTCCATGTCTTTTTTGTCCTTTTCATGTCTTGTCTAGATTTGATGATCAAGATTTTGCAAGTGGCCTAGCTTGTCTGTCCCATAAACAGATGCAAGACAAAATGAAAATACTTGATGAGAGGTCACAGCGATTGGGTCTGAATGTACACAGGGAAAAGACTGAGAAAATAAATGCAGCCAGGATCGAGATTGCACTTGAAAAAAAAACCTGTACTAGATGTGGAATCATAACTTAGCAACAGTATAGACAAAGGAACAGATAATGATATCAAAATAATAGTGCATTGGGAAATAAGTCCTACACAATAATCACAATCTTCCACTTAAATGTCTAGCCGTTCTTATTGTATGGCTGTAAAACATGGAGAACAAAAAAAAAAAAACTGCAATAAAGAAGTTACAGACTTTGATAAATGATTAGAAGGCTTGAAGTGGTATACGACAAGATGGCCGATGTGGAACTGATGACAAGAACCAGATAAGTGCCAATGGAACAGGAGATGAGAAGAAAATGCAGGCGGACACACATTGAGGGCACTTGCTGATGGTGTTACAAAGCAATTCTGGTTCTGGAATCTCCAGTTTTTGGCAACTTGAATTGAAATCTGTCGAGTGCTAAACTAAGTTAACACAATGACTTCACTTGCTACATAACGTCTGCAACAACAAACAAGGCTCGTTAGCAACATTAAATAGTTAAAAGTCAGTGAACTCCAACACGACAGTACAATATCCTATAACTTTATCAACTGTCCAGAACAAGATCACTATGCATGGAGGCATATCTGGAGTCATCCTTATATGACCACCAGCTATGCACAATGCTACAATATTATGTACGTGGAAGTGAACCTATGTCTGTAAGGCTAATTACATCCTCATTGACTTTTGAAATCATCCCCGCACTTCCAGGGATTCCCCCTGTGGCGAAACTTGTTGAGAACCCAGCATTGCACACTAAGCTTGGAGAAGTCACTTGAGCCCCAGGCGTAATTCTTTGACTTGGTTGACTGCATGCTGATGGATTGAAATGTGGACCCAGTGATAGTCAGGGGAAGCTGAGAAGTGGCTCTGTGCAGGACATGACAATTCCTTGGGAGAGCTTAGAACCAGAGTACAGTATTTTAGCTCTGCATAGTTGGAGAGCCCCCTTAAATGGAGGGGAATGCACAGTATGCCACACATTTCTTACTCCTAGCTTGGGACCAGATGTGACGATCATTTAAATGCAAGCCAAGCTGGAGAAACTGGAGCTCATGACTTCAACTGAACATGTTTCAGAATGGCAGAAAAGCCACAGGAAAAGCCAGATCTACAGTGTAGATAATACCAAGGAGTCTTCAATTTGGTATTGGCTGCAATAGAGTGAGAAGCTCATCAGCCCTAGTTAAACAACAACTAACATAAGCAGAATGAAACTTTAGATGTAAATCACATAAATATTAATATGTTCTCTGCACACCACAGAAACCAGTGTTACTTCTCTCACATGGCAAACTTGCAGAAGGCTAACATTACCAACACATGTAGAAAATATGACATTCTCATAATCTCACTCTGTTCAGGACCAAAGGAACAATCACAGTGCTGCCTCCCTATGCACTAGCACTGGCTACGCTCAGCATGATACTTTGCCGACCAAAAAAATACACTTCTCAGCTTGAGTCTCATTCAGCTCCTCGCTCTAACACACATGACCCTTTCACCCCTGACCAGCATTCAGATACCCTTTTGTTCATAACACCTCATTCACACACATGACCCTACCAACATTACTCCACTGCTTGTCATACCTTCTATAAACAAAACCAAGCTTAACTTAACCGGCAAACACCACATAAACAAATCTAGCTCCAGATGGAGCATAAGTTACTGACACCCATCTAACAAACAGTTTCTGACAATATCCTTCCATCCTGCTATTGTTTCTTCTGTCTCCAAGACTTTATCAAGTAATATCTGTGCAGAGGTATCTGTAACTGCTTTGATGGCCTCTGCTGGAATGCCATGTGGACCAGGAGCTTTTACATCTCTTATGACCTTTAAAGGCATTCATAATTTCTTTCTTATTTGGTTTTTCAGTTAACTTGTAAAGTATTTTTCTGCTGGCTGGATGTCTAGATCTCTTGTGGGGCTGGTCCATTTAAAGTTCCTCAGAATGTTCCATCCAACTTTTCATTTTCTGTCTTATGTTGCTGAGTAATATTCCATTCTTTCTCCTTCGTGAGTTCACTAGACTGCCTATTTCCCTGTTAACATATTTGTACTGTTGTACAAGTCTTTCATATTTCCTTCAGCTGTAGCTTCCTCTTGCCAGCTTGTCAGTGTGTTGCTCTTCTGATGCCTCTTTATTTGCTTCTGTGTACAGCTCATGAGCTTTGGCTCTGGTACTTCCTGTAACGTTTCTGTTTAATCTGCTTGAGTCTTATTGATGGATTCTCTTGTTATCCATTCTCTGTGCTGGCACTCTTTTTTTTGCCAAGAACTTCTTCACGTGCCTCTTTCCGTATATTTTTTATCTGTTGCCAGGTGGTCTTTCCTGTTTTCTTCATCTTCTGTTTGTTGAAGCACTTGGCACTTACGGCAATATTGTAATCATAAATTTTTCTTTTTTTTTAATCTTGTTTTCAGAGATACTCCACATTAATTCCACATTATACTGTTGTCTCTAACTGTTGTAATGTCTTTACTTGTTAAATGAATCTGTGATATTTTGAAGTCTGGTATAACATTTTTCTTTCATGCATTCTTGTCATTAGCTGGTCGTAACACTGGATGATGTTCGTCTTTATTTTCCCTTGGCAGTTTTGAATGTTACTGACACTAGCCTGAATTACATTGCTTCTCATTCTGGGAGTGCCTTCTGCACTCTCTGTCAGTATTCTTCTTCTTCTTCTTCCGTCCTTAGCCACCGACCGTCAAAGCAGTCAGTGGCCATTACGCCTAGTGGCGTCTTAGGGCAACAGCAGATAGGTTTTCTTTGCCATTGTTTCCCATCACGCCTAGTGGCGTCTTTAGGGCAACGGCAAATCAACCCATTTGCTGTTGTTTCCGTAATCGAAGTGACTGGCAAACGGGTGATCAGCCCATTGTGCTGTCAGTATTAGGGCCACACTTTCACTGTGCTTTTATTCTCATGTCCTGAGGACAGTACCATTTCTCCTCAGGGATTCGGTAACACACTAGTGCCATGTTGAATAACCTGTTATATAATTTTGGTAATTCTGTCAGGAATATCTGGTTTGGAATGTGTGAAAGCATCTCACATGTCGGTTTGTTCTTCTACAGAAAACTGGACGCTTGATTGTTGTCAATCCTAACAACGACCCAGAAAAGGATAAGGACATGGTTCAGAAGCTGTTGGGTATGTCTTTGTGTTTTATGTAATCTGTTGTTAGCATAAATATGTCAGGTCACATAATTGGAACAGCAGCAGTGACGGAACACGACCCTGGCAGAGGAAGAGCTGGTTTTTACTCATGATGTGCAATATGTATATTATAGTGTATGTATATTATAGTCTATAGAATTTTTCTTTCCTTGTTGCCTATTTGTAACTGTGGCTGACGAAGGATGAAAACCAAACCGTCCCGTGTTTCCTGTTTACCGTTAATTTATAAAACTGATTCAATACCGTTTTATTTGTTAATATATATGATGTACAACAGCTTGGTCACTAAATCATAAAATGTGATGTCAGAAAAAGTGGGCAGTCCAGGAAGTAATGAATCTTTGGAGAGGTGGACATCACAGTTACAACATGATCTCAAGCAACACACAATAATAAAATATTATATTCTCACAGTAATGCTGTACAGCTAAAGAAGTAGAAAACACAAGAAATTAAAAGTTGAAATGAGTTATGTTTGATAGTGATGCTCTTCTTTTACTAGGAAAATAACTTCCATTATGAAGTTTTCTTCGTATATATGGAAGTTACTTCACACTTGTGGAAATTACTTCACGTATGTGGAAGTTACTTCACACTTGTGAAAATTACTTCACATATGTGGAAGTTACTTCATGTATATGGAAGTTACTTCACTTATGTGGAAGTTACTTGACATATGTGGAAGTTACTTAACGTATGTGGAAGTTACTTCATGTATGTTGTCACGAAGTGGTTTTACTTTTATAGAGTGTGCCTGAATGAAAGCAAGACCCTAGTATGAGAAAGTCTGAGAAAATAGAATTTAGATGGAAAATGACAGGCCTGTGGACAGATGAGACTATTGGCTCAAGGGATAGAATCAGGTTTTGATTCGCCCTTGCCGCTTCGTGACGTCAAACTGGCTATAATCTCACCCTCCTGACTTCCTTTAAATACAAGGAGATAAGGTGTATAAACGACCACAGACACCACTATACAGACCACATGTAGGTATAGTATAGAATAGAAGCTGATCCAGTAAATAATATATGTATATATTTATTTACATACAAGAAAAACATAAAATGGCATATTACGTCATCAAGTCAGTCGATAGCGTGCACTGTTGCACGGCCTGAAAACAAGTAATGATTAAATAGCAAGACCCTCAAAAAAAAACCTCAATCGCATTCACTCTTCCTGTCACCCTGCTGAGGAACAATAAAAATGGTTAGTGCTTTAAAGTACTCTGATCTTGTGGGGCTGTCAACTTTAGCCTCCACTCTCTAATACCACTAAGATTGCTACTGTCTCAGTCCTGTTGACTCTTCCTCAACGAACCGTCTACACCGCTCTCCTCTTGTTAGGCGATATGCGCCGCTAACTAACACCACTGGAAATGCTACAAATAATAGACTTGGAGTAACCCAATGGCTCAGTATCTATCCTTCGAGTGGACACTGAACAGACCCTACTGGTCCTGTCTATTTTCTCCTCCCTTCTCTCTCTATCTCTCTCTCTTGGTCTCAGTGTCTCTCTAACACTCGACGACTGATGATGCGGCGTCTCCGTTACGCTCTTCTCTCGTTACTTTCAGGACCTAGGCATGGTAACCCTGTCACCTGTTCCTGAATTCTGCGATGATGATGATGAAGTTCTGGCGTCAAGCATGAGGTACTTGATGAACTGTCGACAAAAAACTTCTCTGCTGCTGAATAGCTTCCCTCTTTTAACCCGCTCCGGAGTTAGAGGAAAAAAAAACACAGCCTTCATTTCCGGCTGTACGCAATTGAAACCAGTCTCACGACCACCTGCCGTTGCTAGAGACTATAATAGCGATGCTCTCGGCTGTATGATAAATAAACCACAGTCCAGCTGAAGCATAGGGACTTCACTGCCAGAGACCATAGGTCTGACCCTTAAGATAGGTCCTGTTGCCGTGGGTAATTTTGCACATGGGCAAATTTACGCTCCCCCACTATTCTTGCCGCGACTCGCTGAAATTAAAAGAAGATGCGTCTATTGTATAAAATTCCAACCTAACGCATCTCTAACCTAACTCCCCTTCACTCTTCTTTTACAACAATACATAAAATAATATTGCCCACGTGGCTCACTCGTCATGTACAACAATACAAAAATTAATATTACCCACGTGGCACTTAAATCTCCCTCTCCCCTTCTCTCGTTCTGAAAACGATACATAAAATATTTCTATTCCACGTGGCACTTAAATCTCCCTCCTCCCCTCTCTCTCTCAATTAAAATCCGCCAGCCAAATAAACAACCTGTCTTACGGGCCACTTGGCCGTCACACATGGCTACCCACGTGTCAACATTTTCAACCCGGGAACTTCTTTTGTCCGAAATTCCGGGGTCTCCCTTTTTTTAACATTTACACATGAGGTTTCCTACTCAAGCCCCAATTTAAATGAAATATCGCTATAGGAATAGTTTACTCCTCTAAGCAGTATAATTCACTTACAACGTAAATCTGAACCCTCCGACAATATTTCTCACATTTAAGGCTCAGTAAAATTAACGAACGCACCAGTGGTTTCCCCATAAAATTACATTAGTAAATACACAGAAATAAATGGTGGTTTTACATAACATTCTACAAATATGGGCACACGTGTTTCTCACAACTTCCCACACTCCTATCTACTGCCAAAATCATAGAAAGAATAAGCACACTGTTGCATTTACGTCGTTCTTCAAAAAATGATAATGGATGGCACTATCGTTTATTTTAAAACTGAAAAGTTAATGTCCCCCGAAGAAATTAACTACGGGCGAAATTCTAAAAAACCCACTAATAAGTAAAACGATGAATAAAATAGTTACATACCGATTATCGCTGGTTTTTCCCACAGTCATCATCTCATCTCAGCCCGTAACCCGTCATGGGTCGTAGGGGTGCCATGGTGGAAGCATCAGCAGACAGGGTCCTCCACTGCTCTCTATTCTCAGCAATGCGTACAAGTGTGGAAAAACCGTGTCCTGCCCATTCTTTGATGTTATCAGCCCAGGATTTTCTCTGCCTTCCTCTTCTCCGTTTACCTTCGACTGTTCCCTGAAGGATCGTTTTCGAAAGGGAGTCATGACGAGTTACATGCCCAAACCAGGCAAGCTTTCGACGTTTCACTATTGACAAAAGTGGTTCTTGGTGGCCTGCATAGGTGTTTATCTTCTCTCTAACATAGACATTTGTTTTGTGCTCTTTATAGCAAATGCGCAAAATTCTTCTATAACATTTATGCTCGAAAGCCTGAATCCTTCGCTCCGTATCTGCAGTGAGTGTCCAGCCCTCACACCCATACAAGAGAATAGATAATACAAGTGATTTGTATAATTTGATCTTCACAGGAAAACTGATGTTACTTTTCCAGATCACATTCAACCTTGTCATGGCAGCTGAGGCCATCTCAAGTCTTGTCTTGATTTCTTTAATTGATCTTCCATCACTACATATAGTGGACCCGAGATATTTAAAGGTGTTAACTTCTTCTAACGTTTGCCCATTTAACGTAATGTTGGTCGGAACATGTTTCTTATGGCTATTCACCAATATCTTGCTTTTTTCTATATTAATTTCCATCCCATACGTTCTTGTTACTTTCTCCAGTCTAGAGGTAAGGTCTTGAAGTTCTGATTCTGATCCAGCTATCAGATCAATATCATCAGCAAAACGTAGGTTGCACAGAGGTCGGCCTCCAATCGATATGGTTGATTTATAATCGTAGAGAGCCTCCTGCATAATATGTTCTAGATATATATTAAAGAGCACTGGTGACAGGATACATCCTTGGCGAACTCCTACAGTTGTTTTGAAAAATTCTCCAATGTCGTTGCTTACAAAAACAGCACTGCTTGCGTCCTTGTATAGTGCTTCAATGATATCTATGATGTTGGTATCAAAATTGAATTTTCTCATTACTTGCCATAAGCCTTCATGCCAGACTCGATCGAAGGCTTTTGTGAAATCGATGAAGTTATGGTATAAATCGTGTTGATGTTGGAGATGTTTTTCGATAAGTAATCTAATATTGAAGATTTGTTCTGAGGTACTTCTTTTTGGTCTAAAGCCAGCCTGTTCCTCTGACAAGATTTCTTCTGATTTCTGTTTTATTCTGTTCAAAAGTATCCTTAACATTACCTTACTTGGATGACTAATAAGGCTAATGGTTCTGTAGTTCTTGCACATTTTTAGATTTCCTTTCTTTGGAAGCGGTATTACTAATGACTGCGTCCATTCTTTTGGCCATTTTTTTGTACTCCATATCTTCTGGCAAATTGTTGTCATGATTTTTACTATATCTGGTCCTCCATATTTCAAGAGCTCTGCTGGTATATTATCCACACCCGGTGACTTCCCTCCTTTCATCGAACATATAGCCTCTTCCACTTCTTCCCGTAATATTGCTGCATTTCCGAGTTCCCTGTTTTCGCACTTAATGTTGTTTAATATGCCCAAGTCAGTGTTAAGTTTACAGTTATATAATTCTTTACAATATTCTGTCCACCTTCTCGTTACAGCTGTTTTTTCATTGAGCAGAGCCCCATTGCTATCTTCTATGACAGTTACCCTGGGCTGTTGAGGTTTTGATAGTTTTCTTAATGTGTCAAAAGCTGCCGTGCTGTTACCTTTTATTAGCCCCGTATTAATGGACTCACATTGATCAGCTACCCATTTTTCTTTGGCCTGTTTCATTTTCCCACAGTGGAGAACAATAATTACGACGTCCTTCGGCCAGGCAATTATTTCTTCAGAGACAATTGCCCGCGGTTTCCTCCCTCATTATATACAAGAGAAAACACCCACGCGAATTCTCTCCTGAGCATACCCTAGCTTTCCCTCGACCAATGGAAACGCTCAGAAAAATAAACATAAATATGAGCTACGCCAATCAGATTTGAAAACAAACCGACCGCATGTCCAAAATGACATCACGTCCACGTGCGTTTCTGACGCGTCATACCGGCGTGCCCGAAAATAGCGATTTCCGTAAACAACGGAAAATCGCGTGATCAGAAGAAAATAAAACTGGTCGAGTGTAAAATAAATCTACCGTCATAAAACGAACCCATTTAATTTTCCTACTCAAAAATACCAAACACGATATATATTCAAATGAGAAGAAATAAAATGGTGAAAATTAAAGTAGAACCACAGAATCGGGCCGGAAATACAAAATAGACGACAGAATCGGGCCGGTTGAAAGACATAATTACAGTGTGGCATCACATATGTGGAAGTTACTTCACGTATGTGGAAGTTACTTCATTCTTCTTCTTCTTCTTGCGATCGCATCTTTGATGATTACACCGTCAGACGAGTTCTCATGATGAATTCGACTGTTGTTTGAAGTTCCTCTTTAACTCCATATAGCTTTGAGTTTAGTGTTAAGTCATTGGGCCAGTATATCTTTCTTAACTGGTCATACAGAGGACAGTCCTGTAGAACATGCTCAGCAGTTTGTTCGTTTAATCCACATGTGCACAGTGGTGAAGCAGACAATCATAGCTTGTGCATGTGTTTATTCAGTTTGTTATGCCCTGTCCTGAGTCAAAAAATAGTTATCTGTCCCTGCCGGTCAAGAGTGTGATAGTCGTCTTTGGGTTGGTTCTGTTCTCTTCTGATAGTCTGGATAGCTCTCTTTTTCTCAAAGTATGTGACTTCATTATCTTCTTGTTCACATTCTCCTCCCTTTTTTGCAAGTTTATCTGCCTTTTCATTTCCGGGTACACCACAATGAGATGGTACCCACTGAAGTATAGTTCTCTTTTTGGCAGCTACCTTGTTTAGTTCATTTCTCAGATGCGGGAGTTTACCACCCTTGAGAGCTTGCAGGACAGACAGTGCATCTGTGAGGATGACTACCTGGTGGCAGTCAGAGTTGGTGTTATAAATCATATTTGCAGCTTGCTCTAGAGCTTGAACCTCAGCTGTATAGTTGGAACAGAATTTACCAGTGGGAATGTGCCTAGTGGTTGTCAGGATATGAGATAAAGATACCGGCACCTCCATTTCTAACAGCATTAGTTGCTGATCCATCTGTATAGGCATGTATCCATGATTGATCGGGATAGCTTTCTTGGATCATACTCAATGTAGCAGTTTGTTTTTGCAGATCATTATACTCACATCCACTTGTGAGACCACTGACTGATGTATTAATTTGGAGGGCACTGCTGGCCTGCTCCCATGGTACAGGGTATAGGGTGGGCTTCAGTGGTGTTGTCTTCATGGATAGGTCTTCTTGATGCTGTCTTATAAGTCTTTTCCCCCGATGCACAAAGCAGTTACTTCATGAATGTGGAAGTTACTTCACATATGTGGAATTTACTTCATGTATGTGGAAGTTACTTTATGAAGAAGATACTTTATATACGAGGGACGTTCAAGTCAAACCGGTACTGTTTGTTCTGGAAGTACAGGAAGGAATGCTAGCGTGGTGGTACTACTGACAGTAGTAAGTAACAAGTGTGACCTACTCGTATTACCGTTACCGTTAGGTGGTTTTCGCGTCATGGGTCAGTCCCTGATCGATAATGAAAATGGCGGACAACAGAGTTAGTGCACGTTGGGTGCCAAGACAGCTTTCCGCTTTTGACCGGCAGAGAAGAGTTCAAGTCTGCACTGAGTTGAAGGATCATTTTGGCAGGGAAGGCCAGAATTTTCTGAATCGCTTCATTACGTGTGATGAAACCTGAGTGCATCATTTCACTCCGGAATCAAAACGAGCATCCATGCAGTGGAAGCATACGGACTCACCACCACCCAAAAAATTTAGGAAAATTGCGTCTGCTGGGAAAGTGATGGCGAGTGTTTTCTCGGACAAATGTGGCATTATTCACGTGGATTTTCTACCCCGTGGTGCCACTATCAACAGTGAAGAGTACTATCGCATTCTAAGTGATGTGCATAACCATCTGCGGAAAAAATGGCCTGGTTTGATAAGAAAAGGCGTCCTGTTTCTACAGGATAATTCACGACCACATACCGCTCACCGCACCACATGCAAATTACAGCAACTCGGGTGGGAGGTATTGCCACATCCTCTTACAGCCCAGACCTCGCTCCAAGCGACTTCCACCTGTTTGGACCCCTGAAAGAGTTCCTGGGAGGTCAGCATTTTAGCACTGATGATGAAGTGAAGCAGGCTGTCCTACGATGGTTCAGGAGTACTGACATATCTTTCTACGCTAAAGCTTTTCAAGCATTAATTAAACGCTGGGATAAGTGTATAAATGTTGCAGGGGATTATATCGAAAAATAAATGGCAATTTCACTCCTACAAATTTTGTTCTTTTAGTTTGTACAAACAAAAGTCCCGGTTTGACTTGAACGTCCCTCGTATGTTCAAGATATTTTGTAGATGTGGAATATACTTTATGTGTTAAAACGATACTTTATGTATGTGGAAGTTATTTTAAATATGTGAAAGATACTTTATACTGGTTGAGGATACCTCATTTATATTAGCAGCATTGGTTTACTGATTGAATTCTGTCTGCAGACTTCAAGGACAAAATTGACAATATCATCTTAGAGTGTTTTGGCAAGAATGAAAAGTTTGTCAATGCCATGAAGGAAAGTTTTGAAGCATTCATCAACCAGAGACAGAACAAACCTGCTGAACTTATAGGTAAGTTGGACATTGATTATCTGAGTGTGACTTTTGACAGCTCTCAGTTATCTCAGCTGCTGTCCTCAGACATTACAAATACCAAATTTGTGTTCATATTTTAAATTTTTTTTAATGCGTGTGCTAGCAAACACTAAAGGGAACCGGGTTAAATCTTTGGACTGTCTATTCTTCTCTTACTTTTCTGTTATGTAGTGTCTATTCTTCTCTTTCTTTTCTGTTGTCTGGTGTCTATTCTTCTCTTTCTTTTCTGTTGCATGGTGTCTGTTCTTCTCTAACTTTTCTGTTGTCTGGTGTTTTCTATTCTTGTGCCTGTTATTCTCTAACATTTCTGTTGTCTGGTGTCTATTCTTCTCTAACTTTTCTGTTGTCTGCTGTCAATTCTTCTCTAACTTTTCTGTTGTCTGCTGTCAATTCTTCTCTAACTTTTCTGTTGTCTGGTGTCTTCTCTTTTCTATTCTCTATTCTCTAGTGCTTGCTTGTTCTTCTCTAACTTTTCTGTTGTCTGCTGTCAATTCTTCTCTAACCTTTCTGTTGTCTGGTGTCAGTTCTTCTCTAACTTTTCTGTTGTCTGGTGTCAATTCTTCTCTAACTTTTCTGTTGTCTGCTGTCAATTCTTCTCTAACTTTTCTGTTGTCTGGTGTCAATTCTTCTCTAACTTTTCTGTTGTCTGGTGTCTATTCTTCTCTAACTTTTCTGTTGTCTGCTGTCAATTCTTCTCTAACTTTTCTGTTGTCTGGTGTCTTCTCTTTTCTATTCTCTAGTGCTTGTTCTTCTCTAACTTTTCTGTTGTCTGGTGTCAATTCTTCTCTAACCTTTCTGTTGTCTGGTGTCAATTCTTCTCTAACTTTTCTGTTGTCTGGTGTCAATTCTTCTCTAACTTTTTTGTTGTCTGGTGTCTTCTCTTTTCTATTCTCTAGTGCTTGTTCTTCTCTAACTTTTCTGTTGTCTGGTGTCAATTCTTCTCTAACCTTTCTGTTGTCTGGTGTCAGTTCTTCTCTAACTTTTCTGTTGTCTGGTGTCAATTCTTCTCTAACCTTTCTGTTGTCTGGTGTCAGTTCTTCTCTAACTTTTCTGTTGTTTTGGTGTTTATTCTTCTCCAACCTTTCATTTGTCTGGTGTCTTCTCTTCTCTTTCCTGTTCTCTTGTACCTGTTCTTCTCCTACTTTTCTGTTGTCTCATGCCTGTTCTTCTCTTTCCTATATTTTGTCTGGTGTCTATTCTTCTCTAACATTTATTTTGTATGGTGTCTATTCTTCTCTAGCGTTTATTTTGTCTGGCGTCTATTCCTCTCCTACTTTTCTGTTGACTAGTGCCTATTATTCTGTGACTTTTATGTTGTCCAGTGTTCACTTTCTTTCTTTATGTTTCTCTTACAAACACATATCATTGACCTATTTTGATATTTGTTCATATTTGACATGAAGATGAAATTGTAGACCTGGAATAGAGAAAACTAGAAAGATTAAGACAAGGACCATGACCTGAACTCAATAAGAGAAGCTGTGCTAAAGAATTTACTGGATTAGAGACTACCATGATGTAGTGTGAACAAATTTACTGCTGAAGAGACTGCCATGATGTAATGTGAACAAATTTACTACTGAAGAGACTGCCATGATGTGTAAACAAATTTACTACTGAAGAGACTACCACGATGTAGTGTGAACAAATTTACTACTGAAGGGACTGCCATGATGTAGTGTGAACAAATTTACTACTGAAGGGACTGCCATGATATAGTGTGAACAAATTTACTACTGAAGAGACTACTATGATTTAGCATGAACAAATTTACTACTGAAGGGACTGCCATTATGTTGTGTGAACAAATTTACCACATTAGAAACATCCACGATGTAGCGTGAACAAATTTACCATATTGGAGACTGCTTTGAGATATGAACAAAATATACAACATTATGAATTGCAGTCATATAGTATAAACAAAGTTACCATGTCAGATAGAGACTTGTGATGTAGAAATAAATTTACCACTTCAGAGATTGCAGGAATATGACAACAAATTTAGGAAGATGAGGGGACTGCAGTAAGAAGTGGTGGATGAATATGAAAAAAAAGGTGATTCGTCTTACTGGGACAAAAGACACAGAAAATAGCCAAAGTTGCGGCCACAATACCTTTATCGAGGGAAAGGGAAGAAAGCGAGAGCTGAGTAGGAAGCGTAGAGAATAAATGAAAAATGGGTACTTCCTGCAAAATCTACTAAGACCTAGCGTGTCCTTCGATCAAAGAGAGCGCACCATGAAAACATAAAATCGCTGCCACTTTCGGGTGTAAAAAGTTAATGCTAAGAAGGGAAAGGGAACGAGAAACAATCACATTAGAGGAGACAGGCTGTGTATAAACAGCTTTATCACATTAGAGTACACAGGATGGTTCATAAACAGCTTTGTCACAGAGTACACAGGATGGTTTATAAACCGCTTTGTCACATTAGAAGAGACAGGATGTGTATAAACAGCTTTATCACTTTAGAGGAGACAGGATGTATATAAACAGCTTTGTCACATTAGAGGAGACAGGATGTGTATACAGCTTTATCACATTAGAGGAGACAGGATGTGTATAAACAGTTTTATCACATTAGAGGAGACAGGATGTGTATAAACAGTTTTATCACATTAGAGGAGACAGGATGTGTATAAACAGTTTTATCACATTAGAGGAGACAGGATGTGTATAAACAGCTTTATCACATTAGAGTACACAGGATGGTTCATAAACAGCTTTGCCACATTAGAAGAGACAGGATGTGTATAAACAGCTTTATCACATTAGAGTACACAGGATGGTTCATAAACATCTTTGTCACATTAGAAGAGACAATGTGTATAAACAGCTTTATCACATTAGAAGAGACAGAATGTGTATAAACAGCTTTATCACATTAGAGAAGACAGGATGGGTTTAAACAGCTTTATCCCATTAAAGCCAACTACTGAATTGCCAAGAAATCATGACAGCCAAGAATGATGAATCTCGAAACACAAAGATCTGATGGTGAGGCCCCCAGGCCAGGCGTGATCGACCATGCCAACTGGGGAAGAGAATGATGCCAGAGCAAGTACAAGTAATGGTGATGGCGGCCAAAAACCTGACTGTGTTACTGCGGAAAGCCCTGACATCGGGCTAAAGAAAAAAATTAAGAATAGGCACGTGGAATGCAAGAAGCCTACATCAGGGAAAACTTTTTTATGATTAGCAGAGAAATGGAAAGAACCAAAACAGACATAGTGGGCATTTCTGAACATAGATGGGCCGGACAAGGTCACTTTATAACTCAAACAGGAGAGACCTTCATATACTCAGGGAAGGAAAATGGCGGTCAGAGCGGGGTTAGTTTCCTCCTGACAAAGAAAGCATCTGTAGCACTACTTGGATACAATACAATCAGTGATCGACTTCTCATGATTAGATTCAAGAGAAAGAAAAGGAACATCACAGTTTTACAAGTTTATGCACCCACGCAGATGATGAATAAATTGAGGAATTTTACAACAGTTTACAAGAGACTTTAGGGAAAGTGGGAAAAAGGGATATCATGATAATCATGGGTGACTTCAACACGAAAATTGGCATTGAAAGAACAGAGGAAGAGGAAAAGGTGCGAGGGTCATTCGGCATAGGACATAAAAATGAAAGAGGAGAAAAACTATTCAAATTTTGCTTAGAAAATAACCTCTCCATTACAAACACCCTATTTAGACAACATGGACCTCACCAGATGGCAACAGCAGGAATCAAATAGATTACATCTTGATACAACAAGGATGGAGGTCAGGTATATCATCTACAAAGACAGTCCCAGGAGCAGATTGTGATTCAGATCATAAGCTACTAATTGCAGATTTTAAGTTAAAATTGAAAAAAAGTGACAAAAGGAGCTCGACCTCTCCGTCTCGATGTAAGTGCCATACCACCTGAATATAACATAGAAGTACAAAACAAATTCGAAGTGCTAATGGCTGTACAAGAGGATATGACACCTGATGAGCTAGCCACACACGCGAGAGATATTCTCATCTCATCAGCACAAAACATGATCCCTAGAAAAGTGCACAAGAAGCAGATATACATCACGGAGGAAACATTGAGGCTCATAGAAGAAAGAAGGGGTAGAACGCAACAGTGACAAATACAAAAACTGCACAAGAAACATCAGGAGAGAGATTAGGAAAGACAAGAAACAGTACATAATGAACACCTGCAATAAATGCAATTTCAGGGAAAAGATAGGGATATGTTCAAGGAAATCAGAACGCTAACAGATGATTTTAGACCATCATTATATGTAATCAATGATAGAAATGGTAACATATTAACAGAAAGTAAGGATATATTGGAGAGATGGAAGGAGTACTGCAGAGAAATGTATGAAGATAGTACAAAGACTCCAGACATGACGATTGACAGTGAAGAGAGAGAGCCAGAACCTATGTTAGATGAAGTACTTGCGACAATCAAAAGCCTGAAGAAAGGGAAATCACCAGGATGCGATGACATACCAACTGAAGTAATTCAAGCAGGAGGAGAGGCCAGCGTCTGTGTTTATCATGCACTATGTGTGAAGATCTGGAACAGTGCAGTCTGGCCCAAAGCATGGAAAAGATCTGTGTATATCCCTCTCCCAAAGATAGAAAAGATCTGTGTATATCCCTCTCCCAAAGATAGAAAAGATCTGTTTATATCCCTCTCCCAAAGATAGAAAAGATCTGTGTATATCCCTCTCCCAAAGAAAGGCAATTTAAAACTGTGTACCAACTATCATACTATTGCTTTAATAAGTCATGCCAGCAAAATCCTCTTGCGGATTATCATGAAGAGGATAGAAATAAAGTTAGAAAATGAAATACATGAAGTACTGGCAGGTTTTAGACAAGGCAGAGGTATGAGGGACCACATTTTTAATGTGAGAAACATCCTCGAAAAATGCAGAGAATGCAATGTAGATCTTCACACCTGTTTCATAGATTACACCAAGGCCTTCGACTGCGTACAACATCAGAAATTGTGGAACGAATTAAGAATTGGGCGCGCAGGCCCGTCTAACATTCTGCCCTTCCATTCTCACTTATCTTGCATACCATACCCTTTCATTCCCATGTTACTTTAAGCATTCAATTAGAGGCATACAACATTACAAAGGTTATATCCCAACTAACATAATTACCAATGTATGTTACGTCAGTCGGTCTCACTCAAAAAAGTAACTCGCGCCAGAAAAAAAAGTGCGCAACGCACGGTGTGCAACTTGCGTGTCGTGTGTGTTATATAAAACAAATACTTTCGTTTTTTTTTTATTTTTTATTCTTTCACGAAATTAGTATCGCTCGACAAAGAAAAAGTGCGTAAAAATTGGTGTGCATGAGCCCTCACCTGATGTACAAATCAATAAAACTTGAATGTTTTTGTCAAAACCACTTATTACACTGGACAACAGCCAAAATGTATCCGAGACAAAAGTAGCTATTTTTAACTAATTTGGACATGCTGATCACGAATATGGACTTAAAAATCGCGAATTAGCTCTAGTTTTCAAGAGATTGGGGGGGGGGGGGGGGTTGTTCAGAAGGCTGATGGGTTCACCTTCCCTACGCAAATGACCCAGTCCTTCTCTTTTCTATAGCCCTGGCGCGTGATTCCCCACGAGACGGATAGCCTTGAGCGAACCTACCAGAATCTTATACTCTGGATGATGAAGAAGATAATAAGTAATAAGGCCAGTGGACATCCATCACCTGTGAAAGCATCCGCATCAAGAGATCCTGATTTCGTGCCTATTGAAGAGTCTGCACAGCCACATACAGTTACCCAGAGTGAATTGAATGATCTAGTGAGAGATCTGGGATTGCCAAAAAATAAAGCAGAGCTGTTGGGGTCCAGACTGCAGCAATGGAATCTTCTAGAAGAGAATGTGCATGTGTCTGTGTTTCGTGCTCGGCAAAAAGATCTGCTTCCATATTTTAATACAACAGATAACCTCATTGCTTGCGTTGATATAGTGGGTCTGATGGCAGCACTACACATCAACTAAAAAGGCGACGATTGGAGGCTGTTCATTGATTCGTCCAAGTTGAGCTTAAAAGCTGTGCTGCTCCATAATGGTAACGTTTTACCATCTGTTCCACTCGGGTATGCAGTCCACATGAAAGAAACGTACAACAACATGAAACAACTGTTACACACCATCAGCTATGACAAGTATAAGTGGCAGATTTGTGGTGACCTGAAGGTCATTGCCATCTTGATGCCAGGACTTCCCACTACAAGAAAAAGTATTGGCCCCAACGACAATCACTTGAACGGGGGAAAAAAGAATGCACTTAATGAACCACTTGTAGAATCCCACAAGATCTTGCTCCCTCCTCTCCACATCAAACTTGGACTAATGAAGAATTTTGTAAAGGCCATGGATCGAAATGGGGCAGGATTTTTATACCTTCGTGATAAATTTCCAAGACTTGGTGAGGCCAAAATCAAGGAAGGTGCATTTGTCGGTCCACAGATACGTCAGCTCGAGATCAGCGTTTTGATGATATCCTCACAGGTGATGAAAAGTTAGCTGGGAATGCTTTCCAGCAAGTGGCCACAAACTTTCCAGGAAACAATAAGGCTGACAATTACCAGGAGCTTGTAGAAACCCTCTTTGCAGCGCTATGAGAGACTAGAGTGCAACATGTCTTTGAAATTACACTTTTTACACTCTCATCTGGATTTCTTCCCTGCTAATTCCGGTGCTGTCAGTGACGAGCATGTGGAACAATTTCATCAGGACATTACTACCTTTAAAAAAAGGTACCAAGAGAAATGGAATGCAGCAATGCTAGCAGACTATTGTTGGACCCTTGTGAGAGATGCTCCAGAAACTCATTGCAAGCGACAGGCAAATAGGCGTTGCTGTGAATCATTTCTGCTATGAGCATTATTATCATATGGTATGTATATGGAAATGTGTAAAACTTGTTTTATAGATATTTAAAAAACGAGAGCTAATCTGGTATTTTAACGGCCATTTTCATATTCAGCAGCCCAAACAACATAAAGGTAACTTGGTTTAATCTCAGATACACACAAAAAGTCAAAATTTGTTGTCTAGTGTTATCAGGGAACACTCTTTGAAAACTATCCACGCACTTTCACACAAAATGTCGTCATCAAAGAACTTTTAAATTGAATCTAAAATAACATAATTCTCGCCGTGTGTGTGTTGGTCACTGCTGAGGAATGCAACCATGTTTAAAAATTGTATTGTTTCCATTATATATTCTTCTTCTTCTTCGATCCTTAACCACCGACCGTCAAAGCAGTCAGTGGCCATCACGCCTAGTGGCGTCTTGTAGGGCAACAACAAATTGATTCCACTTTGCACGGTCAGTGGCCATCCTTTTCCATTATATATACTCTCCCTAAAATAGTTACAATCATCAAAGAAAAGCGTTCAAGTGACGGTGTTCATGAACAGTTTGATTACACTGTATGATGGAAAGAAACCAAAAACACTCTAAGAATGTACTTCTATCTGCTCATCCGGGAACGGAAACAGCACACTATAATTAAAAACCCATCAAGTTTGACGGGTTATTGTTAGTAACAGCATAAAATGATATTACCCAATCATAATCAAAATAAAGCATTTTTTTAAAGCGAACAAGAACGTAATGAAAATAAGAAGAAAAAAAAATCTTCAAATGGTTTAGAATTGGGTACGCAGGCCTGTCTAACATTCTGCCTATCCTTTCTCTCGTCTCCCATACTCAGTTCATTTATCCTACACATGCATTTTCAATATTATTTTAAAAAATAAATAAACAAAATCAATGCAATAAAACAAAGTAAAATCCCAACATTGTAAAGGTATAACAGTTACACACATTTACAGAACTTTATCATAATCAATAATGAACAGAGCAGAATAATCCTTAAAAAATACTCATGACATTAGAAAATGATTTGGGAACATCATAAGAGACATGGGGTTTCCAGTGAATTTGATCCATCTAATCGAAACACTATATCATGAACAACAAGCAGCTGTCAGAGTGGGGGGGACATCAGGATGGTTTGAGGTGAAAAGGGGAGTAAGACAGGGTTGCACCCTCTCTCCATACTTGTTTAACATCTATGCAGAAAATATAATGAGAAATGTAAGGAGTGACCAAGAATGTGAAAATTGCGAATTGGTGGAAATGCGATCCCAGAACTCAGGTGCGCAGATGACACAGTTATTCTTTCAAACAGTGCCAAGGGACTCATCATCATCATCTCATCTCAGCCCGTAACCCGTCATGGGTCGTAGGGGTGCCATGGTGGAAGCATCAGCAGACAGGGTCCTCCACTGCTCTCTATCCTCAGCAATGCGTACAAGTGTGGAAAAACCATGTCCTGCCCATTCTTTGATGTTATCAGCCCAGGATTTTCTCTGCCTTCCTCTTCTCCGTTTACCTTCGACTGTTCCCTGAAGGATCGTTTTCGAAAGGGAGTCATGACGAGTTACATGCCCAAACCAGGCAAGCTTTCGACGTTTCACTGTTGACAAAAGTGGTTCTTGGTGGCCTGCATAGGTGTTTATCTTCTCTCTAACATAGACATTTGTTTTGTGCTCTTTATAGCAAATGCGCAAAATTCTTCTATAACATTTATGCTCGAAAGCCTGAATCCTTCGCTCCGTATCTGCAGTGAGTGTCCAGCTCTCACACCCATACAAGAGAATAGATAATACAAGTGATTTGTATAATTTGATCTTCACAGGAAAACTGATGTTACTTTTCCAGATCACATTCAACCTTGTCATGGCAGCTGAGGCCATCTCAAGTCTTGTCTTGATTTCTTTAATTGATCTTCCATCACTGCATATAGTGGACCCGAGATATTTAAAGGTGTTAACTTCTTCTAACGTTTGCCCATTTAACGTAATGTTGGTCGCAACATGTTTCTTATGGCTATTCACCAATATCTTGCTTTTTTCTATATTAATTTCCATCCCATACGTTCTTGTTACTTTCTCCAGTCTAGAGGTAAGGTCTTGAAGTTCTGATTCTGATCCAGCTATCAGATCAATATCATCAGCAAAACGTAGGTTGCCAAGGGACTAGAACAGTTAATCCTGTCTGTCAAAAGACACAGTGAGGATCAGAACCTTTTTCTGAACACAAAAAAACAAAAAAAAAACAAAGATAATGTCCACTGACAACACAAGATGCCAACCAAAAATTAACATCAACGGTGAGGAAATTGAAAATGTCACAAATTTTGAATATCTTGGCTCCATAATTAACAACAATGGAGACTGCTCAAAAGAGGTCAGAAGGAGACTGGCCATAGCAATGCAGAGGTTAAATAAAATGAAGAACCTATGGCATAACCCCAGCAAATTAATAAAAGTAAAACTTCTGAGAACGTGCATCTTTCCGGTAGCAGCGTACGGATGTGAATCATGGACCATTAATAATAATAATAATAAATTCTTTAAGCACCAAACACGGAGCATAAGGCAGAAATCAGTGCTCTCCAGATTGTTCGTTGTGACGCCACTCCTCTTAGCTCTTGCACATTATTTAATCCCAACGTTCTTCCTTATTATTGTTCTTCTAAGTGTTTCTTTTGGTCTTCCTTTTTTCCTCTTACCCTCAGGAACCCAAGTGAGCGCCTGCAGTGGTATTCTGTTGTTTTGCATTCGTAGGACATGACCGATATATGACCATCATCTTTTCCTTATATAGTCGGAGACATATTTCTGCCTAGAGTCTTCTCTTATTTGTCGATTAGTCTTGAATTCTTTCCAACTGATGTTCATGAGTTTTCTAAGACATTTGTTCTCAAATGTATTCAGCTTGTTCTCCAATGATTTAGTTATTTTCCAACTCTCACAGCCGTATGTTAACACTGAGATAACATTTGAATTAAACAGACGAAGCTTGGTATGTATATTCAATGATCGTAATTTCCATATGTTAGATAATCTATTGAAGGCGCTGGCTGCCAAAGCAATTCTAGTATGAATTTCTCTTGTTGTGTCACCATCCTGAGTCATTTTACTGCCTAAATAATTGAAACTTTCAACTTTCTGTAGTTTTTTCCCGTTCAGGATGATATTAAAGGTCTCGTTAGAAAAGTTCATAACTTTCTTCTCTCCATACTTCATTTATAATATCTAAAATTCTCAAGAGGTTATTATCATTAACTGCTTTAATCATTTTGCCTGCAATTTCGTCAACTCCAGCAGCCTTAAAATTTTTTAATCTTTTAACGGCTTGTTTGATCTCGTCCAGCGTGAATTCATCGCAAGTTAATGGCAAGGTAGTTGTAGGTGTTTCATTATTAAAATCAGGTGTTACTGTTGGTGGTGGTCTGTTTAGCACCTCCATGAAGTGCTCAGCCCATCTCTTCATTTGTTCTTTTTCTGTTGGTATTGAATTCCCTAATTTGTCTTTAACAGGTGTTTCCATATCAGTAGGCTGGTGACATAGTTGTTTTGTAATTTGATAAAGGCACCTACTATTACCAGTTCTTGCAGCATTTTCAGCTTCTATGGCCAGTTCATTGATGAAATGTCTTTTATCTCTTCGAGTTTTTGTCTTCACTTCTTTATTTAACAAGTTATAAGTTAGTTTGCAAGATTCAACTGCACTATGTGTACTTGCCGCTAGTAGTTTAAGGTTTGCTGTTTTCCTTTCTTGTATTTTATTCCAAGTATCTTCTCTCATTCATTTTTTCTTTTTATGGACCATTACACAAACATTAAAGAAAAAATCGAATCTTTTGAAGCAAAGTGCTACAGAAAAATTCTCAGAATATCTTGGACCAAGAAGAAGAAAAATATAGACATCCTACATGACCTGAACATCGAGGAAAACTGGCTCATAAACAATATCATGTCCCGGAAACTGAAATACTTTGGCCACATTAAACGTCATAGTGGTTTAGAAAGAGCAGTGATGGAGGGTATGGTACCTGGAAGGCGAGGCAGGGGCCGACCAAGACGACAGTGGACACAGGACATTGAAGACACTTTGAATACGACAGTGGAGGAGGCAGGAAGGCTGGCTAGAGATTGAGAGTCTTTCAGGCGGGCTGTGATGAGAGCGACGTTCTGCAAAGGACATGCTACATGATGATCCCATTAGAGAAGACAGGATTGGTGTAAACAGCTTGTCACATTAGAAGAGACAGGATGTGTATAAACAGCGTTATCACATTAGAGGAGACAGGATGTGTATAAACAGCTTTATCACATTAGAGGAGATAACAGCTTTATCACAGAGGAAACTGTAGGATAAGACAGCTGGAGCTTTGAACACTAAAGGACAGCAGCCCCTTGATATATTTACTTATATTGTACTAGGAGGGCTAGCCAATCCCTATGCAGTAACAATTTTAATCAGGTTTTAAAAAAATATTTATCAGGTACAAATGATGACTTCTGTCAAGTTAAACCGGTCACAGTTGATCATATAAAACCATATTCCACCATATAATGTTGTGGCAGACAATATTTGTAGAATTTTGGCATGTTAAACCAGTCACAGTTGATCACATAAAACCATGTTCAATCAGACAATGTCATTATAAACCGTGTTAAACCAGACACTATTTGTAGAATTGTGGTGTTTTTAACCAGTCACCATTGGTCATATAAGCATGCTGTATATGATCCTAACACAGTGGTAATGCAGCAGAATCATGTTAAACCAGGCAGTGTTTGTAAAGTCTAGCACATTAATCCAGTCACAATTTATCACTTATATAGGCATGTTAAACCACACTCGATAATATAACAGAATCATGTTAAACCAAATAGTATTTGTAGCACCCCAGCAGGTTAAACTCAGACCCCTGATATATACTAATATCTGTGTTGTGCTTGTTACAGCTCATATTACAAATTAATGTTCTTGCTATCTGTAGAAAAGCTTTAATAGTTTTCTCCTCATAATTCATCTGTCCTTTATTTCCAGCTAAATACGTCGACTCCAAACTCAGGGCAGGAAACAAGGTAAGATCTCAGTTGGCACATTTTTGTGTGATAGCAGCCACATAGATATATACGTTACGGCCTGTTTGTTGTAGCGGTCAGCCACATAGACATAGGTTACGACATGTTTCTTGTAGTGGTCAGCCACATAGATTACGGCATGTTTGTTGTTGTGGTCAACCACATAGACATAGGTTACGACATGTTTCTTGTGGTGGTCAACCACATAGACATAGATTACGGCATTTTTCTTGTAGTTGTCAGCCACCACAATGTTGACCATCTGACCTGGCACTCCTGCAACTATCCTTAGCAGACATGTCATTGTCAGCGCTGACAGTATTTGTAGTCTTCTTTCATACTATAAAACTGGGCCTTCATGAATTCATAGTTAAATCGTGTACAGTCCAGATTTAGCTCTGTCCTCTCCAAGGATACCTACATACTGGTAGATGACAAACTTCATAGGGTGACCAGAACATTACCCCACTAACTACTGACATTTGGCCGAGTTAACATAATCTATGAAGCAGTAGAATGTCTCCTTGTAGTTAGAGCTCATCAGCCATGCTTCAGTTCTAGCAACAGGTGAAATATCTACTTTTATTGACCAGATTGTTTTCCTCGAGAGGGATGAAAGTAGCACTGGACATGGCATGTTGCATTTTCTGAGCAATCCCAAGATTCAAGTGGTTTCTAAGATCATTTCTCTCACAGCCTATATGTCTGGTCCCTAGACCTACATGGAGTACAACCTTCAGTAAAGCTAACAGCAAATTTTTTTGGGGGTGTATTAATTTGAAGACGGGAAGGGAGATCTTAGTTGACAGTAGTGACTTTTAAAAAAATATGTTTTATTGTGGACCGCATGCTTGCTTTTAACTCCTGCTGGGTGTACCTATTTGGTTTATACAACACAAGTCATCAGAGCTTTGAATGTTATATCTGTTGTACCCATTGTTTGTATCTTCAGTTCTTTATTGCCAAAAACTGTTGTAGCAACTCCCTGTTTGTAGGGGCACTCTTTTGGAAATCTCATTCTTGTCTACCAGAAGTTGTATACATTTGGTTCAGGGACAAAGGAGATTAAACTGCATTCAGTCAACACATCTCTAGCCTTGTGTGTGTGATGGAATTGTGTGATTTGTGTTGCTAGAAATGTCATCCATATGTATAAATAAAAGTTAACCAGTTGTCTTATGTCAGGTTTGATGTCTGTTGTTGTTGTTGTCGATATCCCATGCTGCCGAGCATATCTACTCTTGACAGCCCAATGCCATTCTTAAAAAAGTGCAGGTTTTCTGCAGTTGTTTTAACGTTCCGTATAGTGAGTTGGTGACTGTCAGAGGTGTCTGTAAAAGGTTTTTCGTTTGATGTCTGTAAATAATAGTTAACCAGTTGTCTTATGTCAGGTTTGATGTCTGTAAATAAAAGTTACGTCAGGTTTGATGTCTGTAAATAAAAGTTAACCAGTTGTCTTATGTCAGGTTTGATGTCTGTAAATAAAAGTTATGTCAGATTTGATGTCTGTAAATAAAAGTTAACCAGTTGTCTTATGCCAGGTTTGATGTCTGTAAATAATAGTTAACCAGTTATCTTATGTCAGATTTGATGTATGTGAATAAAAGTTAACCAGTTATCTTATATCAGGTTTGATGTCTGTAAATAAAAGTTATGTCAGATTTGATGTCTGTAAATAATAGTTAACCAGTTGTCTTATGTCAGGTTTGATGTCTGTAAATAAAAGTTAACCAGATATCTTATGTCACATTTGATGTCTGTAAATAATAGTTAACCAGTTATCTTATGTCAGGTTTGATATCTGTAAATAAAAGTTATGTCAGATTTGATGTCTGTAAATAAAAGTTAACAAGTTGTCTTATGTCAGGTTTGATGTCTGTAAATAAAAGTTATGTCAGGTTTGATGTCTGTAAATAAAAGTTATGTCAGGTTTGATGTCTGTAAATAAAAGTTATGTCAGATTTGATGTCTTTAAATAAAAGTTAACAAGTTGTCTTATGTCAGGTTTGATGTCTGTAAATAAAAGTTATGTCAGGTTTGATGTCTGTAAATAAAAGTTATGTCAGGTTTGATGTCTGTAAATAAAAGTTAACCAGTTGTCTTATGCCAGATTTGATGTCTGTAAATAAAAGTTAACCAGTTGTCTTATGTCAGGTTTGATGTCTGTAAATAAAAGTTAACCAGTTGTCTTATGTCAGATTTGATGTCTGTAAATAAAAGTTAACCAGTGTCTTATGTCAGGTTTGATGTCTGTAAATAATAGTTAACCAGTTGTCTTATGTCAGGTTTGATATCTGTAAATAAAAGTTGTCAGGTTTGATATCTGTAAATAAAAGTTAACCAGTTGTCTTATGTCAGGTTTGATGTCTGTAAATAAAAGTTAACCAGTTATCTTATGTCAGATTTGATGTATGTGAATAAAAGTTAACCAGTTGTCTTATGTCTGATTTGATGTCTGTAAATAAAAGTTAACCAGTTGTCTTATGTCAGGTTTGATGTCTGTAAATAAAAGTTAACCAGTTATCTTAAGCCTGGTTTGATGTCTAAATAAAAGTTAACAAGTTGTCTTATGTCAGGTTTGATGTCTGCAAATAAAAGTTAACCAGTTGTCTTATGTCAGATTTGATGTATGTGAATAAAAGTTAACCAGTTGTCTTATGTCAGATTTGATGTCTGTAAATAAAAGTTAACCAGTTGTCATATGTCAGGTTTGATGTTTGTGATGGAATTGTTTGTTTTCTGTTGCTTCATCCAAGCCTGTAAATAAAAGTTAACCAGTATCATCTTGTGTTGTCACCAGGAAGCAACAGAAGAAGAACTGGAGAAGCTTCTGGACAAGATCTTAGTCATTTTCAGATTTATTCACGGTGAGTAACTAGTTCAAATTTTATTGGATACATGAATGTATTTGTCAGCACCTTGAGATATGACTGCAAATTTACATATTAAAATAATAATAAAACATATTTAAAGCATATTATACACATTCTGGGTTGTGAAACTCCAAATTAGTCTTTTGTTAATAAGAATACTGACCATACATTTGTGACTGCCCAGAGTACCACCCTGATGTTATAAAAAAAGTTGATGGGTGGGTAACAAAAATTGATGATCAGGTATTACTTTGTACGTGCTTTTTACAGTTTTGACAAGTGAAATTCAGTTAACATATTTCGCTAATACATGCTTACCAAGCTCCGACCCTCGTGGAAAAAGCGCTTTTATTAGTTCAATCAGGACATGAAGTATAGCATCAATAATGACATGTGGTATTGTATATATAAGTGTTCTGGTGTCAGACTGTAACGGCTACGCCGTTCCTCTCATCTCACCAGCAGAGGCATGCTGCATGGGCAACAGCCTGACCTCTTTATTCAAGTGCCCAACCTTGTGCCACCAAGACATCGTTTCGGGGGCACGCTCCTATAGTCAGAAATGACTGGAAAGGAAGATAGATTTATCGATAGAACTCCAAATTGTCTAATGTAACATACTTATTTATTTCTCACAAGTGCCAGAAAAGTACCTTCATGTGTGTATTATTTATTTACTGAGAAGTGGTGACACCGCTGAGTTGGAAACTACACCAGTTATCAACTACACATTGAGAGGACAGTGAAATAGAAGATATCATTACAGGACAGCAAGGACATAATGAAATTGTGAAGTAGCATGTTTGACGCTGGTGAATGCAAAACACTTTACCAGTTGCCTCTCCCCACAACACTTGAATTTAAAAATAAAAGTGATCTATGCTAAAGATTTGTATAATAGTAGACATCGCTTGCTTGAAAACTAAAGTAGACATCGCTTGCTTGGAAACTAGACAAAAATAAAACGGCCATACTTTATGCAGGCAGAGTTTGTAATCTATTCTAAGGCTAAGAGAAAAATTCAAAATTCTGTAATAAATTAATGTTTTGAGAGAGGGTGAGAATATGTTAGTACAGAAAACTTATACAATCTTTGAATAGCTGAGATGGTAAATTATGACATTACTAAGTTAATATTGATTGTTATCTATGCTGAAGTTAATGTTACTTGTTACCTCTCATTGGCTTATTTTCCTGGTTGATTACCTGTACCAAGCTGTGTTGCTTGTTATACTTCTAATACTTACATTGGTAGTCACCTTCCACCAAAAATTATTATTATTGTTGGTTACCTGTAAACAAAGCCAATATTGCTGGCTACGTTTGCAAGAAATCGCCAGTGTTGACCTGTGGAAAATTTATATTGTATTTTCTAGTTGTTTGTTTTTCTTTTTTTTAGCTTAGTTTTTTTGTCTCTAATTTGTGGAACATGCTGCTTGGTGGTATGATGTGTAGCGTCCCCACCAGCTGTACAAGTGACAGGGGGTCGTTTCCCCACACCCAGAACCCAACTGGGATAGACCTTGCAAGTTCACAGTGTCTGTTTACATTGTGATGTACAAAAGTAGAGGGGACATTTTAAAGACACTATATTTATAGCATAAGGTATATGGGGGGAGGGGGCATTGGAGAACTTAAGTTTGAAAAGCAATGACTTGGCTGAGAATCAAACTTGGTCCATCTCATGTAGTAGGCAACACACCACTCGTTCCATAGCCCAGTAAAAGTTGTTAGAAAGCCACAGAATGTACAGTTAATTGTTTATGAAATGTCCCAAAATAACTGATGTGATGACCAGAAATAGTCTAAAGTACAGACAGAACACAAGGAGAGCACTGATCACGTTTAAGCTGGGAACTATTGGTAAAGTACAGACAGAACACAAGGACGGCACTGGTCAAGTTAAAGCTGGGAACTATTGGTAAAGTACAGACAGAACACAAAGACAGCACTGATCAGGTTTCAGCTGGGAACTATTGGTAAAGTACAGACAGAACACAAGGAGAGCACTGGTCAAGTTTAAGCTGGGAACTATTGGTAAAGTACAGACAGAACACAAGGACGGCACTGATCAGGTTTCAGCTGGGAACTATTGGTAAAGTACAGACAGAACACAAGGAAAGCACTGGTCAAGTTTAAGCTGGGAACTATTGGTAAAGTACAGACAGAACACAAAGACGGCACTGATCAGGTTTCAGCTGGGAACTATTGGTAAAGTACAGACAGAACACAAGGAGAGCACTGGTCAAGTTTAAGTTGGGAACTATTGGTAAAGTACAGACAGAACACAAGGAGGGCGCTGGTCAAGTTTCAGCTGGGAACTATTGGTAAAGTACAGACAGAACACAAGGAAAGCACTGGTCAAGTTTAAGCTGGGAACTATTGGTAAAGTACAGACAGAACACAAGGACGGCACTGGTCAAGTTTAAGCTGGGAACTATTGGTAAAGTACAGACAGAACACAAGGACGGCACTGGTCAAGTTTAAGTTGGGAACTATTGGTAAAGTACAGACAGAACACAAGGAAAGCACTGGTCAAGTTTAAGCTGGGAACTATTGGTAAAGTACAGACAGAACACAAGGACGGCACTGGTCAAGTTTAAGCTGGGAACTATTGGTAAAGTACAGACAGAACACAAGGACGGCACTGGTCAAGTTTAAGTTGGGAACTATTGGTAAAGTACAGACAGAACACAAGGAAAGCACTGGTCAAGTTTAAGCTGGGAACTATTGGTAAAGTACAGACAGAACACAAGGACGGCACTGGTCAAGTTTAAGCTGGGAACTATTGGTAAAGTACAGACAGAACACAAGGACGGCACTGATCAGGTTTCAGCTGGGAACTATTGGTAAAGTACAGACAGAACACAAGGAAAGCACTGGTCAAGTTAAAGCTGGGAACTATTGGTAAAGTACAGAGAGAACACAAAGACGGCACTGATCAGGTTTCAGCTGGGAACTATTGGTAAAGTACAGACAGAACACAAGGATGGCACTGGTCAAGTTAAAGCTGGGAACTATTGGTAAAGTACAGAGAGAACACAAAGACGGCACTGATCAGGTTTCAGCTGGTGGCACTGGTCAAGTTTAAGTTGGGAACTATTGGTAAAGTACAAGCAGAACACAAAGACGGCACTGATCAGGTTTCAGCTGGGAACTATTGGTAAAGTACCCAGAGTCCGCTGGGAGGACAACATTAGACAATCTCTGAAGGACCGAGGACTAGAATGGAACCAGGCCAGGAGGAAGACAGCCGATAGAATAGTCTGGCGCTCTCTCTTCCAAACCTCTACACCTCACGGTAGAAGGGGAACGACTAAGTAAGTAAGTACTATTGGTAAAGTACAGACAGAACACAAGGAAAGCACTGGTCAAGTTTAAGCTGGGAACTATTGGTAAAGTACAGACAGAACACAAGGAGAGCAATGGTCAAGTTTAAGCTGGGAACTATTGGTAAAGTACAGACAGAACACAAGGACAGCACTGATCAGGTTTCAGCTGGGAACTATTGGTAATGCCTTGACAGGACTTCGTCAAAATAATAAAGAAGAAATATTGTTTAAAAAATAAATGGGAGAGGCATGAAAACAGAAGCAGTGAATGTGGCCTGTACATACATGCCACACGCTATGGTTTACCCATAATCTTTACGGGGTGTTTGCGTTTTCAGATGTGTACGGCCCGTACAAATGTCTGTACGGGTTTTTTCGCCTAATTATTAAACATACATATAAATCGATCGTCTTGTGCCACTACCATAGCCGTAATTTGCGTCATTTTTAATGTTATTTGCAAGAGAGTTAGCTTCCGTTTCCGATCTTTATTTAGTAATGGGAGTATCCGCGTTTATTTTCTGTGAATTTTTTAAATCGCAATCAATCGGCATCGAACACGCGGCCATTTTCGCTCTAATTTTAATGGATTCTGACTCCGATGCGATGACAAGGAGATCTTTGTCTTTATTGGCGCTAATATCGGTTCTCAGAATATGGGTGATGGCAGAGATGGAAATGAAAGTAGAATGTCATTGCTAGTATGTATAATTTTAGGGTTAGGATTAGGTTTATCGGAAAGGTTTAGGATTACGGCCGAATGTCACTGCTGACGAGGGCGTTTGTTGCTTTGCTACTGATGATGGGTGTAACGAAAAGATCGTCATTTGATTTGTATTGGTCAAATGACTTTCATTGAGATGCAAAGGAAAAGGACTCTTCGTTTGTTGGTTTTTTTTTTTTTAATTTAAAAAAAAAAATTAATTAAAAAAAAAAAAAATTTTTAATTTTTTAATCGTTTTTTTCATCTTTCCATACCTCTCTTCCTATCACATCTAACATGTACACAAACAAATTTTATATCATCAGATTCATCATTCATTTATTTCTATACAGTCCAAAAATTAGAGCAATTGGCCAAAAAACTATAGAATTTACAAGTCATCCACTATAAAAAAGGGGGTGTTGTGAAAAAGAATGCAGCTGCAGGGCACATTTTCGGGAAAACAATGCAGCGTGCTAAAGGATAAGGTCCTATCAAACACAGGATTTCCTGGTCTGTTAGTGATAATTAAGCGCAGAAATAGACTAAATCAGAGGTTTTCAAACTGTGCGTCGCGGCTCCTAGGGGCATCGCGGCCCTCTGCTATGGGCGTCGCGGTGGTTTGGGAAAAGTGTTGGGCTCGATATTATGAGCCAAGGTCCATCAATAAATATAGATCTTCGTAGTATAGAAAGGAGCCACGGTGATTTATGCACAGGTCAAGGGAGCCACGGACCAAAAAAGTTTGAAAACCTCTGGACTAAATGATGACACGATCACATCATTTTTACAGTGCAAAATAAACTCAGACAATATTGTTTGAGTTTTAAAATAAATGAAGACCTGTTTTAAAAGGCAAAGTCCCCATGCCTCTATGATGCAGCTGTAATTGAAATTTTTTTACACGAATTAACTCTTGATACGTTTTTTCTGTCTTTTTTGGTACAGGTTTTGCTGGTCTTTGTACAGGGTTTTTGAATTTTTTGTACAGGTTTTTCATCTCCGAGGTGTGGCATGTATGCCTGTACATTGTTTATATCAGTGTTTAGTGATGTTCAATAATGTTTCCACTTGAGATGGAGAAAGTTTCTGATGTGATTTCTAGCAGTTTTTTTTCCTTTCCTTTTTTTGTCAGTATGTTCTTGTGTGTGCTTATGTTTTTTTTTTTTTTTTTTTTTAAGAACTGACCTGACATTTTGTTGAATGTAGAACTGAGCTTTGAGAGAGTATCTCTTCAGCTGGAAGTTGGAGCTATGATAACATTTTGATTTTTGACTAACATAGTTCTGGTATTAGTGACACACGATGCTTTCTGTTTACAGGAAGTATAGTCAGTGCCTTTTTTTTATGGTCCCATTTTTAGTTTGTATATTTGTGTGGCATAGGTTTGTGTATTTTTTGGTATAGATTTGTGTGGTATCTTCTTCTTCTTCCTCGTTTGCCCTGAAAAGGACGGTGGTTGCGTTGTCTGTTTGCGCCTAAGCTGTGATATCTGCACCTTTCGGTCGACACATCCGACTTCTGCACGGCATTTTTTAGGGACCGGGTTTGCCTTCCCATTTCGATCCGTGATCGCTCAGCCAGACTGCACTGCTGCAGACTGTTTCCAGGAGGTGGAGCACGGTCTTAACCAGCTCTGGTTCGCTGGTCCTGACGCAAGCAGTCAAGCTATGAGTCGCTGACTGCGTTCTCTATTGCTGCGTCTTTGGGTCCCAATTGTGGTATAGGTTTGTATATATGTGTGGTATAGGCTTGTGTATTTGTGTGGCACAAGTTTGTGTAATTGTGTGGTATTGTCGGAGAGGAAGACTCTGTGAGCTAGCCTCAAAATAGTAAGTTTCTATATAAGAAAAGTATAAAAATCTGTTTATAATATTCAATCGATCAATACCCTTTAGCTCCCCAAGGAGCATAGGCCTTCAACAAACACATGCCAAGTCTTCCTGTCCTGTGCCATTGTTACGGTATATGTTATTAACGCCGTCTGCTAAAGGTTAGCAGACATGCAATTGTAAAGGTTAAGACATTTAATATATTGCGATAGATGTTTCAATTATTGAACGCTCCATACACGATCGATTATGACGTGTCTAGCGTTGTTTGGGTCACAGTCGGTAACTAGGAGACGCTACCCTTTGTTACTTGACCGCCAAGCTGAATAGCTGCGTTTTCTAACCTTCCAATTCAATGGCATGATATAGCCATTTATATGTGCATTTATGATGGACCAGGGTCAGTCCTAGAACTCTATATGAGAGGAAACTTACGGAGGTTAGTGTTTAACTAGAATCCTCAGAAGGAGGAGAATAATCGTCCAATTCGTATGAAATATTCAGACTCGCAGTCTCACTGTCGGCAGGTAGCCATGTCTATCTGCGCGTGCATATAGCTGTGATGTTCTGACGACAATACTGCATTGTATCCTTAAACGGACATTGACACGTAAACCAGCAGTCTACGTTATTGATTAATTTATGCATGACTTATACGGACTTATGTTCTGCTCATATTTGAAATGATCATCCTGTGTGTACATGTGATTAAATATTACGGACTTAACCTGAAGGCATTAATTACTTCATTAATGTTGCTGAGTTCAAGTATTACATGTTACTTCTTCATATCATGCTACTGAGTTGTATGAACGCTTCACACACGATCAACAAGAAATCATTAAAATAACTATACTCAGCACATGATCTTCAACCGGCAAATAACTCAGCAACAAAGTGGCGGCCGAATGCGGGGAACGACAGAAAAAAGAAACAAACTTCTGTTCCTTACGCACATGTTAACCATAATATTTACGATCAAGTTTCGATCACATGATCCAGTCGAAGATGACGTTGTACTCATTCTAATGCCTAACAACGTGATGTCACCGAAGGTCGTGTAGGTGAACTGTCGGAGAAACCAAAGCCGTTTTCTAAGTCTAACCAGGGGAAACATGAGCCATTGAAGCAAACACACGATATGGACTACAGGAGCAGACAGTCAGGGGCATTAGCCTAGCTGTTGACGACCTCTAGCACTGATCTAAGCAACGGAAAAGATAAGTCTAGTTGTTTTAATACTGTCGTCATTGCAAACAGTAATACTGAGTCCATGCCTTTTGCCTGCATAGGCATGTCTTTTCTGAATGTGTTTCATGTATTTTTTGGGTTGTTTTAATGTGTTGTTAATTAGCGGGCCGGTTGGAGGGAACTGAAATCTCTGGGGAATGTCGCGAACAGCTGACCACCTGGATTTCAGTCGGTCTTAGGGCAGTTAAACGATTGCACTTTTGGAAGCCCCATTGAGGTTTGCCGGTGGACTGCCTGTCCAGATCTGCTATCGTTTGACGTTTGTGTTAGCTGTACCGTTCCGTAGATAACTGGTGTATTTTATTTGTACTAAGTTCACATTTTTATTCAGTTTTGTATCATGTTCGTTAACTATTTCGTCCAGTCTACTCTTACTATCATTTATTTGATGATTGTTAAATGTTCGTCCGTTATGAGTCCTGTGATGTCATCATTTTTTGCAGTCATTTTTTTTTTGTGTACTTTGCATATTCAGTTGACCTCGGGTCAATCTTTGACCCTTCGTTTTCCGTGTGACACTTCCGCTTGTTTTATTTAGTTCATAAATTCATTTTTAATTGTGAAAATGTCTTGTTTGCGTCTTGACATTGTTTGTACCCTTTAGTTGCATCATTGTTTTGTTTGTACTCATGATATATATTAAATACTACATTAATAATATGACATTATATTCAATAATACACTTGTAATTTAATTTAATTAATTTTTTCTGACATTTAAGGTTAATATGGGACATTGCATAATTATGCAGTGATAGTCCAAGAAATTAGCACTACAATTTATAAGAGATGCCTAGGGCATAATAATAATAATAATAATAATAACATAATATATATATATTGACCAAATAAAATAATCTTATAGTCTACCTTTGAGGTGACAGACCCATTGTATATTATTTAATATACTTTTCTGATACTAAGAGAGTGACTTAGTACATTGAACAATATAATTACTAGGAATCATACCCAACATTATTGGATATTGAGATTAATTGTGTGATGTAATTACATTATAGTTAACAGATATCATAACTATTTATGATATAGTTAGTACTTAGATACAATATTGTTACAAAATATTGTCTATTAGTTGAACTTAGACATAAGAGTTCAGTACTATTGTTAAAAGATTAAAAAATTTTAAAGCTGCTGGAGTTGACGAAATTTCAGGGGAAATGATTAAAGCAGTTAATGACAACAACCTCTTGAGAATTTTAGATATTATAAATGAAGTATGGAGAGAAGAACAACCACCACAACAATGGAAAGACAGTATTATTGTAAAGTTACCGAAGAAAGGTGATCTATCAGACTGTAATAACTGGCGTGGTATATCTCTATTATCAGTACCTGGAAAATTATTATGTTGCATGATGTTAGAAAGACTTAAATTGCATGCTGACGAAAAGATCAGAGAAGAACAAGCGGGTTTCAGGCCGAAACGATCATGTATTGATCAAATATTCACACTAAGAACAATTATAGAAGAATCAGTGGAAAGGCAATCGCCACTTATTATCACCTTCGTCGATTTTCAAAAAGCCTTTGATAGTCTACACCGCCCATCATTGTGGAAGATACTTACAATCTATGGTTTTCCAACAAAATATGTGAATATAATCAAAGCGCTATATGACAATGCAAGATGTTGTGTTAGAACAAATAAAGGGAATACAGAATGGTTTACAGTAGAAACAGGGGTGAAACAAGGCTGTATTATGTCACCACTACTTTTTGGAATAGCTATTGATTGGGTTATGAGAAACTATACCCACAATGAACAATTGGGTATAAAATGGACAAATGGAAAATTCCTGGGGGACCTGGATTTCGCAGATGATGTAGCATTCTTAAGTTCAACACCAAGACAATCCCAAGAAGCAATAAATAATTTGTGTCATCTCTCGGTTAAAATTGGTCTCCAAATAAATGCCTCTAAAACTAAAGCTATGAACTTTTCTAACGAGACCTTTGATATCATCTTGAACGGGGAAAAAACTACAGAAAGTTGAAAGTTTCAATTATTTAGGCAGTAAAATGACTCAGGATGGTGACACAACAAGAGAAATCCATACTAGAATTGCTTTGGCAGCTAGCGCCTTCAATAGATTATCTAACATTTGGAAATTACGATCATTGAATATACATACCAAGCTTCGTCTGTTTAATTCAAATGTTATCTCAGTGTTAACATACGGCTGTGAGAGTTGGAAAATAACAAAATCATTGGAGAACAAGCTGAATACATTCGAGAACAAATGTCTTAGAAAACTCATGAACATCAGTTGGAAAGAATTCAAGACTAATCGACAAATAAGAGAAGACTCTAGGCAGAAATATGTCTCCGACTATATAAGGAAAAGACGATGGTCATATATCGGTCATGTCCTACGAATGCAAAACAACAGAATACCACTACAGGCGCTCACTTGGGTTCCTGAGGGTAAGCGGAAAAAAGGAAGACCAAAAGAAACACTCAGAAGAACAATAATAAGAGAAGGAAGCACGTTGGGCCTAAATAATGTGCAAGAGCTAAGAGGAGTGGCGTCACAACGAACAACCTGGAGAGCACTGGTTTCTGCCTTATGCGCCGTGTTTGGCGCTTAAAGAATTTATTATTATTATTATTACTATTGTGATTATTTATATTGAATATTCCTAAGTTGAGTAAGTATAATAATTACTCTGAAGCTACTATTGACTATTTTAATCAGTAATTATCAATAATTACTTACCAGATAAAAGTCAAAATGCTTACTATAGACCATTTCGTTAAAATTGGTAAAGAATATGGTTATAAATCCCAAGAACTTCGTCAGTTTGCTGAGGCAGAACTGGAAAAACATAAAGCAGAAATGGAGGAACAAAAGGCTGCATTAAAGAAAGAGGAAGCAGAACGTGAGATGAAGCAAATTGCCAAGGAAAATAGATTAAGAGAAATTGCTCAACAGGAAGAAGAGAATAAATTGAAACGAGAGGAAATTATTTTACAACAAGAAATGGAATTGGCGCGTATTAAATTGGAGACAGCAAGATTACAAGCACAAAGTGCTGATGCAAACCAGAATAATAACGCACAAAATGGATCGTCATCCAGCCAAACTAAACATTTCTACAACTTTAAATTACCCACTTTCAACTTAAACGAGGACGACCTTTCATCGTTCCTGTCACGTTTTGAACAGACTTGCAAAACAAATCATTTGCCTGAAGAGTCATGGGTACTCAAGTTAAATGAATTCTTGGTTGGAGAACCATTGACGGCTTCTCAAAATGCTGACCCATCAATAGCAAATAACTACGGTGCTATTAAGTCCTTGCTTTTACGAAGGTTTCACCTGGACGAGGAACACTGTAGGTTGAAATTTAAGGGAATTTTACCTGAATCTCCAAAAGATTTTGCAGGATTCATTGCGAACATACGCAATACATTTAATAGATGGGTTGAACTGGCAGAAGTCAACAAATCGTACGACAAATTAGTTGATTTGCTACTACGGGATAAGGTATTATCTTCGGTTAGCCAGCCATTCTTTGCATATTTGCAGGAGCGTAAACCAGGTACTATTGACGAGTTGGAAAAAATTTCTTTAAACTACTGTTCGGCACATCCGAATGCAACCATTTCTAACTCCTCATTAAGAGAACCTCTACCTGTGGCGTCTAATATGGCCTACAATCATAATAACAAACAAAGACATCACAGTGTAGACAGAAGTAGGTTCCAAAGAAATCACAATGTTAACTTTCAGAAGGGACATAATAATGATTTCAACAATAAAAATGAGTTCAACAGAGGTAGATCACGAGATAGAAATTATTCACCTCAAACAAACTACCACAATAGTCAACATAACACTAATTATAATCGATCACATACCGCCAAAAATAACAATAACTGGAATGGTAATAATCATGGCTCGAGACATCGAGATAATAGTTACTATAGAGGACGACGAGATAATTCTAACAATTATACTCGGAATCGATCTCATTCTCGGGGATCATCTCATTACAACCATAATACAGGGGCGGCAGTTACAAATAATACTACCCCTATAGCTCAGGTCCCACTTGACAATAATACAACACAGTCTTCTGCTGCATGTTTTGCTATTAATTATAATGTGGCAAATAGTTGCCAACAATGCAATCTTATTTTTCAGAAGGCGAAAGAAACAGTGCTTAACTGCGGACATATTACACCAGAGGTAGGTCTTGCAGTCAACGATGGAACAGGCTTACTAATTTTTAACAGGGGAATCGTTAATGGATCCGTCGTCTCAGTGCTGAGAGATTCAGGATCCACGACGATTGGTGTACGTCAGTCGCTGGTACATCCTAGCTGTGCGACAGGAGAATATGTCCGCTGCATGACATTTGGTGGAACTATTGAGTTTTACCCCACAGCTATTGTTCATATTAGAACACCCTTTTTCACAGGGAATGTAAAAGTATGTATGCTAAAAAAGCCTATTGCTGATCTGATGGTTGGTCGTATACACGGCAGTAAAGATTGTACTCCAGATGAGATCATAGAATGGGAGAAACATAACCTATGCACTGGAAACGCCGTGACGACTAGAGCGCAGACTCAACTCATGGAGAAAGTTGGTGATAATAAAATGGATGCAGACAACCAAGAGGAATTTGTAGTCAATTCACCTATTGACAGGGAAACATTTGCAACCAAACAAAAAGAGGATAAATCTTTAAAAAAAATTTTTTAAGCTGGTTGATAAAGTTGACAATCTATCCTCAGGTAATAATAACAAACATTGTTTTGTTATTAAAAATGACATATTGATTAGATGTTTTAATGACAAATCACAAATGAAACAACAAGTTATGGTCCCGTATACTTTTAGACGGTACATTCTTCAACATGCACATGACTCACATTGTGCTGGACATATGGGATATACTCGAACACGATCTCGAGTACTGTCTTCATTCTTTTGGCCAGGAGTGTCAAGAGATATTTCGCAGTATGTACGTTCCTGTACTACATGCCAAGAAGTGAAAGCACGTGGAGCTTTTCACACGGCGCCTATTCAGGCTTGCGATATCTCAGTAAGACCGTTTGACAAGATGGCCATAGATATTATTGGTCCATTGCTACCATCGGCCAGAGGACATAGATTCGTCCTTACGTGCATTGATTTGTGCACACGATGGCCAGAAGCTATCCCATTAAAGACCACCACTACCACAGATGTAGCTGATGCACTACATCTCATCTTTTCTAGAATAGGGTTTCCTAGAAAACTTTTATCAGACCATGGGTCACAGTTCATATCTGACACCATGAAGGAAGTCATGAAAACTTGGAACATTGATAGGAATTTAAGTAGTATTTATCATCCTATGAGTAATGGTGCGGTTGAAAGACTTAACCGTACACTTAAACAACTACTACATAAGGTTACTGCTAAGCACCCTCATGACTGGGACAGAGCACTCCCAGCTGTTCTATTTGCTTATCGGGAGGTACCGCATGAACAAACTGGCTTCTCTCCCTTTGAATTAGTTTTTGGTGCTCCCCCAAGAGGTCCTATGGGACTAATAAAAGACTTATTAATTGACGCGGAGATGACTCAGGACACTCAGTCATCTTACGAGTATGTGATTAATCTTCGGAAGAACATTATTGAGTCTTGCCAGTTGGCAACAGCTTCTTCTGAGGCTGCAAAAGCTAAGGCTCGATCTCTACAAAATAGGTCTCGACGATTACGCCAATTATTCCCAGGCGACGAGGCTTATGTGTTACTTCCTCACAATAACAATAAATTATTGATATCTTGGAATGGTCCTTACAAAGTCATTGATAAAATTTCCGACGTTGATTACGTCTTAGATATCAAGGGACACAAAAAGATATTTCATATTAACATGCTCAAGCAATTTCATACACGTCCTGAACACTTACAGTCAATTTTTCATGAACTAGATGACAACACAGTATCTACTTGTTATTATTCTAACTTATCCGTCATCCAGGAAGAAGAATCTTCTTTTCCTGAGGTACAGTTACCGTTACCGGTACCAGTAGTTCAACCTACTGAATCTTGGCGGGATGTAACCATCTCTTCAACGGTTACACCGCAACAGCGTCTACAGATTGCTAATCTATTACAATCTTATCCAGATGTGTTGACCGACGTCCCGGGTCGCACATCGGCTATCAGTCATGACATTACTCTCAATGATGATACACCTATTCGTGTACATCCCTATTCGGTTCCTTTACATTTCCTTGCTAAAACTACTAAGGAACTTGAACAGATGTTGTCTCTGGGAATCATTGAGACTAGTAATTCGCCATTCTCTTCTCCATTAGTGATTGTCCGGAAGAAGGACAATAACATCAGACTATGTGTTGATTATAGAAAATTAAATGCTAAGACTATAGTTGACAGCGAACCACATCCACTTATCGACGACTTACTGCCACGTCTATCCAACGCAACTATATTTAGTAAGATAGACTTAACTAAAGGTTATTGGCAGATACCACTGACCGAAAAGGCTAAGTACTACACCGCATTTTCCACTCCACAAGGTCTATACCAGTGGAATGTGATGCCTTTTGGGCTTGTTAATGCGCCAGCTACCTTCATTCGCCTGATGCGACAAATTTTATCAGGTAGACCAGACGTTATTACATATATTGACGACATATGCTTGTTTAGTTCGTCGTTTGAGGAACATGTTTCGGGACTTAGATATGTTTTCGACACTCTAAGGAATTATCATCTAACTGCTAAACCTACAAAGGTGCAAATCGCGTGTAATGAGATAACCTTTTTGGGACATATCATTGGATCGGGATATATCCGAACGTTACCTAATACAGTCTCCAAAATTCTAAACATAGCAGTTCCTCAGACGAAGAAACAGGTCAGGAGTTTGTTAGGACTTGTTCAATATTACAGTAGATTCATACCAAACTTGTCATCCATCACGGCTGTATTGTCTTCATTGTTAAAAAAAGACATGCCGGTGAAGGTGACATGGACTGGTATATGCAATGAAACTTTCAACAAAATTATAAATTTGTTCTCGCATGAACCAATTTTAAGACTTCCCGATGCTTCCAAAAGATTTTTCTTACGAACAGATGCTAGTAACTACGGCATTGGTGCATGCCTGCTCCAGAACCATGATGGCGTTCTACATCCTACCTTATATATTTCAAGAAAGCTAAAGCCGGCAGAAACAAAGTATTCCACAGTGGACAAGGAACTTTTATCAGTTATATGGGCAATAACTAAACTGGAAAAGTTCTTGCTTGGTGCTCCATTCACCATACAGACGGACCAACGTGCTGTAGCATCTTTGCGTCGATCTAACCACAAACGCCCAAAAATCGCCAGATATGCAATCATCCTACAGCAATTTGAATTCTCCATTGAACATATTCCTGGCACTGAAAACATTGTGGCGGATGCGTTGTCACGTAATCCTATTGACCACGAATAATCAACATTGACATTCCTAAAATACGTCAATCATCACTACATTGGATAGAACGAAGTATCAACTATAAAGGAACTAACCTTGCCTTCAATTTAATAATTATAAACACTATATGCATCACAGAATTGAACTAAAGACAATCAAGGTATACATATTGACATTGAAACTTCGTCTAACGTCCATACACAATATATGAATATTCGTTGAACAATCATGGAACAATATCTGACGACAAGTCGAACTTATTATCCTATGTGCACTTAATTCTTGGATGCTGGGATAAATGACATTTCTTTCCAACGTAAACGTTTGAACATTTTTGCCTAAAAGAATTCATCAGGATCAGGACTACGGATGGATCATCATATCCTATACTAATTAATTAGTTAACTTAACTTCTTAATTGAATTATTATCAATAAAATGAAATGTGAGAAAAAAATGAAATGAAAAAAACAAAAAAAGAGAACGAAATATAAAAAGAAGAAATTATGAAAAGAGAAAATAAATCTCACACAAGTATTAGATTAATATTTTTTTTTAATGTACCTATACGTTATTTAGTTAGTTAAATTAGATAGTTATTATTCACTAACACTTAACACACACAATTAAGTTAAACTTATATTCGAATTTCTTTCTATTTCTTCTCACTTATTTTGTCTTTTCTTCTCTCATAACATCGCGTTACATTAGAATCTTAATAATTTAACTCTTAGTTTAATTAATTAATTTAATTTTAATTAGTCAAATTAATTCCTATATGACATACTAATACGACAGACCTTACTTTAATTTAATTCTATCATTCACTATTAACATTGGACATTTTATTTAGTTGATATAATAATATGTATAATATTGATATATAATATGATTAATGTTAGATGACTATGACAAATAGTTAGTTGACATGACCGCGACACGGTTCTACTCAGAACATCGTCGGCCATATGTCACAATTGTGTTAAATTTTTTTGAAAAATTGTTAAGTCGGATAGATCTTGAAAAAAAATCTATCGATTTTTTTTTCCCCGGTGTACAGGGAATTGTTACGGTATATGTTATTAACGCCGTCTGCTAAAGGTTAGCAGACGTGCAATTGTAAAGGTTAAGACATTTAATATATTGCGATAGATGTTTCAATTATTGAACGCTCCATACACGATCGATTATGACGTGTCTAGCGTTGTTTGGGTCACAGTCGGTAACTAGGAGATGCTACCCTTTGTTACTTGACTGCGTTTTCTAACCATCCAATTCAATGGCATGATATAGCCATTTATATGTGCATTTATGATGGACCAGGGTCAGTCCTAGAACTCTATATGAGAGGAAACTTATGGAGGTTAGTGTTTAACTAGAATCCTCAGAAGGAGGAGAATAATCGTCCAATTCGTATGAAATATTCAGACTCGCAGTCTCACTGTCGGCAGGTAGCCATGTCTATCTGCGCGTGCATATAGCTGTGATGTTCTGACGACAATACTGCATTGTATCCTTAAACGGACATTGACACGTAAACCAGCAGTCTACGTTATTGATTAATTTATGCATGACTTATACGGACTTATGTTCTGCTCATATTTGAAATGATCATCCTGTGTGTACATGTGATTAAATATTACGGACTCAACCTGAAGGCATTAATTACTTCATTAATGTTGCTGAGTTCAAGTATTACATGTTACTTCTTCATATCATGCTACTGAGTTGTATGAACGCTTCACCCTAATTCGCGTAATGATAAAACAAGCACGATCAACAAGAAATCATTAAAATAACTATACTCAGCACATGATCTTCAACCGGCAAATAACTCAGCAACAGCCATCCGCTCAAGTTCTTTCCATGTTTTCCTCATCATTTTCACCTCTGTATCCAGCTCTCTTCTCCGTGTGTTTTTTGGTCTACCTCTGCCTCTCTTTCCCTGTGGATTCCAGAACAAGGACTGCCTTGTAATGCTATCAACAGGTTTCCTCAATGTGTGTTCTATCCATCGCCAGCGTCTTCTTCTCAACTCGTTCCACTGGCACAAGTCTGGTTCTTGTCATCAATTCCACATTTGTGACTTTGTCATACCATATTCTACGCAAGCACCCATTTATAAAAGTCTGTAGCTTTTTAATTGTGTGGTATTGTCGGAGAGGAAGACTCTGTGAGCTAGCCTCAAAATAGTAAGTTTCTATATAAGAAAAGTATAAAAATCTGTTTATAATATTACTTACTTTCATAGTCTGACTTGTTGCTTATGTAGTGACATCATTGACTGGGACATAATATCAGGTTTCGTAATCTGCTTCTCACAGTTTCAAATATATTTAACCCTGTGCTTGCTTGTGAAATCACATTTCTTTACAAAAACATCTTACCAACAGGCAAAGATGTATTTGAGGCCTTTTACAAGAAAGATCTAGCAAAGAGATTACTGGTGGGGAAAAGTGCATCAGTAGATGCAGAAAAGTCCATGCTATCCAAGCTGAAACAAGGTAAACTTTGATCATCTCCTTACCTGTCTGCCATCATGTACACACCATTATCTCTGTCACCATCTCCTACCCTGTCTGTAATGGTGATCATGTACACACAATTGTCTGTCACCATCTCGGAGAATCATAGTGATCATGTACACACCATTATCTCTGTCACCATCTCCTACCCTGTCTGTAATGGTGATCATGTACACACCATTATCTCTGTCACCATCTTCTACCCTGTCTGTAATGGTTATCATGTACACACCATTATCTCTGTCATCATCTCCCAGCCTGTTATAGTGATCTTGTACACACCATTTTCTCTGTCATCATCTCCCAGCCTGTCATAGTAATCATGTACACACCATTATCTCTGTCATCATCACCTAGCCTGTCATAGTGATCATGTACACATCATTATCTCTGTCACCATCTCCTAGCCTGCCTGTCACAGTGATCATGTACACATCATTATCTCTGTCACCATCTCCCAGCCTGCCTGTCACAGTGATCATGTACACATCATTATCTCTGTCACCATCTCCCAGCCTGCCTGTCACAGTGATCATGTACACATCATTATCTCTGTCACCATCTCCCAGCCTGCCTGTCAGTGTGATCATGTACACATCATTATCTCTGTCACCATCTCCCAGCCTGCCTGTCACAGTGATCATGTACACATCATTATCTCTGTCACTATCTCCCAGCCTGCCTGTCACAGTGATCATGTACACATCATTATCTGTCACCATCTCCCAGCCTGCCTGTCACAGTGATCATGTACACATCATTATCTCTGTCACCATCGCCCAGCCTGCCTGTCACAGTGATCATGTACACATCATTATCTCTGTCACCATCTCCCAGCCTGCCTGCCTGTCACAGTGATCATGTACACATCATTATCTCTGTCACCGTCTCCCAGCCTGCCTGTCACAGTATTAGTTGACCTCAAGGCCTATAGTCTATACTTTTTAAATATACGTTCATCACCTCTCAGCATTTCTCTCTTTACCTTTCAGCTCCCTGTAGATCAGGGAGTTGGCAAACATTCTTTAGAGATGGCCCGGCAAATATAGACGGACATGATAACATAAAGTATATTTATAAGATCAGAAAACGTGCACAAATTTATTTATTGTCTGTACAATATCTGTATGTACAATATTTATGTACAATATTTATGTACAATATCTGTATGTACAATGTCCATGTACAGTGTCTGTACGTACAATGTCTACATACAATATCTGTATGTACAATGTCGGTACGTACAATGTCGGTATGTACAATGTCTGTATGTATGATGTCGGTATGTACAATGTCTGTATGTACGATATCTGTGTGGATAATGTCTGTATGTACAATGTATGTACAATGTCTGTATGTTATTGTTATTGTTAATCAGAATCGACGTCATTGCACTCCGGGCAAACCCATCGGAGCTCAGTCTCCCGTAGCAAATGTCGAAGGGTATAAATACTTATTGTTCCTGTTGCGCACTGTTTGTATACACTGCGGATGGACATATGTCCATCCCGTTTGATGCCGAATTCCAGCAATCTTAGCCTTGATGAATCATCGATTACAGTGTTATTTTCTAATAGACAAACATGAATCGCCCTCAGTATTTCTTCCTTATCCATGGCCAATGCACCTTTTATGGGTGCTCTTGAAGCTAGTCTGTCAGCTCTTTCATTGCCACATACCCCGGTATGACCAGGACAGTAGATCCATATCAGTTCTTGAAGATTCCATGCTTGTGACATATAATGGAAATCTAGCTACAGCATCCGACAGCCTTTACTTTCTCTGCCTGTCTGACTCACTTTTAATCCACACCTCTTTCTACTTGACCATAACAAACGAGTTTGATTACCAACTTTCACAACCTGTCATTCATAGCAGGGGAGTGAATTGCGTTCGTTTACCCGAGTTTCTCACGCGAGCTGAGCTGTCAATGTTACGATAGCGGACAGATCGCATGTGGAAAACACGTGGAAGAGTAACGGCCTTTGAAGATTCTCTATAAGGGGAGCTAATCCTTTGGTGTTCGAACCTACAGGGAAAAGATATCTCTGTGATCTCGAGAAACAGGGAAAATCTCGGACGGAAGCCCGCTACACGGGTTAAGCCTCTGTTGCCGGTTAGCAACGGCAGACAGAAGCAACCGTTAACCTTTTATCTGGGAAACGTAGTCTCAGATTTCTCTGCTGGGAAACAGAGTGTGAAAATTCATATCTTTTAGAGATCATAACAACATGATCGTATATATAAACTGCGTCTTTCCCAAATCAAGTATCAATGTCGCTCAGATTTTTTCGGAGAGTCTAAACACGTTATCTAGAACCATTGGGAATAGATGTATTAATAGTTATGTGGTGTTTTCTTTCTGGATTTCTGGTAATATATAAATTTGTACTTAAGCGTATTAAAGTGTTAAAAGTTTTAGCATCTTAAATTCACTGTGATTTTCTAGGTGTAGGAACTAGTAAATTAAATAACGCATAGCTATTTTTATTCCAGATGTGTCAGTTGTAATGTTAATTTAATCACTCGCTATCACACAGAAAGAGATGGTTTAGTTGACTAATTAATACACTAGGCGACGGATAATTGACGGAATAGATTTCACGTTTATTTCATTTGTATAATTTTGTAAGTGACTGTTGTTGAAATATCATACGACTTAACAAACCGACGCAGACCCTCTAATAGCTACTTAGCGACAGGCGGTATTTGTTAAAGTGCGCGTACGGATAAATTAAATAAAAACTGACCAGATAGGAATAGGCTAGAGACAACGTATGCTTATATGTAGATATTATTAGCAGTAAATCTTTCATAATGTTCCTATATCCTTTAGGCATGACCTGATCAGCGGTTTTTTTATTTGGCTATATCTTGGGCCTTGTCTCCATTTTACTGATTGGATTAAAGTTGTCTTTTATTGGCTTCCGCGTCTCCAAGTTCAGTTGTGAACAGGACCGGCCACAAAGACTAACGAACATTTTAATAGTAAATTTTAACTGGACTTACAAATACCCAGATATATTTTTTTTGCATTTTTATCAGCCCACTGGGGTGTGACAGATATAACATTCTCCCAACTTTTGATAGTCGTCTCCAAGTGGATTTATTTATCCAGAAGAGTTACGCTATTTCAGAATCGGCACTCACCAGAGCCAGCCTATAGGATTTACCATCATCATCAAGTAACAATAATTAACAGTTTAGCAATCATATGTTTTCCTACTGTTTACGGTGAACAAATAAATAAATTAAGGGGCTGCTGTAAAACTGGTAAGGAATATAAGTATTTAAACCAATAAAATGGTATTTAATCAGTTTTACAAATAACGGTTCACAAGAAACAAGGGACGTTTCAGGTTTTACCCTTCGTCAGCCACAAACAGGTGACAAAGACAAGAATTACATATAGGTACTACAAAACTATACGATGATGAGAAATATACAACAAATGGGCGATACAAGCAGATGGAAAAAGTAAACAACAACAGTGATGAGAGAAAAAGAACAGTAATAATACAAGAAAATCGTAAAATCTAAAAGAAATACCGAAACAAGAAAGTAAATAATCAACGAAACGAAAAAAAGAGAATTAACAAAACTGTGGAACTAATAAAAGTTCACTCAGCTCGATCCAAAGAATCTGTGAAAGAAAGCAGTAGTATTCCGTCACAGAAATCGCAAGGAAGTGACATACGATAGCGACAAAACAAAAGATATAAAAAGATACGAAACGAACAAAAACATAAGAAGATAGATCTAAAAGACAACGAATAAAGAATGAAAAAGAGAAAAGCTACCAGAATTTATGCTAAATGATGTTGAATATTCAAGCTATCGGGAACTAAAACACCTATTTTAAAAATAAGACGATTCTCCAACGAAAAGCGAGTCTTGTCATTACCGGCACATGAAAGGAGGGCAGTAACATGAATATCGGAATTACCTGAATGGTCAGGCCTATTGAAATGAAGGGCCACCGGTAAATGTTTGTCATGATAGATGTCATTCAAGTGCTCACGAAACCTGTCTGCCAAACGCCTGCCAGTTTCACCAATGTAGGTCATGCCACACCTCTTGCAGATGATAGCATAAATCAGGTTTCTGGATTCACACGTAAAAGACTCTCTAATGATAAATTTTCCTTTCGGAAAAGTGACTGTCTGAGTTTGGAGTACAAATGGACAGGTCTTACATATCCGGCGTTGGCACGGTTTAGTACCAAAGTAAGACGGGCATTAACTATTCAAGGTGACATTGTTTATCCAGGAAATCAACCACCTAATTAGGCGTTCCCCTTATAAAATTTAACTATTGCAAAGGAGGGACTGGGGCCCAATTCGGAAACTAATTACTCTGGACCTTATACATATATTCATGGATTTTTACGTCCAACAGATTGTTCTCACCAAGAAATAGTGTAAGAAGTGAGATTGTGTGGCCACGTATGACAGAGAGAGAGTGAAATATTTTCTTTAGTACAGGAAACATTATATCATATGTACTCTGTTTGACTATTGTTTAATTTTTTATTGGATAACGTTTAGTGGGAACTTGGTTCTTTCTTTACTGTCTATACTGTAACCTAGTACTAATCTTTAACCTTTGGGGTTATTAACTTGTTGGGTTCTTTTCTTCTCAAGGAGGGAAGGGCATATGTATTCTGTTATTTTTCTATGCATGGAATTCTGATGTGTTTGATCTTTCTCTTTTAGATATTCGATGTTGTAAAGTTTAAATGATAATAAACCACAAAAGAACTAAACTTTGTGTGTTGGTCAGACCCATACCCAAATTTACCATAGTTTTCACGTTTGTGTCTCTTGTCACATAAAGCTGTGTGTGAGTGTTTAGTGTAACATATATTTTCTCAATATATGGGAGGGGCAAGATTGTCTTATACTAAATTATAGTTGTATAGATAGGCTGGATTAGAGAAACTACTCAGTCCAGAGACAGATCTTCTCCTTAAACTATCCACTCGTGAAACTCTATTTCTTACACCTTTATTCTCACGTACTATCATCATCCCCTATACTCAGGCAGGACCTTACATAACTTTAAAACCTATCTAAGCACGACAATGCTTCTGTGGAGGTTTTCCATTCATGTCGAAGCCAACCATTTTGGACCTTTCGAAGCATGGATTGTTAGTCTGATACAATAACTGCTTTTGTTAATAAAGTCTCAGACAGCCATCTTAAGGCAGCAGTAACTGCCTCTACTAGTGCCCTGTATTTCTATATAGAGTGACGTCAACTGAGTCAGAATCGAAAACGAGGCTGAACGACGTGGACGCCATTTTTTGTCGACAATACCTGGGTTAGTAGCGGGAATAAGCGTCGAGTAAGATTTTTTTTTTTTTTTAAATTAATGAAGAAAAATATCCCGTTCAACCTCTGATGGGTTATAATTAGGATATATATTGTTTTCAATTCCAAATAATATGAACAACTGCCGATGAGAAAGTGGCATCACATTTGTCAAATCATTGTAAATAGGGACAATCACAATTATGCTAATATGTTAAATAAATAAACAAAAAAACAAAAAATAAACAAAATCAAGAAGAAACTCTGAACAAGAATTATATTAAAATGGAGGGGTGTAAAGGCCTGGTGGTTCCAGTTATATAACTGACTTTAACAGATATTTAATTGACTTTCATCTGTTAAAATTCATATGCATTGTAAGAACAGCATCAGACCTTCACATTCCCAGACACTAATATTAACATTTGTTCGTGATAAATATTGTTTGACTATATTATGCAGTTCCCTAGGTCTGTCTATTCTTAACACCTCTTCTATATTTATAAGATTAAATATATATATATATATATATATATATATATATATATATATATATATATATATATACAAAAATATGAAAATTGGGATTAATCTGTTTTCTAAAAATTTATAATCTTAATTATGTCAGAATCATTTGTCAGAGCACATTCTACGTTGGTGTCTTATGATTTTAAAACATTTTTTATTTTCTTAGAAAATTGAGAACTTCCAGTGAAGGAAACCATGAATTTCTCAGAACTCTGTTTTATGTTAATAATGTTGTCATTTATTTACCAGTCAATGTGATATATGGCTTACTTACTTACTTACTTAGTCGTTCCCCTTCTACCGTGAGGTGTAGAGGTTTGGAAGAGAGAGCGCCAGACTATCCTATCAGCTGTCTTCCTCCTGGCCTGGTTCCATTCTAGTCCTCGGTCCTTCAAAGATTGTCTAATGTCCTCCCAGTGGACTCTGGGTCGTCCTGGAGGTCTGGATCCCTGGCCCTCCGCTTCCCACGCCTGTCATGGCAGCCGATCCTCTCCCATTCTGCAGACACGGCCAAACCATCTTAGTTGGGACTGTTCTACTTTAGTCTGCAGGGGGTGGGATTTTAGGCCTTGACGTATCGTCTGGTTGCGGACCATGACTCTTCTTGTTACTTCAACCACCTTCCTCAGATACCTCATTTTTGAGGTTTGGATCTGACTTTTCTGGGTTGTAGTCATTGCCCATGAACCGCATCCATACGTCAAGACTGTGACATAGGTGGAGTGGTATACAGCCATCTTCGTTTTCTTACCAACCTCTCTCTTGCTGAGGAATCCTCGATTTATGGCCTGAAAAAGTCTCCCAGCTGCTGATTTTCAAGTGGCCAACTCTTCTTTGATGCCTCCCTTTCTGTCTATAATAGCTCCGAGGTATTTAAAGTGGTCGACCTGCTCCAGGACCTGTTCTCCCAGCTTAATCTGATGTCCTCTCTCTTCTCGCGACATCACCATGGATTCTGTTCCAGAGCTCCCCATGACCATCCCTCTCCTCTCGGGCTCCTCCCTCCAGACTTGCAGGTTGGATTGGAGATGTGCCTCTGATTTAGCAATCAGGGCAACATCATCAGCAAATGCCAGCTCTGAAATACATACCTGTTCCACCTTGCAGAAGCTCTGTACAGCATGAATCAGAGGCGCCGGAATGCCCCTCTTTGCCAAACAGTCCCAAAGTTTGCTCCAGGGGACCCTGTCAAACGCCTTTTCCAGATCTATGAAACAAAGATGGATCTCACTCTTATACTCAAGAGCCTTTTTACTCAGCTGTCTGAGTGTGAAGATTAGGTCTTGAGTACCCCGGTTTGCTCAGAACCCGCACTGGACCCCATCCAACCGTGGCCCAGCCAGGCGTCGGAGTCTTTGCCCCAGGACTCCAGAGCAGATTTTACCAGGGACACTGAGAAGGGATATGCCTCTGTGGTTTCCACATTGTCGATTGTCACCTTTTTTGAAAATTGGTGTTATGATGGCAATCTCTCAATCCTTTGGTATGGTCTTGTTGCACCATGCTGCCTGTAAGACCCTTAAGAGTAATAGGTCTCCTGATGCTCCCATGTACTTAACCATTTCTGGTATTATACCATCATGCCCTGCTGCTTTGCCCATCTTGATTTTCTCCAGTGCTGCCTTCAGTTCTTCCATCTTTATGTCAGCTTCATCACCATTGGTTTCCTCTTCTGTGCTAGTGGTTATCATTTCTGATGTTTGACCTTGCTCACCATCAAGGAGTTCTGAGAAATATTCTTTCCATCTTTCCACTACTTCCTTCGGGGCAGTAAGCAATTTGTCTTGCTTGTCCTTTATAAATTTGAGAGGGCATTGTTTTTCCTTCCTCATGTTCTTTAGGGTCTTATAGAACAATTTCTGGTTTTCTTGCGCATCTTTTTCTAGCTTTTCTCCAAATTCTTCCCAGGACTTCTGTTTTGCTGCTAGCACTTTGTTCTTTGCTTCTGTTCTAAGTATCACATATTCTCTATATTTCTCTATTTGTCCTGCTGTGTTTTTAGCTCCTAAGTATTGTTTCCATGCCATTTTATTCTCTCTTATTTTCTCTTTGACTTCCTCTGTCCACCAAGGTGTCCTCTTTCTCTTGTTCCCAAGTCGGACTTCACCACATGCTTCTGCAGCAGCTGTCTTTATGATGTCCTTGAATTTAAGCCAGAGGGTTTCCAAGTCATCAGGTTGTTCTTCTGTGTTGCTCACCGCTGTAGCAATAAGTCCCTGATATCTGGTCCTAATTTCTGGCTCTCTCAGCTTGTAGGTCTTAATGCTCATTTCTCCCATTTGTTTACTTGGTTTCTTGCGTGATGTTGGGCAGTTCCTAGGCTGAGCAACTCTTTCAGTTGTTCTTTTGATTGTAAGCAGGTAGTTATCACTTCCAATCTCTGGCCCCCTCCAGAGATTAGCATCCCGGACATATTTGAATGAGCTCCTCCTAACAATGGCATAGTCGATTACTGACTTCTCATTCTTTGTTGGTTCACATCTAGTGTATGCATGTATGCGCTTATGGGGGAACTTTGTATTTGTAATAATCAGATTCTGCTCACTGCAGAATCTAAGGAGTCGCTTTCCATTGTCATTGAGAGTATCTTCTCCATATCTTCCGATAACTCCACCCCATCTAGCATGGTCATTTTCAACTCTGGCATTGAAATCTCCGAGCATGATAATTTCATCTAGGCAGTCATCCACTGTCCTTTGAAGCAGCTCGAAGAATTCCTCCTTGACCTCTTCTCTCTCATCCTCATTTGGCCCATACACTATGACCAGGCTGACTATGGTTTCTCCTTCTTTTAGTTTTACAACCATAATGCGCTCCGAGACAAAGTTCCATCCCTTGATATTATCTTTCTGGTTTTTGGCCACAATGCAACCCACGCTCCCTTTAGCTCTTTCAGATGTGGGTACACCACTGTAGAGCAGCATGTTGCCATCGAGATCCATGACTCCTTGTCCCTTTTTCTTTGTTTCCGTTATATCCAGGATTTCTAATTTTGCTTTCCTCATCTCTTCCACCAGCTCCTCTTCTTTCCCATTTATACTTCTTGTGTTCCACGTTCCATAAGTCGTAGTCCGTAGTCCGTTCCAGTTCATCGCCTTTAGAATCAGTCCGGTTTTCTCTCTTGTACTTCACTTAATCATGTTTTAAAGCAAACAGGTGATTGGCCTGTTGTGCCTTTGCATGGTGGAGGGGCTGCCTCCTTACGGCCTCCATGCAGGCCGCCCTCCTTCTTTTTCAGCCGGGTTTGGGACCGGCCTAGGCGGAGTTGTCATATATGGCACAGATACTTTATGTTAATAATGTTGTCATTTATTTACCAGTCAATGTGATATATGGCACAGATACTTTACTTTGCACAATGACACTTATATGATCACCATTTTGATTTATTGCAAATATTGTACAGTTTTGCAAAAAATGTTTTACTATTTTTAGATACAGACTTTAAAGTTATATAGCTATGGATCTACTAAAGTTAAAAAAAAATCTTACAACACATTTATGAGCTTCCAGTTTAGATTGGTTTACATAAACACAACTAATGAGAAAGCCTTAGTGAATTTAAATACAGATATGTAATCATTATCTGCCGTTCCTTTGAACCTACCATTTACCTGGAGACGGGACCCATACGTCATGGGCAACATTGTGGTCTCCATATAACTGTGCGCAAGCTCGCACCTTGGATAGGGCACTCCAGCTTTATTCCAATAGTCAGTTATGACTGAAGACGGTTACTACTACTAATAGTTATTTGAAATTCTCATATTCAAAAACGTTAGAAAATCCACAAAGTTTTTTTTTGTTTACAGGACATAAATATGTTTTTTCATTTTGTGTCACTCGATTGAAAAAATGACCCAACCACGTGTGTAGGCCAGTTTCATCATGTTTCCAGTCTTTGTGCTTTATATTACCATGCTAGCGCATGTACAGTACATAGGCAAGTTGACGTAAGCAATATATCTTACAACAGTAACATCAGCAAATATTACGGATTGAGAGTTGAGCTACATCTCAATCGTGAGTTGGCCGACATCTGAAATTTAAAAAATCCTCCTTATCACTGTTGTGTGTCAATAATTATGTTTTTAAATGCTCAAAACATGGTAAGAGTTATGGTTAATATTAACGTTAGTAGTCATTGTGTTAAGATTTGTAGCCGCTTATTATTTACAAGAAAACTAAACACTGGAAACTGGGTTCGGTGGGTTCCGGTTAGTGGTTTAGCTTTAGGATTAAGGCCTAGGCTTAGGATTCAGAGACAGAAAATAGTATCCTGATTCTTTTTCATTCTTTTAAAAAAAAATGATAATGTGTGATTGGGGATGTACATTTAAAAAAAAACAACAACATCAGCAAATGTTACGGATCTAGAGTTAGGTTACTTCTCAGCTGAGAGTTGAGCGACATCAGAAATTAGAACAATTCTGGTTTCTGAAACATATTTGCCCCCAGCATTTCAGATAACTGGTTAAGGACCATTACAGTCCAATATGGCTGCCGGTTCAATGGCTACCAATAGCATTATACCAGAAAATGCTTAGTTATGTTTATGTATAACTTATTGTTGTAAGTTACATCTATGTATTATAATTGAAATTCAGCAGTTATGTGTGAAAGTTGCGTTTTACTGTAGTTTGAAATCATTAGAGAAAAGTTAAGGATAGTAGTGTTTTGCAATGTACAAGAATGTATGTGGTTGTGACTTGACAACTCATGTGTACAGAATTAGGTTGGACAGCAGAAGAGAAGGTAAAGGACTAAACTATATATAAATTACACAGCCCTACACACACACAAAATTTTTTTGGTGCCAAACATTTTACTCTTGATTGTACATAAATGAGGCCTGCTCAATCCAAATATCACATTTACTTGTCTGTAGCAGCTCTAGTTTGTGAGATACAGACATTTTTATATTTCATTAATACAGGGTGACCCAAAAAAACGGGCCCGCGCGCACACTTTTTGTGCGCGCGCGGGCCCATTTTTTTTTTTTTGTCACCCTGTATTATTACAATATTTTCTATATAAGGCTATGTAAAAAAAACTATTGCTTTCTAGTCCTTTACAAAAGAAAACTGCTTGTTTACTCTCAGTTTAGTTTTCCAAGAATCTTCCCAGAATTGCCTTTTTTAGATTTTAAGCCACTGCATGCATGTTAGTATGCTACTTATTTTATTACACTTCTAACAGAGAATGGCATCATCTTCAATAAGAGCATGTTTTCTTTCACCGCATTTATTTTGTTATATTTGTGGAGAGTACACTTTCAAAGAAGAACATAGGAAACATATTACTGTTTTTGTGAAAAAGGCATACTTTGCTTACTTTAAAGTAAAACTAGGTGACCAGGACAAGTCTTGGGCTCCTCATATTGTTTGCAAAACATGTGTTGAACACCTGCGACAGTGGACTTGTGGGAAAAGAAAATGTTTAAAATTTGGAATTCCAATGGTTTGGAGAGAGCCCAAGAACCACTATGATGACTGTTATTTCTGTGTTGTGAATATTAAGGGAATTAATGGAAAAAAATCACTTACTTACTTACTTAGTCGTTCCCCTTCTACTGTGAGGTGTAGAGGTTTGGAAGAGAGAGCGCCAGACCATTCTATCAGCTGTCTTCTTCCTGGCCTGGTTCCATTCTAGTCCTCGGTCCTTCAAAGATTGTCTAATGTTGTCCTCCCAGCGGACTCTGGGTCGTCCTGGAGGTCTGGATCCCTGGCTCTTTGTTTCCCATGCTTGTCGTGGTAGCCGATCTTCTCCCATTCTGCAGACATGGCCAAACCATCTTAGTTGGGACTGTTCTATTTGGGTCTGCAGCGGATGGGATTTTAGGCCTTGACGGATCGTCTGGTTGCGGACCATGTCTCTTCTTGTTACTTCAACCACTTTCCTCAGAAACCTCATTTCTGAGGTTTGGATCTGGCTTTTGTGGGTTGTAGTCATTGCCCACGACTCGCATCCATATGTCAAGACTGGGACATAGGTGGAGCGGTATACAGCCATCTTCGTTTTCTTACCCACTTCTTTCTTGCTGAGGAATCCACGATTTATGGCCTGAAAAAGTCTCCCAGCCGCTGCTTTTCGAGTGGCCAACTTTTCTTTGATGCCTCCCTTTCGGTCTATAATAGCTCCGAGATATTTAAAGTGGTCGACCTGCTCCAGGACCTGTTCTCCCAACTTAATCTGATGTTTTCTTTCTTCTCGTGATATCACCATGGATTTTGTTTTAGAGCTGCTTATGACCATCCCTCTTTTCTCCAGCTCTTCCTTCCAGACTTGCAGGTTGGATTGGAGATGTGCCTCTGATTTAGCAATCAGGGCAACATCATCAGCAAATGCCAGCTCCGAAATATAGACCTGTCTCATCTTCCAGTACCCCACTGAATACTTTCTTGTTCTCTCCTTACATGCCTTGATGACATCGTCCATAAGGAGTATGAAGAGGTAAGGTGATAGGATATCACCTTGTCTTACACCAGTGGTGGTCCTGAACTCTTCTGACTTATGGTTTGCTGTCCTCACATAATTTCTGCAAGACTTGTAGAAGCTCTGTATAGCATGGATCAGAGGTGCTGGAATATTCTTCCTTGCCAAACAGTCCCAAAGTTTGGAAAAAAATCACAAAAAGTGGAAATATCCAAATTTAGATTCTGCTAGGCAACCTGTTCCACACGGAGATGACATACCAATTCCAACTTTCAGTCAGATTTCAGATTCCCTGCTAGAAGATGAGACAGCAGTGGCATGTGGAACGACAAATGATAGTGATTTCGAAGATGATTTTTCAGATGCTCAACGCTTCGACCAGCTTGAACTAAATGATCTAATCTGAGATCTGTATCTCTCCAAGGAATCTTCAGAACTTTTGGCTTCAAGATTGAAAAAAAAAAAAAAAAATTACTGACTGCTGAAACAAAGGTTACATTTTATCGCAGCAGAGAGCAAGGTTTTATTCCATTCTTTTGTAGAGAAAACAACCTTGTGTTTTGTACTAATGTAGGAGGTCTTGTTAACAAAATGGGTGTAAGTTATACACCAGATGAGTGGCGACTTTTCATTGACAGCTCTAAAAGAAGTTTGAAGGGTGTTCTCTTACACAATGGTAACAAATATGGCTCAATTCCAATTGCTTATTCTACTACAATGAAGGAGGAGTATGCTACAATAAGCACAGTTCTGGAAAAATTGAAGTATTTAGAACATAACTGGATGGTTTGTGTAGATCTTAAAATGATGAACTTCTTGCTTGGCCAACAAATGGGATTCACCAAATATCCATGCTTTATATGTTTGTGGGATAGCAGGGCAAAAGATATGCACTGGACAAAGAAACAGTGGCCATTGAGGGATGAATTTAAAGTTGGAGAAAAAAAATTGTCAATAAGCCTCTCATTGATTGAAAAAGAGTTCTACTGCCACCATTATATATAAAACTTGGCTTGATGAAGCAATTTGTTAAGGCACTGAACAAAGATGGTACCTGTTTTAATTACTTATGCAGAAAGTTTCCAGAATTGAGCATAGACAAACTTAAAGCTGCACAACGGGATGATCACCCGTTTGCCAGTCACTTCGATTACAGAAACAACAGCAAATGGATTGATTTGCCGTTGCCCTAAAGACGCCACTAGGCGTGATGGGAAACAGTGGCAAAGAAAACCTATCTGCTGTTGCCCTAAGACGCCACTAGGCGTAATGGCCACTGACTGCTTTGACGGTCGGTGGCTAAGGATGGAAGAAGAAGAAGAAACTTAAAGCTGGAATTTTTGATGGACCTCAAATTAGAAAGTTAATAAACGATCCAAATTTTATTGATTCCATGAACAAAACAGAGTCCACAGCCTGGTCATAATTTGTTTTAGTTGTGCAAAACTTTCTGGGTAACTTTAAAGCAGACAATTATTCTGAATTAGTTGGAAACATGCTGTCGAGTTTTTGTGAACTTGGATGCAACATGAGCATAAAATTGCACTACCTCCATAACCATTTACATTTATTTCCGGAGAATCTTGGCGACTTTAGTGAGGAGCAAGGTGAAAGATTTCACCAAGATATAAAAACGATGGAAGAGAGATACCAGAGACTTTGGGATGCCCACATGATGGCAGATTACTGTTGGACCCTTAAGCTTGACTGTCCGGGCATATCACATTCCAGGAAGTCCTCGAAAAGATCCTTTTTGCGTTTTGACTAAACAAGTGCTAGTGATAAAGTTTTATTACATTTTTGGTAATATATGCACAGTAATTACATATAATATGAATGCAGACTAAAGTCAAAATGCCACTGAAAGCACCTAACTCTAGGATTGTACATAACAATTACCCTACTAATATGGTCGTTCTTAGTTATCTCAAAAACTAGAGCTGATAGAAAAAAATCTGATTAAATTTTTGGAATCAGCAACCCAAAATCACCCAAGAACAGCTATAAAATTTAAGGCACCAAAATGTGTGTACACCAGTGTTATGTATTAAGAGAAATTCTTGCAGGAAAAACAGGATTGAGAATAGAGAATGGCAGTAATGTTGTTTGATGCTATAAGAGAATGTATAGAATTGTGGTTTTGACACCATATGAGAATGTATAGGATAGGATTGTGGTTTGACAACATAAGAGGATTGTGATTCCACGACATAAGATAATGTATAGGATTGGATTGTGGTTTGACAACATATGAGAATGTATAGGATAGGATTGTGGTTTGACAACATAAGAGAATGTATAGGATTGTGGTTCCGCGACATAAGATAATGTATAGGATTGTGTTTTGACAACATTAGAGAATTTATAGGATTGCGGTTCGACAACATAAGAGAATGTATATGATTGTAGTTCAAGAACATTAGAGAATGTATAAGATTGTTGTTCGACAACATAGAGAATGTACAGGATTGTAATTCGACAACATAGAGAATGTATAAGATTGTGGTTTGATAACATTAACGAGCAGTAAAAGTTAAATGTTCTCGCAAGGCACAAAAGAGAATAAACTGGATATTCTTAGGGAATGTTTTTAAATATTCTTATTTCTGTTATTCCCTTATGAAGACCATATGATGATTGATAGAAGTTAATTTCTACAGCTGTTAAAACAAGATTGTCTAGTTTGTTGATTGCCTATTTGATCTGCACAAAATAACAAATGTCTTTAATTTTCTTGCACTTCTTCCTGACACTTACACCAGAGTGTGGCTCGGCCTTCACTAGTAAGCTGGAAGGTATGTTTAAAGATATGGAGCTGTCCAAGGATATAAGTCTTGCCTTCAAACAGGTCAGTTCTGTTTGTATTTGTGTGCCCCACTGTATATTGAGTTGTTGTCCCATGGCTAGACATGCTGTAGTTTCACATTTGACTAATGTAAGATTGAGAATGTTTGTTTTATGTCATGCATCATGTTTAAAGTAGAGTGAATGTTACAAACTTTTAATTTGGTTTAAAAATTAAAATAGATTGTGAGAATTTCATACCTGTCAACCTCCTGAGACAAAAACCTGTATGCCGGATCAGTAAAAACCTTACAAACACCCCAAAAACCTTACAAAAATATATTAAATGTGATACAGTTTTAAAAAGACATGACTGTGGTGAAGTGGGATGTTATAAATATTTATAGGGGACTTAGTGTACTGACTGAGATCAGCTGTGAAGGTATCTATATCTATTAAGAGTAGTGTATTATAGATAACCTTACTTGCTACCACATATCTATATATCTCAGTCAGAATTATTCTGGAATAGTGTGATGACTACGTTATGTGTCTAGGGTATGTGTATGATGAAGTGTAAGTCACAACAACAGACAGATAAACAATTTAATTTAATCCACTACTCTTGACAACACTGTGACACTCACATACATATAACACTCTATGAGAATATCTTAAGGAGTCACTGATAACTTTTCAAATAACAATATGTATTCATTGTTATCATAAAGGTATATGTGTCCTGATTCAAATACAAAGGAACCAGGAATCACAATCAATTTTAATTACAAGTATATGTACAGACTTTATCAATATGAATATTGTAGTGACATATATTATTAAAATATCCTATGTGTGTCAGTTGTGTAGTGGTAATATGAGGTAATACTGGTTTTGTTTTGTTCAAGCTCTGTTGGTATTTGTCATCATGACTTCAATAGTTTGTCTTTTGGGACTAGTATTGGAGATGTTCTCAGTTCCTGATATTAAGACAATTAAATTCCCCTCTGAATGTTATTTTTACAAAGTCATTTCAAGATGAGGGGACATAATGTTGAGCTCAGCTGGCCAAATCAGCTTATCTTGCGTGATGGCGGCAGGGAAGGACTCCTCTGCTCGAATTCTCCTCTGGGCTCTGGAGACACCTCACTGATAGCTAAATGGACCAAGGAGTATGCTGTCCGACTCTGGATTCAGCAAAGCTCTGACCCGGTGCTGCTCAATACCATCAAGACCACGGTCCCTGAAAACAAGAAGGATGTACCTTCTACTTCATAACTAATTGATACTCTAGTTCTACACTGAGCACAATACAACACAAACATTGAGTTCAGAGCGTTAGGCCAACTGTCAGCTTCATCTGAAATACTTTATACCAGCATTACCCTCCTTAATGGTTACCACGCCTCTGCACTTCCAGCATTATTTCTTTCTAGTCAATCATCCAGGTGTCAGTGTACTATTTGGCCATTCCATGCCGTTTTACTTCCCTCCGACACCCTCTGTTCAGGCTGGAGCATTATAGGCTTTATCTCCTGTTTGCCACTGAACTACACATATATATACAGGCATAAATTAACAATTTACATTCAATTTTCATTAAAAGATACTGAATGGTTCAAGCTTACCACAATTCATAGAATAAACACAGATACGTTGATTAGCAATGAATTCTGGCACATTTACTGGCACAAATTCCCATCTGCTTATGTTCCAGGCTTTTATTTAACACAAATATGAGCTGGCTTCAACGCACTGTTGCTTTATCAAGATTATTTGCACTAGTGGTCTCGAACTAACGCTCCTAAGTGAGTATATCAGCGAGTCTAGCCAATGAGGCCACGTTTCGACAAGTGTTTGAAAAAATGTTACCTTTTCACGTCTCCCCTAACAACGAAAGATAGTATTTATAGCCCGACCAATCGTGGTTAGTCTTTCATTGGTTGCGCTCCAATCAATTTGGAGTTTACATGGTAGGCTAATTCTGTAACGTAAGATTTTTTTCAAACACGTTATAAAAAAATTTTATGAGCAGAAATGATTCCATGCTGTCAGGCATCCCCACTATTTTATTTTGGGTATAATTTATTAATTCCTGGACTATTTGCGTAACGTTTTACATATTCTTTGTCAGCAAGCCCTAAGGAACCCCAAATATCCAAATTTAAAAGAGCTACGTGGCTGCGTTCAAAATATGTATTTTCTACCTCCTGTTTCGAAGATGTGCTGTCTGGGTACTGTTATGTTTTCAACCGTAAACCCATCTAATGTTATCTTTTCTAATAAGAGTTTTTCAGGATTTATAAACCTAACTCTGGGATGGGTAATGTATTTTATCACTGTCCGTCTGAAAAAAAGTTAGTGCATGTAGTCTTACACGCGTGATGGCAGCATTTGTGTATCGCGCGAAGCGTGTTTAGTGTTCGGCTTTCTGCCTCTCCCTTCTCGCTATCCTTTTGTCCATCTGTCTTTTGATCTTGGTAACATAGTGTAGAAAAAGACATGAATGGAATTTAAAATTTAGGTCAACTTGCATATTTCAAGGTTTTTCTTAGAAAGGCAGCACATTTTATTGTGTGTTTGGGAAACGCGTGTATGTTGCAGAAGGCCTTTAATATCAACGTGAAACGTTACAATTTGCATACGCAGTAGAAAACAAGGGGATTTCGAGTACAGTCATTGTGACAGCACTGTTCTTTACCATTCTTCTTCCTTTATTTATTATATGTATTTATTAGGCTTTATATTTACTTGATAATTTATATATGTGGATTAGAATATTCCACGACAATGACATATACTCATTAATTTAACATTTGAAATAGTGCGATATAAAACCAAACTAATAAAGTCTCATCCTGTTCTTTATATATATATATATTAGAAATACTACAAGTGATAATAATTTAAAGTGGGTGTTACATCCCTTAAAGTTATCACAGCCTTCATAACATGGTGATGTTTGTGTTAGTTTTGTAATATGCACCAGACAATATATAACTTTTCACCCGTGTGTTACCGGGGCCTGAAAGGGGAGCAAAGAATAGTAACACTGTTCCCTGCCACTAAGGACTAAGGAGGATTGGGCATGGGGCTGGTTACCCCATCCTGTAAAAATATTTAAACCACAAAAAACTTCAACAAACATGGACAAGTCAAATAAAGAAAATAAAACACAGCCATCCAAGACAGGGGATGGTCCTCTCGCAGGGAGGCGTATGACGCAACACAAAGAAAGCCGAAAGGAGTCTGTGTTGCTGACTAACCTTCTTTCTTCTAGGAGAACTTCCAGATTTGGCACCTGGAATGTTCGGACATTAAACGAACAAGGGAAAGTGGCGCAAGTAGCAGCAGAAATGAGGGAATACAAAATCGAGGTTCTGGGAATGTGTGAAACAAAGTAAAAGGGGGTAGACAGGAAGAAACTCATCACAGGTGAATTGGTGCTGTCCTCAAAACATGAAGACGAAAGTTCACACCACAGTGAAGGGGTAGCTCTTATGTTATCTAAAGAAGCACAGAAAGCACTCATTGAATGGGAAGCTGTTGGACCCAGAATAATAACAGCTACTTTCAAAACAGCTAAAAAGAAAATTCATGTAAATGTCATCCAATGTTATGCACCAACTAATGACAAAGAAGAGTCTGTGAAAGAAGCATTTTATACTAGACTACAGGAAATTGTGGATAAAGTAAAAAGAAGAGACATCACAATTTTGATGGGTGACATGAATGCAAAGATAGGTACAGTCATGGGAAAACATGGGCTAGGAATAATGAATGAAAATGGGGAACTATTCGCAAACTTCTGTGCTTCAAATCAACTGGCTATAGGAGGAAGCATGTTTCCGCATAAGAGAATACACAAGGCAACATGGATATCACCAGACCATAGAACAGAAAATCAGATTGATCATATATGCATAAACAAGTTTAGATCATCATTGCAGGATGTAAAGGTATATAGAGGAGCAGATGTGGCATCAGATCACCATCTTCTGATAGCCAAAGTAGAAATGAAACTCAAGAGATATGCAACAATGCAAAATTATAGACAACAGTTTAATGTAAGACAGCTAAGAAATCAAGAAACAAGAGACAAATTCCAAGTGCTCCAACAGCTGTAAGATGTAGAGAATACAGAGGACTATTGGCAGCAGGTCAAAACGGTATGGAATGAGACATGTGAAGAAATACTGGGGAAAAGGGAAAGACAACAAAAAGCATGGATAACAACAGAAACCACCAATAAGATAAAAGACAGAAAAAACAAGAAAGCAGATTTAAACACAAGCAAAACCAGAAGTTCCAAAGCCAAGGCTCAAGAAGTGTACACAGATGCAAACAAAGAAGTAAAAAGAAGTATCAAAAGAGACAAGAGGAAGTATATTGAGGAGTTGGCAAGAGAGGCAGAAGATGCTGCAGCCAAAGGAAATATGAGAGAACTGTATTGCAGCACAAAGAAGCTAACAGGGAAATACAAGCAAACAAGTTGCCTCATAAAAGACAAGAATGGAAAACTACTCAGCAATATACAAGAGCAAATGAAGAGGTGGACAGAATATTTTGGGGACCTTCTCAATAGACCAGCTCCACAAAACCCACCGGACATCCAGCCAGCAGAAGAAGAGCTACAAATTAACGGTGAAAGACCAACGAAGGAAGAAATAAAGAAAGCCATAAAGCTTCTAAGAGATGGAAAAGCGTCTGGATCTGATGGCATTCCAGCAGAGGCCATCAAAGCAGATATCGACACGGCTACAGAGATGTTATATAAATTACTTGGTAAAGTCTGGGAAAAGGAAGAGATACCAGCAGAATGGAAGGAAGGATATCTGGTTAAATTGCCTAAGAAGGGAAATTTACAAGAGTGCACAAATTATAGAGGAATAATGTTACTATCAGTGCCAGGAAAAGTATTAAACAGGATTATCCTTGAGAGATTAACTCTTTCAGTCCCAAGCAAAAAAGTTGGTTTGGCCCAAGCAAAAATGGCCAACCCAGTGCATTTTAAAATAAATATCTCAAAACAGAAACACGTTCACTCTTAAACACATGCGGTATTTAAAAGAATGTACTTGCAGTCAGAAATGACGTTTTGGGTGGTTTGTGGGTAGTTATAATTAGAAACAGTCTCAAACAGCGGCACATATACTAAACGCTTTATAAAGTTGATTGGGCCAAGCGCGTCTAACCACTGAGGATATATAAAGTCGATTGGGACTTAAAGAGTTAAAAGAGTCCATAGACAAGAAACTGAGAGATGAACAAGCAGGTTTTCGACAAAACAGATCATGTACAGACCAGATAGCCACTTTGAGAATAATAGTTGAACAAAGTCTGGAATGGAATTCACCACTATACATCGGATTTGTGGACTACGAAAAGGCATTTGACAGTGTAGACAGAGAACTTACTTACTTAGTCGTTCCCCTTCTACCGTGAGGTGTAGAGGTTTGGAAGAGAGAGCGCCAGACTATCCTATCGGCTGTCTTCCTCCTGGCCTGGCTCCATTTTAGTAGACAGAGAATCACTTTGGAAATTGATGAGGCATTATGGAGTTCCCCTGAAGATCATTAATTTAATAAAGAAAACATATGAAGACATGACATGCAGAGTTCTTCACGAAGGACAGCTTACAGAACCGTTTGGGATAAGAACAGGAGTGCGACAGGGATGCCTCTTAACTCCATTTTTTTTCTTGCTGGCAATAGATTGGGTTATGAGATCATCGACAACACACAACAGAAATGGAATCCAGTGGACTCTGACTAAGCAGTTGGATGATCTGGATTTTGCTGATGACTTGGCTCTTCTGTCCCATAACCGTAATCAGATGCAGGACAAAGTGAAAACAACTCGATGAGAGGTCACAACAATTGGGTCTGAAAATACACAGGGAAAAGACAAAAATAATGAGAATAAATGCAGGTAATGATAACAGGGTTGAACTTGAAGAAACACCAATACAAGATGTAGAATCATACACATATCTTGGCAGTAATATAGACAAAGTTGGAGGGACAGACAGCGATATCAAAATAAGAATACAAAAGGCAAGACGAGCTTTCATTGCATTGGGAAATATATGGAGAACAAGAGAAATAGGATCCAACACGAAAATAAGAATCTTCAACTCAAATGTGAAGTCAGTCCTATTGTATGGCTCGGAGACATGGAGAACAACAAAGACAACAACCAAAAAGCTACAGACTTTCATAAATGGGTGCTTGCGTAGAATAGAGGGATTAAAATGGTATGACAAGGTTACCAACGTGGAACTGATGACAAGAACTAGACAAGTGCCAGTGGAACAAGAGATGAGAAGAAGACGATGGTGATGGATAGGACACACACTGAGGAAACCTGTTGATAGCATTACAAGGCAGTCCTTGTTCTGGAACCCCCAGGGCAAGAGAGGCAGAGGTAGACTAAGAAGCACATGGAGAAGAGAGCTGGAAACACAGGTGAAAATGATGAGGAGAACATGGAAAGAACTTGAGATGATGGCACGTGACAGGAGGACTTGGCATGTGTTTGTTGAAGGCCTATGCTCCTTTGGGAGTGGAGGGTTATGAATGAATCAATAACTTTATAACAGAAGTCAGATTATAACAGTGGTGATGATGATCATGATATGTGTGTGTGTGTGTGTGTGTGTGTGTGTGTGTGTGTGTGTGTGCGCGCGCGCGCGCGCGTGCGTGTGTGTGTATATACTTGAAGTTGGAATTGCGATGGGGTGTACCATCTCTCCGATACTATTCGTGATGGCTATGCAGGTAATCCTCAATGCGGCTGAAGGAATGGCTATAGGTCCAAAGCTCGGTGGAATGTGTCACATGCCACCGCTCAAAGCATTCATGGATGACACAACAATTCTGACATCAGATGAACATCAGGCCCATAGGATGTTAGAACGCCTGGATGAACTAGTCAGCTGGTGCAGAATGAGCTTCAAACCCAAGAAGTCGAGAAGCCTATCAGTCAGGAAAGGGAAGATAGCAGAGGACATATTCATGGTTTCCAACCAAAGAATCCCTACTGTCATTGAGGAACCTGTTAAAAGTCTTGGCAGGGTGTACGATGCCTCATTAAAAGACTCGAAGGCAGTGCAACAGACAATAGAAATGGCAGACAGAGGGCTACAGATCATAGACCAAAGCAGACTCCTGGGAAAGTTCAAACTGTGGTGCCTCCAGTTCATGTTGATACCGAAGTTGCTGTGGCCACTGCTTATATATGAAATAAGCACAAGTACAGTGGAAGCTATAGAGCAGAAGGTCAACAAGTTCATGAGAAAGTGGCTAGGGGTACCACCAGGTCTGTCAGATGTAGCACTGTACTGCAAAAAGTCAAATCTTCTGCTTCCTTTCAAGTCAGTTGTTGAAGAGTACAAAGTTGGAAAGGCAAGGCTTGCAATGATGCTACGCAAGTCAGCTGATGACATGGTTAAGTCCATTCCGCCCACACTGAAAACGGGAAGGAAGTGGAGAGTGGAAGAAGCTGTTGATGCTGCCCAAGAGTCACTCAAACTGAGGGAGGTAATAGGATACACACAAACGAACAGACAGGGATTTGGTCATGGAGACATCCACTGGTGGTCCAAGGCATCAAGCAGGAAGCGCAGAGACATGGTAGTTCAGGAGATACGAGGAGCTGAGAATGATAAGAGGTTGCAAAAAGCAGTGCAGCAAGTCCAACAAGGTCAATGGACTACATGGGAAGGAGCCCTGCAGAGGTCCTTGACATGGAATGATATATGGCATATGGCCCCTCTTAGGCTCAGCTTCATTGTTAGATCAATGTATGACCTGCTGCCGTCGGCCACCAACCTTGTGAAATGGGGAAAGTCGGATGATGAGCAGTGCCCCCTGTGCCAGGGGAGGCAGACACTTGAACACGTGCTCTCAGCATGTAAGGTGTCATTAGGGCAAGGGCGATACACTTGGCGCCATAACAAAGTGCTAAATGAGCTTGCTGCGACAATAGATCTGGCAAGGATGAAAGCGAATAGCAAACCTGGGCCGAGCACCGCAAATACATATTTTCTGAGGGCAGGAAAGTCAGCACACCCCAAACCGAGTAAACCTGTTAGCAGTTTACCATCTCTTCTTGACTGTGCAAACGACTGGGAGATGGCGGTAGACCTACCTGGACGAGGGGCATATCCAGAGAGTATCAGGAAATCTCGAAGACGGCCGGATATAATGCTGCATTCTTCATCATCGCACCAGATTATATTGATTGAACTGACCGTGCCATTTGAATCCAGATTGGAAGAGCAACATTTGTTAAAAGCGGCCAAGTATAATGATCTGGCCGCGGATCTGAGACACGATGGGTTCACTGCAAGGGTCATGGCTGTTGAAGTGGGCGCAAGAGGGCTTGTGGCTGCATCAGTGTATGATCTATTGAAACTGTTGGGGCTGAAGGGATAGTCGAGAACAAGGGCACTGAAGAGGCTTAGTGAAACTGCCAAAAAGGCATCAGGCTGGCTGTGGAACAACCGCAATGGAAATCGTGACAATAAACGCTGCGGTACAGAAAACACCATTTCTAAGTCCACAATATGCTGAGTTTTTAGGCGTACTAGTGAAAGGGCTGTGGCTGAGAGGCGACAGGCGATGTATACTATAAGGGGTGTCAGGAAGAATTTCAGTGGCGAGCGCGCAGTGTCAAGCCTCGTCGGCTTCGCGCAGGTGACTCAGTGTGTGTCCGTAGTTGTGATGTGCTACGGAGCGAACGGAATAATTTGTCTTCTCTTTGTTACTTTCACAGTTGCCTCCACGGCTGGCGGAGTTGTGGATTAAAGTTGCTACCATAAGTGAAATGGGTTCATTTTCGATACAAGACAACAGGAGGCTGAGACGCTTGGGAGTCATGACCCAAGTGGGCCCGCCCCCCTTAGAGTGTAAAGGAGTATGTAGGGCCGAAACACTTGTCGGACGGGGGGACTGCTTCTGATGATCAGATTGCTTCCTGTTGTATCGCTCTGTAAAGAGTTTCCTATCATTTTATATATATATGTATGTGTGTGTGTGTAAATATATATTCTTCTTCCTCGTTCGTCCTGAAAAGGACGTTGGTTGCGTTGTGTCTGTTTACGCCGGAGCTGTGATATCTGCACCTTTCGGTCGACACATCCGACTTCAGCACAGCAGTTTTTGGGATCGGGTTTTCCTTCCCTCTGCGATCCCTACTCGCTCAGCCAGACTGCAGTGATGCAGACTGTTTCCAGGACCACCACGTGGAGGTGGAGTAGGGTCTTAGTCAGCTCTGGTTCGCTGACTCTGATGCAAGCAGTCAAGTTATGGGTCGCTGACTGCATTCTCTATTGCTGCATCTTTGGGTCCCTGTAAATATATATAAAATGTAATACAAATGAAGACAAAATACTACCACGTTTAAAAGCAAAAATACCCTAGTAGTCGTTAATTGATGTGCTCTGAGAATGCACTGCCCTACCATCATTCCAATGAAAAAAAGGATCATTATTATTGTAACTGTACTTTCTCTTGTTGAGGTGATCACTGGCCCAAGACAGTATACATGTTGTTAGGTGTGTAGTGCGAGCGGATGATGAACTGAGTGTGGGTGCGAATGAAGGCGCGAATGTGTTTAGGCTCTTATGTATGTAGACCCTGCAACCCATACACTCACATGCAGTAGTCAAGGATGCTTGGACACTGCAGACACGTTTCAAAACATTTATTGACGAGAACACACATGGTATCAACAGGAACAGTCATTGTAAACAAGGTCATGCTGACCGGAAATCGATAGGTATACATTAGGCATTCAGCAAGCTGGTAAACATTTGAATATTCGTGCATGGTCAATACAATGTTCTTCAATAAGGACAGTTCGTGGCGTCGCCCTGGGATTACTGACTAAACGCGTCAGATACCTTAATCACTTTGACACATAGGTGCAACTTGGCATTCCCCGCCAATTGCACATTATCAGGCTGTAGTATAATAGCCGAAAACACAGGCTTCGTTCTGACGTCGGCCGTGTACTGCTGATAAGCAGGTTACCATCAACCCTGCAGTAATGCGTATGTGGACATAAATATGCCGCCAATCTGCGGCTCCCACAATATATCTTCGTCACTGGATTTCTGGATGGTATGAAGACTAATAGTCTTGGATGGCTACCTTGAGCACAACATATATGTTCTGTAATGGAGGACCGGTGAGCTGCAGTTCACAGACTAGGCAATCTTCTAACATGTTCTGCTACCGAAAGCATAGTAATGGAAAAAGTCGGTATTACCTGTAACCGAGTCCACAGAACTTAACAAGGAACTCTGCTGTCATTCCAACGCACAGAGATTCACTGGGGAAAACTGCCAGTGCAGTCATTTCGAAGATTCCCCCCGAAAAACACAATGGACTCTCGTCCCTTCAGAAACCCGGACACTCCCCGGCTTGCCGGAAGTCTAACTCAACTCCCGCTTAAAAAAACCTGTCCATGGGCATACGCCCAAACTGTCTACCTTTGACCCTAAAGGTCAAACACAATGAATGAATCAACAAGGGAAGACAACCCCTAATCAACCTGACATCGCAGGTAAAGACACAATTATTCTTATGATAAAAACATAAGCAAATAACTTGACAGATGACTCCGTCAAAAATGACAGCAACAATTATGCTAGTTTTAAATTAAGAAATCCATCCCTTGCATAAAATATTGTGACTACTACCAAGATCCTCTGACCCTATCTACGAACTTTCGTTTTTCTGAATTCTTTTTTTAGGCCATACCAAACAGATTGGCCCGCTGTCCTTCATTTCAACCAAATTTAGAGATGCAGTAAAAAAGGGTCGGGGATGTAAAGGGTTAGGTTTAGGAATCATAAACCTAACCCTATACCCTAACTATAATTCTGACGCTAACGACGTAGTTCAATGGCATCGAAGGACTCGTGATACTGTGCTTTATTTCCACCAAAAAGTACACATTTCTCACCGTTTCACTCAGGAAAAATAAAATGGAAAATCGTGGTTACAGCTTTGTCACGCATAATGATGTGCACAAACACCGTGACCGTGCTAATATAATAATAAAAAATGAATTAATTCATTTTTTTTTTTAAACGCAGTAATAACATACGATAATCGCACACATGCCTCTGTGTAATCGATTTTGCTGACTAATTTAACCAATTTACTGTATGGATTTACTAAAGAAACAGAAAAGTTTACGCAAACTTTTTTTTTTCTAGTTATGTGGGGCCTGCACAGAATATTATGACATTAATTTATTGGAAATATTTAAATTGTCAAAATATAACTGGAAAGATTAAGAAAAAAAATCCCAAAAAAAATTTAACCAAATTATGAACAGAATATCAAACATAGGAAGAAAAAGCATACTACCAAAAATTTACAAAATTATTAAAGTTGGTAGACCAGTGATAATAGATCGCCACTTTATTAAAATATAAAGCTGCGAATCTTCTCCGCTGGAATAAAGTATTGTATGGATTTACTCTAGAAACAGAAAAGTTTAAGCAAACAAACTTTTTTTTTTCTAGTTATGTACACAGTACATTATGACATTAATTTATCGGAAATGTATTCAAGGGCAAGATATAACTGGAAAGATTAAGACAGCGATAAAAATGCAACAAAGCAAAACAACAGCAATATTTAACCAAGTTATAAGTACTTAGCTTTTTTTTTAAAAAATGTCGTCAAGGTGTTGTGGCAAGCGTGGTTGATAACAGATAATTTTAAAAGTATGTCATGTCACGCTGAAAACCCCAAATTGTTGGGGGGGGGGGGGGGGAAATCCATACAATGAGTCTGTACGGCTGTACACTGCTAAAAGTATTTTAAAAAACATACATTGTACGATAAAAACGTACAAGTTGACAGGTATGGAATGTTACATAACTTTTGAGCTACCGGATGGCTTAGGTTACACGTCAGAAATGGAGACCTATTCTGATTTGTCAATATGACATTTAACCAGATGTTTGGGATATAATCTTAACATTTCAGACAAGCTGGCATCAGATTTTTTGCCCCACCAGAGCAAGGGTCTTTCAGAGACTTATTCAGTTCTTTCAAGTGATACTCTAGTTTTGCCATTGGGCTAATATGCCAGACTAAGATGAGCTTTTGTGATGTATCAAGTAATGTCCTAAGGAAAATTCTTCAAATTTGTTGGCCAAATACCATCTCCAACCAGGAACAGCTTATACAGTGCAATTAAAAAGGCATGCACACCATCATTGCAGGCAGACAGTGGAACTGGGTTGGCCATGTTCTCAGAAGGGACCCTGACACTATCACCAGAACTACTATGCTATGGATCCCAGAAAGACGTCGAAAGAGAAGCAGGTTAAAGACAACCTGGCGGAGATTGGTGAAGGCTGAGATGCAAAGCATGAACCAGAGTTGGGGCACGGCGCAAAGGATGGCCACCGACCGAGCAAAATGGGGACAGTTTGTTGCTGCCTTACAAAATGCCACTAGGCGGGATGGCCACTGACTGCTGTGTCAGTCAGGGGCTAAGGGTCCAAGAAGAAGAATTAATGTTCCTATTTTGTCAGTGACCTCAGTTTAAAACTCATTTTATTGTGAATGTACAATATTGTCATCTCTGCTTTGTTTAACACATTAATTTAGCTTGTCATTAAGTATGTGTAGTGTCTTTTAATGTGTTTATTATGTTTTTCTGCTGTTGTTATTTCTTTAAAGATTAATGATGATCTATACAGAACAGTGTGTTTTAATGTGTATATTATGTTTTGATGTTCAAGTTTTGTTTTTCTGATGCTGTTGTTTTTTTCTTTAAAGAGTAATGATGATCTATACAGAACAGTGTGTAATATGTGAAGTGGCACCATAGTTCTGTAGTTTGCATAATGTATACAGTTGTGAAGGGTCTGTGAAGAACATTTTAGTATACCAGTATAGAGTTAGTGATATGTGAAGAAGTGTCACAGTTCATTAACTCTTTGACTCCAGACCAACGCTCTGAGCGTTGCAAAATTCAACGCTCAGAGCGTTGCTTTTAGTTTATCACGAATAAACCCCAAAAATCGTCTGTTTAATGCAGTTCATATTTTAAAACTCGTAGAATGACTTCTGCTACTATTTAAACAACTAATTTGACTGTAGTTAAGCAGCACATGTGCGTGTTTTGATGTTATTATCACAATTTGTGTGACGATTCGCGTGTTTGCATTTTTCGTTGTTATTTCTAGAGAAATATGTTACGCTTTATATTTACATTTTCTAAGTCTCCTAAGCAAATAATTGAGTCAAACTACTTTGAAACATTGCTGACATTGATGATGATTGTTTGGTAGTCACAGTTTGGTGTCAAAATACGGAATCGGTGCAGAAAAGCTAGACACATTAGATTTAGTTGATGAGTGGCCGATCAAAAAGCAACAAAACTAGACCTTCCGTAACATCTAATCACTAGTCCTAGGTAGTAGAAGCTAGGGATACTATTAAAACATTAAACAAGTGTAAAAAAGTTTTTATATGATGTTATTCTTCTTTATTTGTTTGAAAATTATGTAATGCACGATTGCATAATTTATTCTTTTCTTACAAAGGGACCACAGTAAAAACTGGTGTGAATAACACTAAATGTACTAATTGTGGCCATAAGCAATGTTTTTTTTTTTCCTTTGTATATGGATTAACTTGACGTTTGAAGACTAAAAAGAACGTTTTATTGTCTACAACAGTAATTTGTCTTTGGTAAGATCGTATTCTACAGTTAACTTTTTAGTGTTTTTCAATTTTACATGCAAAATGTTTTAAGTATACCGAACACACTTGTATTAATACTACCAAAGACGTTATATATTACAATTCTCTATCCATTTCCCTACAGTTCAGTATATAATAAGTACATGTTCACAGAAAAAAGATTAACATAAAATTTACACTAAAAGACAGTACACGTCACAGTTTAGAATTCTTCAAAAAATAATTATGGCACAGGGTGGAAAATAATTATGGAGTCAAAGAGTTAAGTATTGTAAGTTACATTTGAAGTAATCCTAGCGATGGAGTTTCTTTGGTGTGCCGCGGGTGTCCGCCCAGTGTGCCGCAACACAAAGCAGAATACACCATATAATGGTGCACAAAATTATGTGTGATTGTAAATATTACGGGAGAGTCTCACACTTAAAGTTTTACAAATAACATTTTTTTAAAAAGAGTATCCAGAAGAGAAAACCAATGATGGTGAAGATGACATAAAGATGGAAGAACTGAAGGCAGCACTGGAGAAAATCAAGATGGGCAAAGCAGCAGGGCATGATGGTATAACACCAGAAATGGTTAAGTTCATGGGAGCATCAGGCGACCTATTACTCTTAAGGGTTTTACAGGCAGCGTGGTACAACAAGACCATACCAAAGAATTGGGAGATTGCCATCATAATACCAATTTTCAAAAAGGGTGACAATCGACAGTGTGGAAACCATAGAGGCATATCCCTTCTCAGTGTCCCTGGTAAAATCTGCTCTGGAGTCCTGGGGCAGAGACTCCGACGCCTGGCTGGGCCACGGTTGGATGGGGTCCAGTGCGGGTTCTGAGCAAACCGAAGTACTCAAGACCTAATCTTCACACTCAGACAGCTGAGTGAAAAGGCCCTTGAGTATAAGAGTGAGATGCATCTTTGTTTCATAGATCTGGAAAAGGCGTTTGACAGGGTCCCCTGGAGCAAACTTTGGGACTGTTTGGCAAGGAAGAATATTCCAGCACCTCTGATTCATGCTATACAGAGCTTCTACAAGTCTTGCAGAAATTATGTGAGGACAGCAAACCATAAGTCGGAAGAGTTCAGGACCACCACTGGTGTAAGACAAGGTGATATCCTATCACCTTACCTCTTCATACTCCTTATGGACGATGTCATCAAGGCATGTAAGGAGAGAACAAGAAAGTATTCAGTGGGGTACTGGAAGATGAGACAGGTATGTATTTCGGAGCTGGCATTTGCTGATGATGTTGCCCTGATTGCTAAATCAGAGGCACATCTCCAATCCAACCTGCAAGTCTGGAAGGAAGAGCTGGAGAAGAGAGGGATGGTCATAAGCAGCTCTAAAACAAAATCCATGGTGATAACACGAGAAGAAAAAAAACATCAGATTAAGCTGGGAGAACAGGTCCTGGAGCAGGTCGACCACTTTAAATACCTCGGAGCTATTATAGACCGAAAGGGAGGCATCAAAGAAGAGTTGGCCACTCGAAAAGCAGCAGCTGAGAGACTTTTTCAGGCCATAAATCAAGGATTCCTCAGCAAGAGAGAGGTTGGTAAGAAAACGAAGATGGCTGTATACTGCTCCACCTATGTCCCAGTCTTGACATACGGATGCGAGTCATGGGCAATGACTACAACCCATAAAAGCCAGATCCAAACCTCAGAAATGAGGTATCTGAGGAAGGTGGTTGAAGTAACAAGAAGAGACATGGTACGCAACCAGACGATACGTCAAGGCCTTAAATCCTACCCCCTGCAGACCCAAGTAGAACAGTCCCAATTAAGATGGTTTGGCCATGTCTGCAGAATGGGAGAAGATCGGATACCACGACAAGCATGGGAAACAAAGAGCCAAGGATCCAGACCCCGAGGACGACCCAGAGTCCGCTGGGAGGACAACATTAGACAATCTTTGAAGGATCGAGGACTAGAATGGAACCAGGCCAGGAGGAAGACAGCCGATAGGATAGTCTGGCGCTCTCTCTTCCAAACCTCTACACCTCACGGTAGAAGGGGAACGACTAAGTAAGTAAGTAAAAAGAGTATCTGCAATTGACAGAATTTTGCCAAACGCATTTTTTAACTGTAGGACACACACACACACACGCACAAGAACTAGTTTTACATAGCTACAATTTAATACTTTCAGGGGTGCCATTCATCTGAGAGGTATCGTCTTGACATAAATGGCCTTTAACAACAGGTGTCATCGAAACCGTTGCTCATAAACTCAGCAACGGTGTCAGTGTTCGTTCCCGTCCATTTAATTCTGTATCTGCCATAAATTTTGAGCAACAGTAATAAGTAACTAAGTGGCTTTGATTATTTGAGGGGTCAAGGATTCTTGGGTATTGGATTACCAGGCTGCCGCAGGAAACAGAATAATGGGCGCAAGATCTGGACGAGCTTCACTGTCGTTTTACACGTTCATAAAATATTTGTCTCCTTTTGCTGGAGGAGAGGTAGTAACATGTCCAAGCGGAAAATCCTATGGTCAGACACTGCTACATGCCCATATTAATAATCGGTCTTGAGGGAGTAGGATGAGCAGTTTTGTGGGCATGTCTGATGATTGAAGGCCATCTAGAGATCGAACTCGACTTAAGGCGACGTAAAGCACAACACGTACTCTTCAATCTTAACTAACTTGATTATGGCCCCTGATTTGTTTACATTTCTTTACGAAAAACTTTAATTACTCATAATGTCATAAGTACAATATTAAATTATTAAATAATTGACTGATGATTGTATTGCCATCAGGAATACACAACTATGCCAAGTTTCAGAGCTATTGCTCATCTGGAAGTGATTGAAAAATCAATTGCAAGATTTGAAAGTGACATACAAGTGAAGTTAAATAAAAGTGTGTAAAAATACTGGCTCCTTTTCACTGCAACTTGACTAGTCAACCGACATAAAAAATCACGCCCAACTGATAGCTATTGTGCGATTTGTTGACGAAGGCTGTATCAACGAACACTATTTATTTTGTAAAGAATTACCTGAACGTACAACTGGTGAAGAAATTTTTGGAGCTACTGATGATTTTATGAAAATGCAAGGCATTGAATGGAAATACTGCACCAGTGTTTGCACTGATGGCGCCGCGGCTATGACGGGAAAAGTAAAAGGTTTCGTGTCATGAATTAAAAGAGAAAATCCATCTGTTCTAGCCACGCACTGTTTTCTCCATCATGAAGCACTTATGGCTAAAAGTTTACCAGAGCAACTTTCAACAGTTTTAAGTCAAGTGTATTAAAATTGTTAACTTGATCAAGTCAAGGACTATCAATTTACTATCAATTCCTGTTTATTTGAAGTGCTTTGTAAGGAGTTGAGATCTGAGCATCATTCTTTACTTTTTCATACAGAAGTACAAAGGCTTTCCAAAGGCCAGGTTTTATCGAGACTGCACGAACTACGAAATGAGTTGAAGCAATTCCTAATCAATCAGAATGAGTCAGAGTTGATTAAACTGCTTGAAGATAGCCAATGGTTAGCCAAGCTTTCCTATATGGTGGATATTTTTGAACAACTCGGTGAACTCAGTAGGAAAATGCAGTGTCCCCAGGAAAATATATTGACCAGGTTCTGATAAACTAAATGGGTTTCAGAGTAAACTGAAATTATGGCATGAAGAGGTTAGTTAGAAATGTTTCAGCGAACAAATGAAGTCAACACAAACGACAGAGCAGAAATATTAGATTTGGCTGAAAAACATTTTAAAATGTTGAAAGATAAATTTGCGCAGTATTTTCAGCCCATTGAAATCGGGCAATATGATTGGATCCGTAATCCATTTGCATCAAGTGCTGATCTTTCGGTCGCTGCACTCCATTTGAAAGCGAAGGAAGAATTTTCTGAGCTCAAAAACGATAGAGGGAAGCCGCGGTAGCTCAGTGGTTAGTGCACTGGCTTCCTGGCTCGGTGGTCCATGGTTCGATCCCCAGTTGAGATGGGATTTTTTAGACCACAAACGGCTCCGAGTCGACCCAGCCGCATGAATTGGGTACCAGAACAACTCTGGGAAGGTTAAGGCAGCAGACATGATGCTGACTACATCACCCCTAGTGTGCCGATGATCAAGAAAATACGGGCCTAACACCATATTCCCAATATGCCTCAATAGGCATGTAACGGGATCCTTTACCTTTACCCCTACCAAATACATTAGAACCTTAAAACAAACTCGCTGAAGTTCCCTTGGACGTTTTTTAGCTTCAATTGACGGAAGAGTATCCCACAGTTGCCAATCAAGCTGTTTCTGTTTTATTGCTGTTTTCAACGACCTATCTCTGTGAGCTCAGTTTTTCAACCTTAACATTAATTAAAAATAACAAAAGATCGTACTTACTAGGTCTGGATCAAGAACTGAGAGTAGCTCTCTCCAACATAGAGACAAATATTAAGCGGCTATGCTCTTTAAAACAGGCGCAGGTGTCTCACTAGTTTTTTTTAGATTTTAGAGCAATGTTTGTTATTATTAAGATTATATCCGTTCTTACGAACATGTAATGTGTTATGTAGAAACGCTATATTATGTACATTCTTCTTCTTCCGTCCTTAGCCACCGACCGTCGAAGCAGTCAGTGGCCATTACGCCTAGTGGCGTCTTAGGGCAACAGCAGATAGGTTTTCTTTGCCATTGTTTCCCATCACGCCTAGTGGCGTCTTTAGGGCAATGGCAAATCAACTTATTTGCTGTTGTTTCCGTAATCGAAGTGACTGGCAAACGGGTGATCAGCCCGTTGTGCATATTATGTACATGTAAGGGTTCATTTTTGTTGTATTTACATGACAATTGATTCTGTCAAACACTTGATGCCAGTATATATAAATGAGCAGAATTGTTTGATATCATTTTACTCACAAAGCTACCTACTACTGATACTTGTTTGTGAATATTGAGCAACAGTAAACGTAAATTTAGAAAAGCCTCAAGATTTATTGGGGGGGGGGGGGGGGGGGCTGGGGGGGGGGAGAGAAGAGAGGAGAGGAGGAGGTTAACAGTATAGCGCAACTTTAACACGTCTCCACAAACTGACTGTAACTTTTCAAAATTAGGGAGCATTATCTAATGACTTCAGCGAATTTTAAAATTATTTACCATACCCACTTTCTTAAATGTGTAGTGTGCCATGGAATTTTGAAGGGCGCTTAAGTGTGCAGTGAAGTAAGAAAGGTTGCGGAGCACTGGTATAAGTGACGTGTTATTTTTTTTGTTTGAAAATGGTGACCAATATGTTTAAAAAGTTGTTGTTTGAGCCAAGCCAGGAATAATTGTGTTTGCCCTGTTTAAAGTAAAATCCTGGTCTTCTCATTATTCCTCAGAGCTTACAGTCTGTAAATGACTCTATTGACCTTACTGTAAACATCCTAACCCAGGGCTACTGGCCAGCTTATCCAGTGGTTGAAGTGCATCTACCATCAGAGGTGCAGTAAATTTGTCATTGTTGACAGTAAAATTTGTATTTACGTAGTATTACTGTAAGCGAATCCAAAAATGTTGCTAGTATATTTGTTATTATTGATGTGATGTGTAACTGTCAGTGAATCAGTGCACACTTAAGTGTATTAGACCAGTGACCACACTTTCTGCTGCTCTGTCATCAGGTTTATCTCTTCCCATGCCACGTCTTTATGTTCATAGTGACTTCTTCTCATAGTATCACTTGATAATTCTTCATTCCCAGCATGTCCTGTGTGTCAGTGTCTGATTCCTTTATATATGTCCACATCCTGATTTCTAATCTGTTAGTAGGCAGATCTAGCTTGACTTTCTCCTACAAGTGTTCATTGCGGTCTCCTGGCACACATATTGAAGGTCTTCTTTTGTACATCTGTTTATTTACCAGCAGTAATAATCAAACACATCTAGGGAAGGAGTGATTGTAGAAAGAAACAGCTGAAAGATATAGAAAACTATCATGGCTGTCTGACGATGGAAGAAGACATTCTTAGTCAAGTAGGAGGAGGTTAATCATGGACAGTCTTTCCTGATGGGCAGCAATCATTTCTGCAGCTGTGTGTTTGTAAACATAGAGATTGTGTGTCAGCTGGTTGTCACTGAAACATTTCTGCAGCTGTGTGTTTGTAAACATAGAGATTGTGTGTTAGCTGGTTGTCACTGAAACATTTCTGCAGCTGTGTGTTTGTAAACATAGAGATTGTGTGTCAGCTGGTTGTCACTGAAACATTTCTGCAGCTGTGTGTTTGTAAACATAGAGATTGTGTGTCAGCTGGTTGTCACTTAAACATTTCTGCAGCTGTGTGTTTGTAAACATAGAGATTGTGTGTCAGCTGGTTGTCACTGAAACATTTCTGCAGCTGTGTGTTTGTAAACAGATAGATTGTGTGTCAGCTGGTTGTCACTGAAACATTTCTGCAGCTGTGTGTTTGTAAAAATAGAGATTGTGTGTCAGATGGTTGTCACTGAAACATTTCTGCAGCTGTGTGTTTGTAAACATAGAGATTGTGTGTCAGCTGGTTGTCACTGAAACATTTCTGCAGCTGTGTGTTTGTAAACATAGAGATTGTGTGTCAGATGGTTGTCACTGAAACATTTCTGCAGCTGTGTGTTTGTAAACATAGAGATTGTGTGTCAGCTGGTTGTCACTGAAACATTTCTGCAGCTGTGTGTTTGTAAACATAGAGATTGTGTGTCAGCTGGTTATCACTGAAACATTTCTGCAGCTGTGTGTTTGTAAACATAGAGATTGTGTGTCAGCTGGTTGTCACTGAAACATTTCTGCAGCTGTGTGTTTGTAAACATAGAAATTGTGTGTCAGCTGGTTGTCACTGAAACATTTCTGCAGCTGTGTGTTTGTAAACATAGAGATTGTGTGTCAGCTGGTTATCACTGAAACATTTCTGCAGCTGTGTGTTTGTAAACATAGAGATTGTGTGTCAGCTGGTTGTCACTGAAACATTTCTGCAGCTGTGTGTTTGTAAACATAGAAATTGTGTGTCAGCTGGTTGTCACTGAAACATTTCTGCAGCTGTGTGTTTGTAAACATAGAAATTGTGTGTCAGCTCGTTGTCACTGAAACATTTCTGCAGCTGTGTTTTTGTAAACATCGAGATTGTGTGTCAGCTGGTTGTCACTGAAATGTCTATGCAGCTGTTTGTTTATAAACATAGAGATTGTTTTTCAGCTGGTCGTCACGGAAACATTTCTGCAGATCCTAGTTTATTTGTTCAGCTGCAGTTGATGCGGATAAAACTGATAGAGATAAAGCAGTCATAATTAAGAAGATGTGTATTAAACTGGGTTGTCTAACTCATAAATAATGGAGATGATGAACATTTGTCAGTGACAGTTGTAGCCAAGTGAACTAGGAAGGGTAAAACTTGTGTTCTTGCACATGAAAACAGAAAAGGTGTATGGCAACTGTTGCACTTACGTCATGTCTATGTCCTGCTGTGGTGCACACTAGAGAGTTCATCTCAGATGTTATTTCTCATGTTTCTTCTTCTTCTTCCGTCCTTAGCCAAAGACCGACCAAGCAGTCAGAGGCCACCACGCCTTGTGGCGTCTTAAGGGCAACAGCAGATTGATTTTCTCTGTTGTAGTTTCCCATCACGCCTAGCGGCGTCTTTAGGGCAACAACAAATAGATCCATCTGCCGTTGTTTCCGTAATCGGTGTGACAAGCCAACGGATGATCAGCCCATTGGGCATTTCTCATGTTTGTCTTGCATTAAATATAATTTATGGCTTGATTTCAAATGCTAGTTCCTGTGTTTGTCTCATATTAAATATATAACATTACCATTTGAATTGATTTCAGATGCTTCTCTATCAGGACATTTTCAAAAAGTTCTACTTGGGTAAACATAGTGGCAGAAAGCTCCAATGGCAGCCAACATTAGGTTATTGTGTGCTGAAAGCTGAATTCAATAATTTGACTGTAAGTCATTTGTTGTTATCATGACTGATTCTAATTCTTCATGTTTTCAAGCTGTTGATTTTTTTTCTGTCTCCGTCTTATAATAGTTGACAGTTAAATATTTGATTGTCTTTTCTCTTGTAAATCTTGTAATAGTTGACATTTACAATTTTTTATTTTCTGTTGTCTCAATCTTGTAATAGTTGACAGTTACACTTTTTATTTTCTATCATCTCAATCTTGTAATCGTTGACAGTTACACTTTTTATTTTCTATCATCTCAATGTTGTAATAGTTGACAGTTACACTTTTTATTTTCTATCATCTCAATCTTGTAATAGTTGACAGTTACACTTTTTATTTTCTATCATCTCAGTCTTGTAATAGTTGACAGTTACACTTTTTATTTTCTATCATCTCAGTCTTGTAATAGTTGACAGTTACACTTTTTATTTTCTATCATCTCAATCTTGTAATAGTTGACAGTTACACATTTTATTTTCTATCATCTCAATCTTGTAATAGTTGACAGTTACACATTTTATTTTCTATCATCTCAATCTTGTAATAGTTGACAGTTACACTTTTTATTTTCTATCATCTCAGTCTTGTAATAGTTGACAGTTACACTTTTTATTTTCTATCATCTCAATCTTGTAATAGTTGACAGTTACACATTTTATTTTCTATCATCTCAGTCTTGTAATCGTTGACAGTTACACATTTTATTTTCTATCATCTCAATCTTGTAATCGTTGACAGTTACACATTTTATTTTCTGTCATCTCAGTCTTGCAATAGTTGACAGTTACACTTTTTATTTTCTATCATCTCAGTCTTGTAATAGTTGACAGTTACACTTTTTATTTTCTATCATCTCAGTCTTGTAATCGTTGACAGTTACACATTTTATTTTCTATCATCTCAATCTTGTAATAGTTGACAGTTACACTTTTTATTTTCTATCATCTCAATCTTGTAATCGTTGACAGTTACACTTTTTATTTTCTATCATCTCAATCTTGTAATAGTTGACAGTTACACTTTTTATTTTCTATCATCTCAATGTTGTAATAGTTGACAGTTACACTTTTTATTTTCTATCATCTCAATCTTGTAATAGTTGACAGTTACACTTTTTATTTTCTATCATCTCAATCTTGTAATAGTTGACAGTTACACTTTTTATTTTCTATCATCTCAATGTTGTAATAGTTGACAGTTACACTTTTTATTTTCTATCATCTCAATCTTGTAATAGTTGACAGTTACACTTTTTATTTTCTATCATCTCAATGTTGTAATAGTTGACAGTTACACTTTTTATTTTCTATCATCTCAATCTTGTAATAGTTGACAGTTACACTTTTTATTTTCTATCATCTCAGTCTTGTAATAGTTGACAGTTACACTTTTTATTTTCTATCATCTCAATCTTGTAATAGTTGACAGTTACACATTTTATTTTCTGTCATCTCAGTCTTGTAATCGTTGACAGTTACACATTTTATTTTCTATCATCTCAATCTTGTAATCGTTGACAGTTACACATTTTATTTTCTGTCATCTCAGTCTTGTAATAGTTGACAGTTACACTTTTTATTTTCTATCATCTCAGTCTTGTAATAGTTGACAGTTACACTTTTTATTTTCTATCATCTCAGTCTTGTAATCGTTGACAGTTACACATTTTATTTTCTATCATCTCAATCTTGTAATAGTTGACAGTTACACTTTTTATTTTCTATCATCTCAATCTTGTAATCGTTGACAGTTACACTTTTTACAATTAAACATGAAATCTGTTTCATGTTTAGTTGTGTTTTCGTTAGCACAAGAGTTCTGTGACAAAACATTGCTTGTTCCTTTCTGGTTTCTTGTATTTTGTCCCCTGATTCCATGCCGCCAGGGCCTCCCCCAAAACAAAACCATAGGCATGTACTGTTCTTCTAATTTCCATGGCAGAAAAATAATAAGACTACTGCCCACAGATATGTTTTTATGTTTTATGTTTTATGAGGCAACTAATATGACATTGTTTACGTGGTTGGCAACCTCATTATGGAAAACAAATTGCAGCATAAGCCATTGCTGCATGAATGCTTCGGTGCAGGCTTCCTGTAAGGGACAGTCTGTATGCTGTACTGGATGTATGCTGTACTGGATGTAGGCTGTACTGGATGTATGCTGTATAAGGAGGAGAATAGGAAATTATGACACATGCAAACATTTGTTGTTCTATTCTGATTTCTTCTTTATTTTGCCTGTGGCCATATCTCAGAACAGTGCTTTTCTGTCCTGTTTATGTAATGATTTAAATTCTCAGGTGAACCCTATGTATGGTTATAATTAGGGTTTTTCTGTAGTGTTTTACCAGTCCCACCTGTGTCACAAAGGCCTCCCACACTGTGTCCTTGACTTGTCTTGCCATGCCCTTGAAGTTATTGATGGTTCTCTCTTTGTTTTTGTCTCCATAAAATCTTCCACCTCTTTATCACTCATTGTCCTTGTCTTTCATGCTATCCACCATGACTTTGTTGCTCTTCCCTTTTCTAGCCGTGCTGTCTCCACTGTCTCAATTCACCAAGGTGGTTGTATAAATGGTGTTTGAGTTGTCTTTTGTTAGCAATTTGGCACAATATGTGCACAGGGCCATTACTGTCATGTGGGCCTGTATGATACTGGAAAGTCTGTTTAGGTTTCCTGTGTCTGGCGATATTTCCCTTTGCAATGAGTATTGTACAGGGTAGGTGATCGCTTTCTTGAGCTTGCAAAACATCCCAACATGCAAAGGTGACGGCATCACTAGACATCAATGCCAGATCTATGACACCATCAGTACCCCCTGGTCTAGATGCCAGTCTTGTTGGGTGTCCATCATTTAAAATGAATAGGTTTTAGCTGAGTAAAGCCTGTCTCAAGGCAACACCCTATCAATTTTCTGTGTTCTCCCACTCCATAGATCTAGCATTAAAATCACTGGCAATTAAGCACATCTTGTTAGGTTCTTTGGACAGTTTTGTCAGGAACTCCCAGCCACCATCTTCCGGAAGGCAATCTTCATAGGCATATAAATTGAAGACTTGCCATTCTTGACCACTTATATGCAGTACAATTCTGCATCCTCATTAGAGTAGAAACTTGTATCTAGCCATGCATGAGGTAGTTCCTTTTTCACATACATAGCTTGCCCTCATCTGCCAGGCCCACATGAATTTGTTTAACATCTGCAACCTGGGCAATTGACAACAGTATTCGCTTTTAAAATGGTCTTCTGGATCATTAGTATATCAAGATCATAGATGATTCTGGTCCTTACATGGAAGAATGAATAGGAAAAGTACAAGCCAAACAGTTTCTGATGTTCTCAGCTCGACAGGGATAAGCTTGAAGACTGATACCGAAAAGGGACATATCATTACTTGAGACCAGATAAAGGCGACGAAGCTGCCTGCCAAGAAATTATAAGCCTTATCCTGGGAAGTGGTAGATGAGGCGACGTATATTTTGACCTCAAATCCGAAGAAGACGTTGTGTGCACTTTAGAAACCAGTAGAAACACTGCCCCAGGTCCTGATGGTGTACAGTATCACCACATAAAACAGCTCGATGACACGGGCATTAAGAATGTGGTGAGTGATTTCAACACCAGCATACTGAATGCTGAGGTGCCGGAAGACTGGCTACATAGTTACCTACGGCCGTTTCCTAAACCTGGTAAAGACCCCACATTTCTCAGCAGCTATAGAATAATCACAATGCAGAATGTTTACGGAACTATTAGAAAAGATAGTAGCACGGAAAATAATGAATCACTTTGAAAATGTACAAATCCTACATGATACTCTAGGAAGCTATAGGCCCATGAAAGTAACATGGAGTAATGCTGGAACGTTTGCTTATAATGTGTATGAAGGGTTCCAGGGTAAATGAGAAATGGTTGCTGTAGCAATTGACCTAGAGGATGCTTATAACAGTATAAACTTTGAAACATTAATGGTCTATGTAATGGCTTGCGGTGTTAACCCTTGGCTAACAAGATGGATAGCAGCTGCCTTAACTGAAAGATCAGTGGCATATCGCTTGAGAATATGGACATCAGACCCAGTCCGCATTTGCCCAGAGCTACCCCAGGGTTCTTCACTATTACCGGTGCTGTTCTAATATCTATACAGCAAAAGTAGCCACCATTCAGCCAACTCATTTTCAGAACTGGCTCTGACTGACAGAAAATGGTTAATAGCATACATGGGACACTACAGGAGGTGTTTGAATGGTGTGAGGAAACTGGCTCCAAGGCCTGCGTGATGTGCTGCTCCATAAACAACTCCACAGTGAAAACAGACCTTCCAGATATTACTCTCAATGGACAGAAAATTGAAAGGCAAGAAAAGCTGAAATACCTTGGAGTTACATTTGATCGTGGGCTAATGTGTAAGTACCATGTTGATCACATCAAACAGAAATGCAGGAGAGGTCTGGTAGCCCTGAAAATAATGGCTGCAGCACATCTGGAGCAGAGAATACTATTTGTCAAGAACCATTAAACTGTGGTTACACCACTGCAGTGTGGATTTATAATAATAAATAAAGGCTCGTTCTTCCCAGGCTACAACCACACCACAATGGCTGACAATAAGAAATGAACACCTTCTACAGGTACTTCCCTTTAATAATATGCACAATATACTAAGGCCTTACACGGCCAATAAACGCATCAAATACAATAATGAAATGCCACTGTAAACTTGCTTTAGCAGCTTAATCAGCATCATACACGACAGTACGACTTACACTGAAAAAACACTGCAATGAATATCGCTCACCTGAGCGGCAAAACTATGGAAATGACACACTCAGAAATCATTGACAACTTCTTAATCTACAGCCTGTAGATAATATGAACTAGACAATACACTGCTCTAGCATTACAACATTACTTATCCACCAGGACCGAAATATGGCAAGCACTCAATTAATAGTCCATAACATGAACCACACAGCAATCTAACTGGAGAAAGGGAAATCTGCATCCTACAATGGCTAGTTTCTGACTGTCCAAATGAGCGCCCTATTTGCCGACTTCCGGTAGTCACCTGACCCACCAATTCGGCTAGCCCCGGCCTCGCCCGGCTGACCTTTCGCCGAGCACAATACCTAAGATGCGCTGCGAAATAGCGCTGTGACATCCACCCCGTACAAACTCCACCAGAACGCCTAACAAAAACTGAGCTTGGAATGTTACGTAGGGCAGTCGTAGCAAAACCCTTCTGCCTGACTCCACCACTTAACATACGCAGCCACACCCTAGAAAGGATCAGTCTAATCCAATCTTTTCCCACAAGTAAGAAAAGAAAAACTTAAACTCGCCACCCGTCCACCCTTGACTCACAAATATAACATTAAACACAGCAGACTAAAACAACTACACTTAACATTGAAGTGCTGAGAGCTATCACCTTAACTAGCCACTAACTAAATCATACCAATCAAAATAAACTAAATAACATTTAAGCATTAATAACACTATAATAATAATAATAATACATTCTTTAAGCACCAAACACGGCGCATAAGGCAGAAACCAGTGCTCTCCAGGTTGTTCGTTGTGACGCCACTCCTCTTAGCTCTTGCACATTATTTAGGCCCAACGTTCTTCCTTCTCTTATTATTGTTCTTCTGAGTGTTTCTTTTGGTCTTCTTTTTTCCTCTTACCCTCAGGAACCCAAGTGAGCGCCTGTAGTGGTATTCTGTTGTTTTGCATTCGTAGGACATGACCGATATATGACCATCGTCTTTTCCTTATATAGTCGGAGACATATTTCTGCCTAGAGTCTTCTCGTATTTGTCGATTAGTCTTGAATTCTTTCCAACTGATGTTCATGAGTTTTCTAAGACATTTGTTCTCGAATGTATTCAGCTTGTTCTCCAATGATTTTGTTATTTTCCAACTCTCACAGCCGTATGTTAACACTGAGATAACATTTGAATTAAACAGACGAAGCTTGGTATGTATATTCAATGATCGTAATTTCCAAATGTTAGATAACACTAGTCAACAAATTTTCAAAAGTTATTTGTACCAGAAATTAAATATACCATTTCTTATTGATTTTGACATGCTGATTTCAAATATCATAATGAAATTCACCAATTGGCTCTGGTTTTTTTTTAAATGATGAATTTACATTACAGTAATACAAATAATGTATGCTTGTTTAATTCTCTGGGGTGAACAGCTAGTCTTTCTACTTTAGCATTATAAAAATTGTGGTTACATACTCAATTAATTGATATTTCAACATAAAATGATAGAAAAAATAAAAACATTATTTAAAGTTCACATATCATGTTTTTAAAAGGCACATTTGAACCCATTCCATCATTATTCAGTCGCTGTTCGAGCTCTCTTTGCTTGCTTCTTGTAGTCAATCGATGAGGTGTCTCTTGTCACAGTCCAACAGTAATCAGCAAGCATTGAAGGGCTCCAATTGCCTTGATACCTTGTCTCCATAGCAGCAATGTCCTGGTGAAATCGTTCACCATGCTCATCACTGACCGCTCCACAGTTTGACGTAAAGAAATCCAGATGAGAATCCAGAAAATGAATTTTCAAAGACATGTTGCAGCCAAGACTCTTATACTTCAGAAGGAGATTTTCTACAATTTCATTGTAATTATCAGATCTGTTGTTTCCAAGAAAATTGTCCACCACTGACTTAAATGCTAGCCATGCTGCTTTTTCCTTGCCATGCAACACGCAAAGAAACTCGTCATCATGAAGAAGTTTTCGAATTTGCGGACCAACAAATACTCCCTCTATTTTAGCTTCACTCAGTCTTGGAAATTTTCTGATGAGGTATTTGAAAGCCTCATCTGTTTTCTCCATTGCCTTGACAAAGTTTTTCATGAGACCCAGCTTAATGTGCAAGGGTGGCAACAAAATCTTGCTGGTGTCGACAAGTGCTGGGTTCTCAACGTTCTTACTGCCAGGCTGCAATGACTGCCTGATTGGCCAATGTCTTCTGATGTAATGGTCACTTCGTGCACGGCTATCCCACTCACAGAGAAAGCAACAGTACTTGGTGTATCCACCCTGTAGTCCAAGCAAAAGAGCGACCACTTTTAAGTCACCGCAAAGTGACCAATGATGATGATCGTAGTTTATACACTTCAAAAGCTGCTTAATGTTTTCATAAGTTTCTTTCATATGAACTGCGTGACCAACTGGAATTGACGGTAACACATTACCATTATTCAACAAAACAGCTTTAAGACTCGTCTTGGATGAATCAATGAAAAGCCTCCACTCTTCCGGTATGTAATTGATTTTGAGGGCTGCCATTAAACCAGAAATGTTGTGGCACGTAGAAAGGTCACCCTCTTTGAAAAAGAATGTAATAAGCGGCTTCTGGCGGTTCCTATACACAGAAATTGTAACATCTTCTGCCAGGAGATTCCACTGTTGCAATCTGGAACCCAAAAGCTCCGCCTTGTTCAGTAAATTCAGATCTCTTACAAGATCATTCAGTTCACCTTGGGTTATTAAGTGTGGTTTAGTGGATGTAGTTTGCTCAAAATCTGGGTCGCTTGAGGTTGATGGTTCAGGACCACCAATGTCCTCTTCTTCATCAGTGGAAGCAGCTGAAAATGATTCTGGCACTTTGGGAACTGGTAGGTCATCGCCATGTGGTACCGGACGTATTGCAGAGGGGATGTTTGGATATTCCAGAGTCCATTTTTTCTTCTTTGATATGCCTTTCCCAATTGGAGGGACCATGCACTAACTAATGGCACAATTTTATCAGAGATACGATATTTATACACAAAGGTGATGTAATCATAGGTAGGATTGCATCATCAACTTCTAATTACATTTTTATTGGTCATTAGAAAAAATTATGCAATCGCCCACAACAGTTGCGTCATATATATAAATTGACCGTTATTAAATAAACTAGTAGCATATATCTTGAAAACTAGAGCCAATCAACATTTTTTAATGTCATTTTCGTTTTCAGCACACCAAAATTAGTTAAGATCAGCTATTTTCATTTCTGGTACATTTTGGTTGTTGACTAGTGTAATCTATTGAAGGCGCTAGCTGCCAAAGCAATTCTAGTAATAACATATCATAACATAACACTATAACATATCCTATATGTCATATATAATAATAATGACCCCAAGTGACAGGAAATCAGAATGACAGATCCCACATAACTCACTAACACCCTATAAAGGCACAGACTAAATTTCTACAAAGAAAGCGAGGAAAAAGAACAAAACGAAAGGAAAGAAAACAACAAAAACAAATCAGAATACCTCAAGAAACAGACGTTGACACCAAAAAAGCTTATTGCTTATGCTAACCTAACACGACCTCAACAGAAATGTCCCACTAATCTAAGAGACCAGACTGAATGATAAATTGTCTCAGATGGATAGACAGAAAAGAAAAATTTGAAGACAGAAAAAAATAATTTAAAGGGAAGAACAAAAAAGAAAACAAAAATACACAAATCATACACTGATGTTCAAACAATAACTTAACTGATGATCCAGCGATGCACCTCCACGTAGCTCCTCAGACACAGATGATGGTAGATGAAAACAGCACACACAGGTCTCCACAAACTTAAAAAAATCCAACCGTAAGCAATGTTCTTCATGGTGTTATCTCAGCACTGTCCACACCAAGAATAACGACCGTATCCACAATAATGTCTTCTTCACAAGTCTATGTGCCAGATAATAACAATTATGTCCTTTGGCACGGTGGTGCGTAAAATATACCAGCACAGTTCACTTCACTACGTCACTTCAGGAACCCAGCAATCTTCACTCTTCAGCACAGTATATTTCCAGGACCACTCAGATCAGCAGGCTTCGGTAACTGGATCCCTTCAAGCGGTACTAGGGCCATGAAAGGAGCATGAGTAGGCTCCCACTGGAACGGCACAACGGTAGAGCATGATGACGACAGCACTTGGCAGGAACGCAGGAATGTAATGATCTCCAGGTAGGTAGAGCAGTACGAGTGATGACACTACTGCAGATTGGCTGCATGTACAACGATGGTTGTGTTGATCTAGACCAGTGTTTCTCAAACTTTTTTGGGTCACTGCCCCCTTGGCTCCCAGGGCATGTCCCCAGCGCCCCCTTGCATTTCCCCACAGTACATTTAAAAAAAATGTAAAGAGTGAAAAATAAGAGCAACAGTTAATACAGTAACAACTAATTGCTCAATTTATCACATTCTAATATAAAGCTACAGATACGCTTATTTATTAACTTCATTTAAATAGAAAAACTTAATTACTTAATGCAGTATAACAAACAGCAGTCTGCGAAAGTAAATTAGTAACAAACTTACTTCATTTTTAACTTCAGTGAGATGGGCGTGATTGGTGTAGTGATATCAGCTTCTCAACATCAGGCTGAAAGTTACTTAGAAGGAGTCTCAGATCCCCACATATAGTAATCTGCAGTCTGTTTCTCTGCTTTGAAAGAAGTTGGACAACCGCGCTGAAACCACGTTCTACTAAGTACGATGTTGGAAAGGCAATACAGAGCATCTTAACCTTTCCCCACACTGCAGGGTAGCATTCAGAGATTTCTTTCTGCACCAAAAGTCTTGATATGATTTCTTGAACATTGGCTTAAGCTCAACGTCATTTTGTGGCAATATCAGTTCCTCTTCCACCCTTCCTAGTTCCTCACTGCACGTGTCCAGGAATGGATTTATTATCCAGTCTGGAATCGTGATCAAAAGAAGATCCTGAAACCTCTGAGACATGTCTTTATGCAGCATATCTAGGTGTGCACAATATACTTGAAGATTATCCTCTGGTATTTTGTCTTTCTCTTCCAACTCTAAGAGGCTGGGAAATTGGATTAACTCGCGACGGCCAATATTGCATTTGAATAGATTTAATTTGGCCAGAAACGTGGAGACGACAGATTTGACTTTTATAAGATTAATATCATTTCCTTGCAGTTGTAGATTTATTTCATTAAACTTTGTGAATAAATCTGACAAATATGCAATGTCATGCCTGATATTCGTTAATTCTGTACTGAGCGAAGCATGCGAGTCTTTGAAGAATTCTACCACAGTTTCAGAAAGAGCATAAAAGCGTCTCAGACAATTTCTTTTTGAGAGCCACCTGACTTCTGTGTGCATCAGCAAATGTTCAAACTGTTCATCATTCTCAGTACAAAGCTCTTGAAATAGTCGAGAATTGAGAGCATGGGACTTAATTTTGTTAATCGCTGTGATACCAGTATTTAATGATTTGTGAAGCCGATCACTTAGATTTTTTGCGACAAGATGTTGTGTATTGTAAATATACCAGGTACAGCTTCTTTTAAGAAAGCGATAAACCCGCGGTAACAACCTATCATTGATGGTGCCCCATCTGTTGCACAAGCAAGAATGTTAGTAAGCGGAATGTCCTTCTCTTTGAAAAATTTCTCTACTACACGAAATATTGACTCACCTTTTGTATCAGTTACTAATTGCTTAGCAAATAACAAAATTCTTGAACCAAGCTTTCATCTTTTACGAAGCGAACATAGGCAAGAAGCAAAAATTCGTTGCCCGGCAAAGTTGACTCATCCAGCTGCTATGCAAATTCTGTTGTCCTAAGTGTGTTGCACAATGTATTTTCAACATTCTCAGCCATTTCATCTATTCTTCTTTGAACAGAGGTATTGCTGAGCGGAATTGTTTTATTTGTTCAGGTGACTTTATGCATAACTGTACTCACAAACTCCCTTAAAGCCGGCAAAATCAAATTTTCTGCGATTGTGTGAGACTTTCCAGATTTAGCTATCAGCATTGAAATTTTGTAAGAAGCTCGCAAACCATCACAGCTTTGTTGTGAAGTGTTGACAAACAAGTCACGTACGTTTCTGAAAGTTTTTACAAAGTGACTGAAAATATGTCAAACTTGTATCTGTTTTATCTGGGTGAATTTTTCTCAAATGTTCAAGTAGTCTGGATGGTTTCATTGCCTCATTTGAAAAGGCCCTCTCACATAATAGACACATTGGCAGTTGTTGGTTATTTAGTGATGGAATAAATCCATATTTCAGATATTCCACGCTGTATTGTCTGCACTTCTTTTTGGTTTGTTCTGCTTTTGCCATATTTGTTCTCAATTCTGGAACAAAGAATTGATTTTACAATTTTGCAGATAGAAAAATGTTCGTCGAGTAAACAACAAAAACTGATTTAAAAGTGGCTTTACAAAAATGTTGACACAGATGTTCTTACCAGTTTACTCTTCTATTTTATAAAGTTTCTTAACCACAGCGATAAATAAATTAGAAAAATACAACAATCAGGAAAAAAAAAAGACACACAATTAGCAACAGCCACACCAACACTGAAGTAACCCAATAATCATTTCATAAAGTATAATAATAGTTATTTAATATGAACAAAATATAAAATAACGCACTATATTGATTGGTCTTCAGATTTAAAAATTGGGAGACAGTAGCCTAACTACAAAGTGTGGAGATCCCGGTAACAAATTAAAAGGATGTACTATAATAGATTGAACAGCAATATTCAATATACGGCAAATCTGTATCAAAATGTATCTGCTTAATTAATAATTAATGTTAGTAAAACTGATGCTAGCTCTGTGCAAACAAACAAAAAATGTAAGTAAGAAAACTTACCTTATCGACAGGATGAAATTGTTTGATACCTGGTACACGCTTATTAGAAACCACTGTTCACAAGAAAAGCTGAGAAAGTTTGTTGGTTTTGCTCATAGCCAGCGCAAAGTTGAAATAGACGGGAAATGTACATCACGCCAGTCGATTTATGAAAGTCTGAATGTAATATAGGAAAGCCGGTTCAGAGGTTCAAAGACTGATTTCTACTGCCAAGTACCGTTAAAAACTTGCTTCCTTGAACCTTTTTTCTTATTTATTACCAATCTGCGAATATCTAGTTACCACTAGCCCCCGCAAATACTGAGACAATAAATTCCGCAACAAAGCAAAGTTGGTACTTTCGGAATCACCAGCAGGTATCTAATTTCATCCATGCCATCGGCACGGATCATTTCTCTTCCTTCAGGAGTGAACGAATGGACAATAGGTGTTTGGTTAACCCCCTTTCTTAGCAGTTCCCGATTACCGTTTATGGTCAGCGATGGTTACCTGAGCTCAGAACGACACGCATAGACGAAACTATGCCCTGCTTAATGATCCTAGTAATACAACCATCCACATCGTCCCCGCTTCACTGATGCTGTCTCTCAAATCCACAATTCCTTTCACCCCCCCACGTACTGAATTTAGCTTGTCAAATCCTGAACCCCCCTTACTACTAAACGCCCACTGTTTACTACTGAACTCCCCCCTCTGGCCCATTTTTTCCCATATCGCCCTCTTGGATCCTTCCAAAGCCCCCAGGGGGGCAGTACCGCCCACTTTGGGAACCACTGGACTGATCTAGACCATAATCCAAAAAAGATGGAGTTGCACACACCCTGAGATGCCACCACCTCTTTTGACACTACCAATACCAATCAACACTGACGATCTAATCTCCTCTGCCGACACAACACAGTCAGGCACCAGAGCCCAAATACTTCCAACACCACTATTGACACTACCAATATCAACAACTATTGATGTTCTAATCTCCTTTGCTGACACAACACAGTCAGGCACCAGAGCCCAAATACTACCAACCTCACACGAAATTCTGATTTCACTTTCTATCACTCCACGGACCAACAGTAGACACCTGTCACCACTAATCTCCGCTGCTCTGTCTGGATCACCACCTTCCTAGCACTAAGCTACAAAGTGTGCCTTGTAATATATCAAACTGTGATCCTAGACGCCAGCTGCACTCTACTGTACAACTTGTAACACTCCTTCTATCAATGATTGAACAACCTAGCACAAACGTGACCTTTCCAACATCATCATCTAACACAAAAAATGTCAAGTATAAGCTGTATTTACAACGCTAACTTGCCACAGTGCCCTCTTTCATACTAGGTCACATAGCACGACAGGTCACACCTGAAAAAACACCGGTCAAAACAGTTCACTGCTACTGTCTACCACAAAACAAACTGAACACACTGCCGTGAAACTGGGAAAAACACGAAGTGTACACAATGCTTTGCTACAACCTCTATATATTTGTGTGCATAAAAACTAATAGCCTTGTATACTATAAACTGTTGGACCCACGGCCTTTAGGCTCACAAAAGAACCGGACTAGCCCCCAGCTGTCAAGAACCATTAAACTGTGGTTACACCACTGCAGTGTGGATTTATAATAATAAATAAAGGCTCGTTCTTCCCAGGCTACAACCACACCACAATGGCTGACAATAAGAAATGAAAACCTTCTACAGGTACTTCCCTTTAATAATATGCACAATATACAAAGGCCTCACACGGCCAATAAATGCATCAAATACAATAATGAAATGCCACTGTAAACTTGCTTTAGCAGCTTAATCTATCAGCATCATACACGACAGTACGACTTACACTGAAAAAAACACTGTAATGAATATCGCTCACCTGAGCGGCAAAACTATGGAAATGACACACTCAGAAATCATTGACAACTTCTTCATCTATGGCCCGTAGATAATACGAACTAGACAATACACTGCTCTAGCATTACAACGTACTTATCCACCAGGACCGAAATATGGCAAGCACTCAATTAATAGTCCATAACATGAACCACACAGCAATCTCGCTGGCAAAAGGGAAATTTGTGTCCTACCAGGACGATGGCTAGTTTCTGACTGTCCAAATGAGCGCCTTATTTGCCAACTTCTGGTAGTCTCCTGACCCACCAGTTCGGCTAACCCCAGCCTTGCCCGGCTGACTTTTCGCCGAGCACAATACCTAAGATGCACTGCGAAATAGCGCTGTGACACTATTCTTTATCATCAGCTCGTCATATCAGTCATTGAGTATGGGCTGGGAATACTCACACTTTCAGTAACACAATGTGAATGACTAGAATGCATTTAAAATGAAGGGATGCGTATAGTCTTGGCAATATGCGAGATACCCCCATTGTGGCAATGAGGTACATGCTTGGAATGCTGTCTATTAGATCCAAATATGCGATGGCCCAGGCAAAACCCTATATGCAAGTAACCATAAACAAATGGCACTCCCTGCATGGAAACATAGCTGACATTAAGGGAGCAAGAATAAAGAGGGGGATGTCATGGATGGCAAGGTGACCACAGTTGAAAATATATTCAAAGGGGAACAGTGGAGTAAGTCAGATGAGAACTGTATTTAACTACCAGCAAGTCATCATCAGCCTTGGCAGAGAGTGTAGAACTTGGGGCAATGGGAAAGCAGAACTGGAAGTTAACCAACTGATACATGATCATGCCGGGGATAATGATGCCATTATGTATACTGATGGATCTGTGAGAATTTAGATTGGGGCTTCTCTGCTAGAGTAAAGGGCAGAATCGTCGCTGAACATAGCAGGGCTTACAAGATAACTTCTAGCATGAGAATGGAGGTAGAGGCAGCTACTGCAGTCTTAAGGTGGCTAACTGAAACTGGCATTCATTGTGTCAGACTCTCAGTTCATGCTGCGAAAAGTTCAAAATGGTTGGCTACGTCATGAATGGAAAACATTCATAGAAGCTTCGAATCTGCAGGAGCTGGTGTGGATCTACTGTCCTGGTCATGCAGAGCTGACAGACTAGCGTCAAGATCTCCCACAGTGGGTACACTGTATATGGATAAGGGAGAGATACTGAGAACAGTTAATGATCACCTGTTAGAGAATGACACTGCAATAGTTGAATCATCTATGGGTTTGCCCGAAGTGCAATAATATCAATTCTGTTCAATAATAACAATTAGGGTATGTGGCATATTTTATTGCAGGTAGCATATTCTGTTTATGTTCTGACCTGTTATGGAGCTGTCGAGCTCCTTACTATGGAAACAGAATGGGGCTGTTCACCACAAATGTCAAACTCTAGGGCTCACAAACATGACATGTCATCACGGCTATTGCATGTCAACTCCAAACATTCACCAACTGATGCCTTAGTCACATCCTCCTTGTCAAGTGTCTTCTTCTTCTTCTTCCGTCCTTAGCCAATGACCGGCAAAGCAGTCAGTGGCCATTACGCCTAGTGGCGTCTTAAGGGCAACAGCGAATAGATTTTCTCTGCCGTTGTTCCCATCATGCCTAATGGCGTCTTTAGGGCAACGACAAATCAATCCATTTGTCGTTGTTTCCGTAATCAAAGTGACTGGCAAACGGGTGATCAGCCCGTTGGGTGTCAAGTGTCTCTAGGAGTAATAACAAATACAGACCTGTGGAAAACAACCAGACAAAAACCAGAGATGTATAGGAGAAAGCACCCAAAATAAGTATAACCAGACATGCCCGTGACTGAAACCAACAGAGGAAAAGAAAAGTGGGGAGACCAGACTGGACCTGGAAAATAACAATGGAAGGCAAAGATGGTGTCCATCTAATTTGTTGTCGTGGTACATCTTACACACAAAAAATGGATGTCATGAATAACTGTGTGGTGTGACATGGGACATGAACCATAGGCTGAGTTTGACATTTTTGAGATATGGATAAAATCTGTTGTCTGTCTGGTTCTAACTAGCAGCACCAGCTTTTTTCTACCACAATATTAATATAATAGACTAGAAAGCCTGGGGCTGGCATATCTTGTTGGGTCGCTATAAGGAGACAAAATAAGAATATGTCTACTGCTTCCATAGGCATGTTGTAAAATATGACTGGTGTGAGGAGCATAGGGGTCACAGCCTCACGTAAAACAGATTGCTACAGAAACCACCAGTACAAGAGTTTGATCTTTGGCGTAAGCTTCCTCAAGGGGGTCATCTGTATTGGGGTCACCATGCTCCATAAGAAGGGAAAAAGGGGATGATTAATTGAGTTTAAACACAAGAGGAAAGCTTTCATGACAGCTCAGGTTACTCAACTTGCTTGTGAATACCCTAAACTTCTCAGACACTGAAAGGGAACAACAGTTAAAATATGTTGGACTTTGATTTCAAGATCGTGACAAGAGTGAATATTGTATTTACAGTTTTTTTTTTTTCTCTATCCAGCGGCACTCGAGCTTTCCAGCCCTTTTGGCCCAATGACATGTCATTGCGAGGCTGGTGAGCCAGTGGACTTTCCTTCCAACCCGGTCACGAGCTTCACTCCTTCCCATCCACATAGGGTTTATCTGCAAGAGCCGTTCAGGTTATTCAGTCAAATTCCCGGTCGATGACACTCTTACAAATGCCCGCGCCCGGGCTTGAACCATGAAAACCTGGTCGCAAGCGCAACGTCTTAACCATTACACCAGCGCGGCTCCCTGTATTTACAGTTAGACATCTGAACTTGATTTAACGATCTTGACAATTGTGAATGTTGTTTTACAGTTAGACATGTGAACTTAATTTCAAGATCCTGACACTTGTGAATGTTGTATTACAATTAGACATGTGAACTTAATTTCAAGATCTTGACACTTGTAATGTTGGATTACAGTTATACATCTGAACTTGATTTAAAGACCTTGACAATTGTGAATGTTGTATTACAGTTAGACATATGTCTTATTGTAGGCCTTAAAAGTCAAACTACAGGGGGAAAACAATTCTCTAGACATTCCGGAATTGTTGTGTACCTACCTTCATTCCGCAAACAAGAAGTGACAATGCCTGTCAGAGTGTGTTTTATGCATTGAACTGTGCCAGCTTGGGGTAAAAAAAATTTGTGTACATGTCAGTCAGAATAAATTTGTTAGATGTGGATAAGGACTAATTTATCTCTCTTTTTTTTAAAAATAGGTCAGGAAAGAGATTCAAGTGTCATTGCTACAGACATTGTGTCTGCTCCTGTTTAATGAAGGAGATGAGTACACTTTTTCTGACATTAAGACTGCCACAGGCATAGGTCAGTACTAGAGATTGTCCTTGTTGGAGATTGTGGTAATTTTCAGGGAACGTTTTGTTGTTGGGGGTAGTGGTAATAGTGACTATTTTTGTTGTTGTTGAGACTAGTAATAAAAGTGTAATGATTGTTTTCTCCAGGGTCAGCTGGGATAATCTGAGTGTTTTGTTTGTTGGGATAATGTTGATGATTGCTTTGTTGTTGAGGTCAGTGGTAACAAGTTAATAAGTGTCTTGGTTTTAGGGAAGTTCTGATAATTTCAGTGTATGTTTGTTTATGGAGGTAGTGGTCAAAATGTTGATGATTGTTTTATTAAGCAGGGCATGGTAATAATATTTTGCTTTTGGACTCGCAGGTTATTGGGGATAATTTTGACTGTATATATATATATGTTTTATTTTGTCGTATAATTATGTACACTGCACTTTTGGTTATGTTAATTTTGTTTGTTTGTTTGGGGGGGGTGTGAAGATGTGTATGTGCACTCTGACATGCCATAAGTTGTTAGCAATGGTCATTTATAGAGTGCTTTTGTTTTGGTTGGAGAGATATAGCTGCAATAATTTAGACTGACCTGTTCTGTTTAACGTATGAAAATATTTAAGTGATCTCATCATATAACACTTATAGGATTATTGATTGTCTGAGGATGGTGAGTTTATTTTTAGTAGTGACATTGTTGCTTTTTTTTTTTAAATTTGCCTTTTTAAAAACCTATCAGATGAAATGGAGCTGAAGAGAACATTGCAGTCTCTGGCGTGTGGCAAGGCGAGAGTGATCTACAAAATCCCAAAGGTATTCTGTAGCAGTCCTTCTGTTGTAGAGAGTTGATATATCATGACTGCATAGATGTGAACAAGCACACACAAACAGATTAACACAACTTGCATGTCCAGTCTACAACTGCCCTAAGCCACATGACTTTCTACTGAACCCTGATATTTACAGAATTTTCTTGTCGATAAACTTATTAATTTTAGCAACCTTTCAATCAGTTAAAACCCTTTAGCTTCCCAAGGAGCATAAGTCTTCAGTAAACACGTCATGTCCTCCTGTCACATGACATCAGCTCAAGGTCTTTCCATGTCTTCCTGTCACATGACATCAGCTCAAGGTCTTTCCATGTCTTCCTGTCACATGACATCAGCTCAAGGTCTTTCCATGTCTTCCTGTCACATGACATCAGCTCAAGGTCTTTCTGTCTTCTTCATCACTTTCATTTCTGTCTCCAGCTCTTTTCTCCATGTGTTCTTCCATCTGCTTCTACTTGTCAGGCCCCAGGGATTCTAGAACAAGGACATCACCAGGTTTCCTCAATATGTGTCCAGTCCATCACTAACATCTTCTCATCTCTTGTTCTACTGCTACTTGCCTGGTTCATGTCATCAGCAGGTTTCCTCAATATGTGTCCAGTCCATCGTGAAGAACTTCTCATCTCTTGTTCTACTGCTACTTGCCTGGTTTGTCATCAGCAGGTTTCCTCAATATGTGTCCAGTCCATCGCTAACATCTTCTCATCTCTTGTTCTACTGCTACTTGCCTGGTTCATGTCATCAGCAGGTTTCCTCAATATGTGTCCAGTCCATCGCGAAGAACTTCTCATCTCTTGTTCTACTGCTACTTGCCTGGTTCATGTCATCAGCAGGTTTCCTCATTATGTGTCCAGTCCATCGCTAACATCTTCTCATCTCTTGTTCTACTGCTACTTGCCTGGTTCATGTCATCAGCAGGTTTCCTCAATATGTGTCCAGTCCATCGCTAACATCTTCTCATCTCTTGTTCTACTGCTACTTGCCTGGTTCATGTCATCAGTTCTACATTGGTCACCTTGTTGTAGCATTTCAACAAAACTTTCTCCACAAAGATCCGTTTTTGAAAGTCTTTAGCTTTTTAGTTGTTGTTTTTGTTGTTCTCCATGTTTCAGAGCCATACAGTAGGACTGATTTGACATTTCATTGTTATTGTATGGCTGTGAAACAGCAGTCTTTAGCTATCGCTTATTTGCAGAAAGTTTAATCAGAGGTAACCAGTTCCAGCATTTCAAAATGTCTCATTTAAAAAGCAAGACATAATGAACCACCTCTACACCTCAGGGTAGAAGAAGGAAGACATAATGAATGACATTTCACAGTTTGTTGAGGCTTGGTTTCTGCTTTAAGATACTGAGATAGAAGTATCACAAGCAAAATTGTTCTAGGACCATCATACAGATGACAGATTTAGTCAAATAAAGATAATTTATCCATAACTCGTGCGTGTTTGATAATCAGACTCTGTAGCAAGGCAGGCATCACTTTCATTCACAGTTTACGTTAAATTCTGTTATTCAGAATCATTTTTTACACTTACAAAACCATGTAAAACTGTTATTCAGAACCATTTTTGACATTTACAAAACCCTGTAAAATTATGTTATTTAGAATCATTTTTGACACTTACAAAACCTTGTAAAATTATGTTATTTTGAATCATTTTTTACACTTACAAAACCCTGTAAAATTCTGTTATTCAGAATCATTTTTGACATTTACAAAACCCTGTAAAATTATGTTATTCAGAATCATTTTTGACATTTACAAAAACCCTGTAAGAACTGAGTAGGCGAATAGTTTCTGGGTGTTGAAATATCATACAAAAAACTTGATCTTGAAAGTAGATTAGCTAGCAGAAGTCAGTTTTTATGTGTGGATGCTTCATGTTTGAGTATTTTTGTCTGTTACATTACCAGACTTTTTGCCCAACTGCTTAGTTCCTTAGGGAGCAGGGAGTTTACTACTACAGTTGGCCATCTTGGCAGAAACGTGTGCCTAGACACTTGTCTTGGCAGAAACGTGTGCCTAGACACTTGTCTTGGCAGAAACGTGTACCTAGACACTTATCTTGGCAGAAACGTGTGCCTAAACACTTATCTTGGCAGAAACTTGTGCCTAGACACTTATCTTGGCAGAAACGTGTGCCTAGACACTTATCTTGACAGAAACGTGTGCCTAGACACTTATCTTGGCAGAAACGTGTGCCTAGACACTTATCTTGGCAGAAACGTGTGCCTAGACACTTGTCTTGGCAGAAACATGTGCCTAGACACTTATCTTGGCAGAAACTTGTGCCTAGACACTTATCTTGGCAGTGTGCTGTTACATTAGTGGTTTTGTGTAGGAATCTAACTGACAATATGATGTTGCCAGTCTTGAGCACAACTCTCTTTAGTCACTTCTTACAACATGCTTGGTTGTTGGATGGAGCGTGAGAGAGAGGGCACTGCAGACACATTTTCTTGTTATTTTTATCAGATTAAAAATGTGTGTGTGTTTTGTTTTTAATTGTTATTTTGTTTGACAGGGGAAGGATGTAAATGATACAGACTCGTTTCGTTTTGCGGATGACTTCAAACATAAACTGTACAGAATTAAAATCAATCAGATTCAGATGAAGGAAACTGTAAGTATTTATACTCAGACAGTTATCTAGCTTGTCTTATTCAAACATTTTATTGGCTTTTTTTTTTCTGGAATTATTAAGTAGTGTTTAATGATGTCTGGAATTATTAAGTCATGTATAATTTTATCTGGCATTATAGTCATGTAAAATAATATCTGCAATTATAAATTCATGTAAAATGTTATTTGGAATTATAAAGTCATGTAAAATATTATTTGGAATTAAAAAGTCATGTATAATGTTATTAGGAATTATAAAGCCACGTAAAATAATATCTGGAATTATCCACCATTCATGTTCAGCAAGAGGAGAACACTAGTACAACTGAGCGTGTATTCCAAGATCGCCAGTATCAGGTTGATGCAGCAGTGGTTCGTATCATGAAAACCCGCAAGACGTTGAGTCACAACCTGCTCATATCAGAGCTCTTCAACCAGCTCAAATTTCCTGTGAAGGTGAGTTTTCTTCAGTTTATTAAACCTTTAAACGTCACTTATTACATTTTGGGTCATATCATCAGTTTTGAAATGGCAGCCGTAGGAAAAGATCTGGTGCTGTAGATTTAAAAAAAAAAAAATTACTTTCATTTACAGTCACATCAACCTTTGTGTGGTTATATGAGAGTCAACGACAAAGATTTCTCTTATAGCTTAGTCAAAACTGTTGTAACGTAGTGAATTCGAATGCTATTGTTCAATTGAGAAAATAGAAATACAGTGAAGTGCACTTAATTAGAAGTAATGATCTCTGTCATATCCATGTGAGATAAATAAGTAGAGGTTTTTTGACCATTCTTTCTCTTTGTTCTTCTACAGTCTGCAGATCTGAAGAAACGAATTGAATCCTTGATCGAACGAGAATACATGGAGCGTGACAAGGATAATGCAAACACATACCATTATGTGGCTTAATGATATGTGTTAATGTCCAGAATCATCACCATCATGTGACATTGAAATGTACTGGGTTGTCGTAAAACGTAGGGAATCTAGATAATTTTGGGCTGTGAGACTCCCACATCATATTGATCATTGCTTCTTGATACACATCTTGTAGGGTCAGAAGTGTGAGATGCCAAAAGTTAGTAACAAACATCAGAATTAGTACATAAGGCATGTGCATTGTTTAATGTAGACGATGGGTTCATATGACCAGGTTATTTGTAATTGATGGAACATTTGTGAAATATTGAAGACTATAGCAAACATGTTAGGATAAAGGTAACAGACCTTGTATGTCAGGTTTGCACATACTATAGCAAACATGTAACAACTTTGTCAGTGTAAATATCATAACAGAAACAGCAGAACTAAACAATATGCAGAATTAAAAGTTTGTGTAGTTTATGCAAAGCAAGGTGTCTGTTAGTGTCAGCTAGCACCTATACTTTTTTTGTCTGGTACCTTTCTCATTGTGAAAGCTGTCCTACAAAACCAGTTAGTTGTAACATTCTTCCTCTGTCCCAGTAACAGCAGTACCACATTACGAACTGCCTCATCATTTATTTTCTCCTGGTGTCATTTACTTTTTTGTCTGGTGTTAACTGTCCTATAATACCATTTAGGTGTAACATTCTTCCTTTGTCTTATTAACAGCAGTGGCTCATTACCAGTCAACTAAACATTTATTTTCTCCTGGGTATCATCTATATTATTGGACAGTTACTCTCCCAATATCAGCTCTGCTGAAGTACCAGTTATCTGTAACTCTCTACTGCTGTCCCAGTATTGGCAATCCCACAGTACTTGTTGCTTGTAACATCCTGCTTCAGTACCAGTTATCTCTAACACTCTACTTCTGTCCCAGTATTGACTATCCTACAGTACCTGCTATCTTTAACACTCTACTTCTGTCCCAGTATTGACTGTCCTACAGTACCAGTTATCTGTAACTTCTGTCCCAGTATTGACTGTCCTGCAGTACCAGTTATCTGTAATACTCTGCTTCTGTCCCAGTATTGACTGTCCTACAGTACCAGTTATCTGTAACTTCTGTTCCAGTATTGACTGTCCTGCAGTACCAGTTATCTGTAACTTCTGTCCCAGTATTGACTATCCTACAGTACCAGTTATCTGTAATACTCTGCTTCTGTCCCAGTATTGACTGTCCTACAGTACCAGTTATCTGTAACTTCTGTCCCAGTATTGACTGTCCTGCAGTACCAGTTATCTGTAACTTCTGTCCCAGTATTGACTGTCCTGCAGTACCAGTTATCTGTAATACTCTGCTTCTGTCCCAGTATTGACTATCCTACAGTACCAGTTATCTCTAACACTCTACTTCTGTCCCAGTATTGACTATCCTACAGTACCAGTTATCTGTAATACTCTGCTTCTGTCTCAGTATTGACTGTCCTACAGTACCAGTTATCTGTAACTTCTGTCCCAGTATTGACTGTCCTGCAGTACCAGTTATCTGTAAAATACAGAAATATTGAATAAGGATTGTTTGTTCAAACTGTGTACATGTATTTGGCTGTAGACAGACTAAAGTATAATTCTTCAAATTTTACTGAATGGAAACTTCCTTTAGCATGACAGTCTGATACGTGATTGACCATGACCTGACTCAGGCATCAGTCTGTATCGCCTTCATAAACCGATGTTTTTGTTGAGCTTCACTGACTCGCTGCTCTTGAGACAAGAACCTGCCAGTTTTATCTTGACATTACCCATATCAGGTGAAGCTCAGTTAAATCCTCAGTATGTACATGTAAAAAACAGGAAGCAGATTATGAAATAAGTTGGGCTGACTTTTTGTGATGTCATTACAGAATGTGCTGATCTACCTTAGTGAGTGATTGCTGAATTGTCACCTATTTTTTCAAGTAGTTTTATCATTTCTAAGTATTAAAATCTGGCCACATGTTAATCTAATACAGGGTGTGTTGGTATTTGTCATTCAGGAATAAAGTTCCTTGTAACAGTAGGCAAGACATGGTTGTCTCAGTCAGTCTAGATCCTGTGAAGACATGGTTGTCTCATTCAGTCTAGATCCTGGGAAGACATGGTTGTCTCAGTCAGTCTAGATTCTGGGAAGACATGGTTGTCTCAGTCAGTCTAGATCCCGAGAAAACATGGTTGTCTCAGTCAGTCTAGATACCTGATGTCTTCACCTTTTCAGATCCAATTAAAAATTATCTGTCTCTTCCTGGGACTCATTGTTTTTCAACAGCTTCATTTTTCCTGTTTTGCTCTGCCATTTTTGTTTGCTTATTGCCCAGTTTCTTACTTTTAAACAAACATTCATCCTTTGGATTGTTACCTCTGAAAAAAAATGGTTTCTTGTTTAGAATAAGGTTTTACTTCTGCTTCTTGTAGTTTTGTTGGGTGTTGTATCATTCAGAATAATCAGTGTGGGGTGTAACTACTGATGCAAATCCAGCAGAGTTGAGGAGCTGTGTGCCAGCATCAGCATAACTGCCAGAATAGTAGTTGTGTCTCCTCACCACTCAACAATATCTTCACGACTGCAATCACAGAGAAATCTGAATCAACAAGTTCCATTACATTTTAACCTTAAGAGTATTTCTATTTCTAGTAGAGTCATCTTTACTGTTGATCACCTCAACAGTTTTCTTAAGATCCGTCTCACCGAGATCTTGTCGCCAGGACTTATTGCCCGAATCGGCAGTATTATTCTTTCGAGGGAAGGTATATCTCCCCCGGAATGATTTCTTAAACATTAGCTGTTAGAGGACTTTGTAATTTTCCAATGTTGGAAGCAAGAAATCTTATTTAATTTTTGAGTTTTCAATTACTGTTAACAGTTTTAGGGTCAATTTAAAAAAAAAAATTTTTTTCACTTTATAATTTCCTTCCTTAAATTTGCCGCAATTTTTTTGAAAATCACATCTACATGTAACACAGTGTCCACATTTGAATAATTTGGTTGGTTTTTTATATTTAAAAAAAAAAACTTTGTTCTTTGTCTCAAGCAGCACTAGAGTCTCCATGACCCACCGTGCTGTGGAAAACAAAATGGGATTTGTGTCCCAGTTTTTGGATAAAACAGCCAATAAAAAACAAAACAAAATATGTAAACAAAGGGAAGAGCTAAAAGTTTACCAAGGTCCTAACAACAAACGGCAACAAAGGGAGAATTAAATGATGGAAATTTACCCTTCCTTTTCTTATTTGTTCCCCCACTCTACTAAACAAAGTCAGTTCAGTAAATATCTTCTGCTGAATTTGGGAAAATACATTTACAAGGGGTTGGGGGTGTTTAAATTCGATCATCATGCTCCATGTCAGGTGGCACAGATGCTTGCACCCATTTTTGTTTAAGAAAGCATCCCCTTCAACCCACACCACTCTTTCAATCCATCCACATAGTTTCCCTCTGTATTCATTACCACCTTTGACCTCCAGCTCTGCTGCTGTGGCTATCTTTTTTTTTTAACTGTGAAAATATGTTGTATGAATAGTCTTGTTCACATAAGAATAATAATAATGTGTCCATTTCTTTGAAAACTGATTGACTTCAAATGCAGATCGCTGGGAGGTAAGTAAATAAATTAGAAAAATATACAGACAACAGTAAAATGAAGCCCAATGTTGTTTTTAAAAGAAAAAAAATTAAGTCTTTGAAGTGTTACCACATGAAGACCTCTGAAGGAGAACAACATAATTTGTCAGTTATACCAGAAATAAAACATGGAACCAAGCAAGCCACAAATACTGGCCAGTTGTGGATAGCTCAAGTGAACATGAGACAGTTACAAGTATCAGGAAAGAGACACGAGTATCAAGTTTATTTTGTTGACTCCAATTTTCCTCATTCAACAGAAGCATTACATGACCAGATGACAGAATAGCTTGAAATAGTTTCAACTTGGCAGCTGCCAAATGATTTGGGCTAGGTTCTCCAGTGATCTAACCCAATACATGAAAGGTTGTCTTCCATTCTGAGACACAAGAGATACTAACAAGTGTTATCAAAACTTGATATGTCAGATGTCTCTCTCTCTTTTTAAAAAATTTAGTTGTACCCATTGTCAGAATGGCTGAGACTTTCTTCTCACAACCTGACTGATATAAGCTGTCAATTTATGATCCTTCTCTGTACTAAAACACAACAGATAAATTAATAAGGGTATGCTAATGTCAGACTAAATGAATAGAATATTGTTGGTTGGCTGCATCCAATAGGACAGTTTTTCTTCCCCCTTCCATCCCCCATGCCAATACACACATAATTGGTTACTGCAGGACTCTGTAGTCATTTCCAGTAGAATTATTCTTGAAGCAAAAATCATAAGACAATGTCATGATGTGTAGTGACAACCATTTTGTGAACTGATATGCTGGCTGAACCAGTTGTACTACATGACAACACCAACAGACAACCATTCTGTGAACTGATATGCTGGCTGAACCAGTTGTACAGTGTACATGATGACATCTTCCAGTCTTTGTTGCAGATTTTTGTTTTCATATTAATGTAATATTGTATGTCGGAGACAAATATGACTTGACTTGAGCATATGTCATTATATTGTGTAGATTGGTGTAAAGTTGGTCCGTGGTTTGTGTGATTGCTGTCATGGTATGTCATTTTAGAATCCAGAAAAAAATTAAGTGTATCTGTAAAACAGCTTTTTTTTTGTTCTGTCATGAATGCAATTTTTTGTCTCATCATGTGTAGCTTTTTTCTTTTTGTGTGAATGTGTGTTTTCTCTCGGCATGTATTGATGGTTCAGGTCACCTGCACCTGCTGATGTGGTGTGACTACAAATGTTTACTGTTCACAGATAACATTATAATAATCATTCAATTTATATTCACTTTTCTTGTCACATCTGGTAGGTAACATTACACTCATAGCTTGATTTAATGGACTGCTTCTTCCCTGTAGCACTACACTCGTACGTTATTGATTATTATATAAACACATTACAGTATTATTATGTAACAAGGCATCAGCAGCAATGAGTGACACTGAAAAACTGACATATAGAGGGACATTGCTGAGAAAATGTCAAGAAATCAAGCTAGTGTCTGAGAGTATGGCACCTAGATAATTCACAAACACCTTCATTGCAGAGACAGCAAACAAAAACTATTCAATTTTTGCATCAGAAATAATATGGATGCTGTTTCCAAGGTTACAGTTTTTGTTACAACTGATGAAGCACCATTCTTGCTTTAACTAGTTTGGTTGACAGCCATCTTGTTAGGGAAGTATATTTAACTTTCTCATGTGTGAGTACTTCGTGTACACTTACAAGTGTTACTTTGAGGCAACATAGTTACAAGAATTACATTTGTTAGGTGTAACAGTCTTTGTCATTTAATAGTAACACTTGAACACTATCTTTCTGTTTTCTTGAAACACCAGAGATGGATATGGTAAATTATTCAAAAAAATGTTTGGTGAAGGCTTGATGGTAAGATTTGTTTGTAACCCTAATAATATCATCTTCTTCCAAAATGTTCAGTCTTTGAAGACTTCTAGCATAGTTTTATAGTTCATATCTGCACACACAATCTCAACACACCCACCCCCACACCCCCCCCCCCCCCCCCCCCCACCCCCCCCCCCCCCCCAAACCATGCTTCTTACCCAGAGCTGACCTAATGCCTTGTCCCTTCTATTCTGATACAGCACGCCCAGTCTAGCTGATGGGGAGTTATCCAGAACAGATGTCCAAACTGTCTTGGTCTCTCAGTTGTGGTTCTTCATTGCTGTTGTTCCAAAGTTATTAGCATTTGTTCCATGCTGTAGGCAATCACTACTCTCTGTCTCTAACATTTATGTTGGCATCTTCCTCCTATGCCATGTTGTTCCTGGTCATATGCTTCTTGATTTGGTTCTGTTGTTCATGTCCATGTTCGAAATAGTGTTAGTATAATTATTGTATAATTAATTATTTTTCTTGGGTATACCATGAACTACATGTGACATGAATGACCTACAGCACTGCTCCTCAACTGAAATGTCCCTTGCTTGTATCATGACAGCAACTTTTCTTCCATTCAGTTGTGCTAAATAAAATAATTTGTGTCTTCATGATTGTAATCAGTTATTTATTTTGGAAGCTGTAGTCAGATTCTGGAATATTGTTTAGGAATTAGATTGTCTTTTTTTTGTTTGGACCACGTTAACATGTTTTACAATCCAGTTTTTTAGTAGCACCCAGTTAAAATGTGTCTAGCATAATTCACTGTTTATTTTCGTAAGTACTCACATTTACCGTTCAGGATTTATTTGCCAGTTGTATACTATTGTTAGAATGTATTTAGGCAGTTTATGAAATACCAAGTTGTAAAATATAAATTTTTTGTTTGTTCAAGTGTTCCTCCATATTTTGTTTCGGTACTCTTATCAACAACAAAAATTATAATAATACAAGGGAAGGTCAAAAAGTAATGCCTCCTATTTTTTTATGTATGTAAATACTGCATCGGTGTGCAATTTGTAAATTTAGCAGGATTCCTCAAACACTCTTCTGCACTGTATAGCATTACCAACCTGTTTCAGTAACAGGTGGCACCACTGTAACAGTTTAAAAATGGCTGCCAAAGACGTTCGGTCAAAACAACGTTATGTCAGAATTCCTCAATGCTGAAGGCGAGACCCCAATTCGCATCCACGAACGTTTGAAGAATGGAGATTCAACAGTGGATGTTAGCACTGTCCGATGTTGGGTACATCGTTGTGACGAAGCTGAAGTAGGTCAATCCTCAATGGCTGATGCAAAGCGGACTGGCCGTCCGTCTACCGCAGTGACTCCACACAACATTCATCGAGTTGATGGCATCATTCGTGGTGACCGTCGGGTAACACTGGATGAACTTTCTTCCATGTTGTCCATTAGTAAAGGCAGTGTCCAGAACATCATTAAAGACGTGGGTTATTCACAAGTTTGTGCACGGTGGGTACCCAGAATGTTGACAGACAGACATAAAGAAACAAGGAAAACCATAGCCATCAACCTCCTGCACTGTTACAAAACTGAAGGAGAAGAGTTTTTATCGAATATTGTGACAGGTGATGAGACTTGGGTTCATTTTTTTTTAACCAGAATCCAAGAGGCAGTCAATGGATGGCATCACACAACATCGCCGACAAGAAAGAAGTTCAAAAGTTCACCATCTGTAGGGAAAGTTATGGCCTCCGTGTTTTGGGATGAGAAGGGTGTGATTCTTCTCGACTTCTTGGAACAGGGAAACACGGTGAATGCAGGCCGTTACATTGAAACTTTGAAGAAGCTTAGAGATCATCTTCGGTGACTTTACCCATTAAAAGATCAGAGAACTGCACTACTGTTGCACGATAATGCCACGCCACACACTGCTAAATGCACCATTGATGCGATTGCAGAATTTGGCTGAACATTATTACCAAATCCCCCTTACAGTCCCGATCTTGCACCTTCTGACTTCCATCTGTTTGGACCACTGAAAGAAGATCTTCGCGGACATCACTTTGAGGACACCAGGACCCTTAAACGCGCCGTATGCCAGTGGTTTAGGAAAAAGGAAACAAATTTTTACCGTGCAGGGATACATGCCCTTGTGAGAAGATGGACAAAAACTGTAACAAATAACGGAAACTACATTGAGAAATAAATTTTTGAAGTTCAGACTTGGGGCTACATTTCAATGTGAATTTTATCTGTTTTCTTGCCTATTGAATGAAATTAAAAATTACGAGGCATTACTTTTTGACCGTCCCTCGTACTATAGCTCTGTGCAGTCTAGCACTAAAGTTTTGGATGTGGGCTCAATTGTGTTGTACACAGTATAATAAATCTGCCAGTTCTATGTATGCGGTGTAATAAGTCTGTCAGTTATGTCTATATGGTATAATCTATAATAATATCAGTTTGTTAAATTGTGAAATGACTTGACCCATTAACTCATAAATTGTAACTGCTACTTTACATAAGTTAATGAAAATATTATTAAAAGATCTGTGTTAAAACCAGTTTAAAAATTCAAATTCTTACAAAGACAAGCTGACATTGTGTAGTCACATGTAAGATGATAGTAAATGATGTCATAGAAGACAAAGTGGTATTAACTTTCAGTTGATTTTGATCCAACTGGAACACCATACAACTGTTTGACATCCCACTATCAAATTTTACTGCAGCTTATTTGGTGATTAAAATAGCAGGCTAGAGCAGTATTTTGAAAACATTGGGACAGCCACTTTATGTCCATTACATTCTACTCTGTTACAACTAAGAAAATAAAACAAAAATTAGGTTTGTACAGACGGTATAACAAGCTCAGTCCCTTTGAAGTACACGTAACATGTTTTAGGATGTGGTCAAGTTTACATTTTAGTTAAAAAATTGTACAAGTTTTCTCATATGAACAAGAAAGATTTTACAGAGGGAAAAAAATGCCCGTGTTTTGAATGTACTTGAGCCTCCTAATCTGTGCTTGTTATTTTTTATTATCAGTAAGAAAAAAAATAATAACTTTCTTGTTTGCCTGGTTTCATCTGGAAGCAAATTATTATCAGACCTCTGGCAGGTTTTATTAAGTGCTGGTGTAAGTAGATTTATCAAATGTCATTATACTATGACATTTGTATAAGCTGACAGGCAAATTGTTTGTATAAGCTGACAGGCAAATTGTTTGTATAAGCTGACAGGCAAATTGTTTGTAACCAAATAACTTGTCATAGACATTATGAAGAGCAGATGAAAAAAATGTCACATCCGCGTATGAACTGAAACATTTGTCAAGTCACCATCACTCATGTCTCTCTTAATTTATGCAGTGTGGCCGTCGTTTATTTACTCAGACTTACCACTGTTTGACTGGAACGTGTGTAGCCTTTTATTTTCTCGCCTCGGCTAAAACTATCAGAGTGGCAGTGTATGTGACTTATCTTGTAAACATGTTATGTTTATTACCAGTTTTTGATTTATCAGTTGTGTTGTCATGATCTCTGATGTTTTGTCTCTTGAATGTACATATGTTACATAAAGGTTGAGAAAAAAAAAAAACAAAGCAAATTAAAGGTTTTAACATATTCATGGTCTTGTTGTAATTGATGCCTATAGCTCCTCCTCTGTTGTTGTTGTTTCAGTTGATGCCCATGGCCCCCCTTAATTTTTATAATTGATGCCCATAGCTCTTCCTTTTTTGTTGTTTCAGTTGATGCCCATAATCTGTACACCAGCTGTCATTGTTGCCTTAATCTGGGCACCAGCTGTCACTGTTTTGCCATAATCTGTATACTATTACTAGCTGTCATTCTTGTTGTAATGTGTGTACCCAGCTGTCATTCTTGTTGTAATGTGTGTATACCCAGCTGTCATTCCTGTTGTAATGTGTGTGTATACCCAGCTGTCATTCTTGTTGTAATGTGTGTGTATACCCAGCTGTCATTCCTGTTGTAATGTGTGTATACCCAGCTGTCATTCTTGTTGTAATGTGTGTGTATACCCAGCTGTCATTCCTGTTGTAATGTGTTTGTATACCCAGCTGTCATTCTTCTTGTAATCTGTGTACCCAGCTGTCATTCCTGTTGTAATGTGTGTATACCCAGCTGTCATTCTTGTTGTAATGTGTGTATACCCAGCTGTCATTCTTGTTGTAATGTGTGTGTATACCCAGCTGTCATTCTTGATAAAATGTGTGTGTACCCAGCTGTCATTCTTGATGTAATGTGTGTATACCCAGCTGTCATTCTTGTTGTAATGTGTGTGTATACCCAGCTGTCATTCTTGATGTAATGTGTGTGTACCCAGCTGTCATTCTTGATGTAATGTGTGTGTACCCAGCTGTCATTCCTGTTGTAATGTGTGTGTACCCAGCTGTCATTCTTGATGTAATGTGTGTATACCCAGCTGTCATTCTTGATGTAATGTGTGTATACCCAGCTGTCATTCTTGTTGTAATGTGTGTGTATACCCAGCTGTCATTCTTGATAAAATGTGTGTGTACCCAGCTGTCATTCTTGATGTAATGTGTGTGTACCCAGCTGTCATTCTTGATGTAATGTGTGTGTACCCAGCTGTCATTCTTGATGTAATGTGTGTATACCCAGCTGTCATTCTTGATGTAATGTGTGTATACCCAGCTGTCATTCTTGTTGTAATGTGTGTGTATACCCAGCTGTCATTCTTGATAAAATGTGTGTGTACCCAGCTGTCATTCTTGATGTAATGTGTGTATACCCAGCTGTCATTCTTGTTGTAATGTGTGTGTATACCCAGCTGTCATTCTTGTTGTAATGTGTGTGTGTACCCAGCTGTCATTCTTGTTGTAATGTGTGTGTATACCCAGCTGTCATTCTTGTTGTAATGTGTGTATACCCAGCTGTCATTCTTGTTGTAATGTGTGTGTATACCCAGCTGTCATTCTTGATAAAATGTGTGTGTACCCAGCTGTCATTCTTGATGTAATGTGTGTGTACCCAGCTGTCATTCTTGATGTAATGTGTGTGTATACCCAGCTGTCATTCTTGATGTAATGTGTGTGTATACCCAGCTGTCATTCTTGATAAAATGTGTGTGTACCCAGCTGCCACAGTGGTTGTAATGCTCCTGTTATTTTAATACTTTACTAAAGCTTTACTATACATAGCAGTTCAGGTCTGGTTTGCCATTCCTGTACTTCTTGACAAAGACTCCACTCTTATAATTTATGAACACAACTTCCATACTTCTCAATAGTGTGTAGATTAAGGTTTGTAAACAACAAATGTAGCTCTCCCATTGAGGACACACCCATGCAACCAAAGACCAAAAAAAAAAATCCCTGACAATGACCAATACTGTCATCTCTATTGTCTGTGATAAAGACAACAAACAAAACCAGAAATCAGTCATAACAAAGTTACTATTAGTCGCTGAGTGGAAACGTAACACAAATGAAAGTGATGCTTTAACAATCAAAAGTAACAAATAAAAGTGATGCTTTAACAATCACATGGACCTACAATGACAGCTGATAAGTTAATATATTATTACCAACTCACTCCTAGCAGTGTCAAACAGTCTGTATCTAGAACACTGCAGTAGAAGACAATTCTGAATGAGATGCTTCAAATAAGACCATGAGGAATAAAGATTTCAAGAAACAAATCCATGCATTAACTACACAACAAAGACTAAACTGAATGGCCGGGTCGCATTTTGCATCCTCATCCAATATGATCACAAAGTAGCAGAAAATTAGCTTCACTTGAAGTGAAACACATACATAACAAATAATAAACCAAGCAAATACTGACAACTCTAAGTGTTAGGCAACTATAACTGTGGACAAGAAAGAAATACTGCATGTCCCTCTGACACTGTATGTAACAACTGGAATAAATTGTAAAACAAACAAGATAAAATACAGTAGAACCTTGATAATCTGATCGCCAATTGCCTGAACAAGACAGTATGGTTTTAATGCAGGTGCCAGAAAGTGAAGTGTGTGGGAAAGAATGTCCTCTCATATTTATCAGGACATTCTGCGTCACGCTAGTGTCAATTTGTAGTGTTTACAGTTTTACTTTACCAAACTGTAGCCTTCTTTAAAAAAAATAAATAAATAAAAGAATTGCAGAAATTTTCAACAATTGAATCAAAAACTGATATTTTAAACAGACTTTCAAAAGAAGAAAGTGGGTCTTTCTTAGCCAAAATGAACAACATTGGAAAGTCAGCAATAACAGATATTAAAAACAAGCTAAAAAACTTTAAAGTTCACATAAAAAATGAATTAGATTATGGAGGTAATCGCCGCACATACTTCTATTTACAGGAGAATTCATTTTTTTTTTTTTTTTAAAAACAAACAAAACCAAGGAAACAAATTCATGAAATTCTACAGAAGTGTTTGTTTTCTGCATAAAATTTTTACCTCAGATTTTGTCTTAAAAAAAGAAAAATCATAGATGAGCTAAAGATACATTAGCAAGCAACCATGATGAGTTTTTTTTTAAATGATGCTTATGTATTTATGTTATACTGAAAAATAAATGTGTGAGGAGAACCATATTAATGTATTAATTACTGTCAAGATATGAGTTCACCATCTTGTTGGGACATTTCTCCATCTGTACAACCTTACCATCTTTGACTAGACTTATTATCTTTGCTGTTCCCAGTGTATTTTTATAGCCAACTGCTGTGATCTCTGGTCAAGTATTCTCATTTTGTCTTGCATCTGGTTACTATGGGACAAAAGTTAATGGTTGTCTGCAAAATCTAGATTGTCGTCAAGATGTTTGGTCAGAAGAGAAATGGTGACAAGAGACTTCACCATTACACTTCAGATCTTTTCCCAAATGCATGTATTAGAATCGTGAAGATTTCTTCTATTGACAAGAGAATCTTTGAAGCGCACATATCAATTAGCAGAGAATGAGCTCTACGACTGATGCAAGCAATAACAAACAGTGCAAGTTTTAAAAAACAGAAATTCCCTTTCTCAACTTATCTGAGAGCAGTAACAACAGGGTAATCATTTATAATGTGCTTTGTCTCACAAACAAGCATGAAGATTTTTTTTTTTCCCATACAGTCAAGATTTTTTTTTGGGAGGGGGGGTGTTTGTTATAATTCCTACAATTCCAAGAAATATGTTTTACAGATCACACAGATTATGTCTAACGTCAATCAATACTCATGGGACCTCAAGACGCAGCAATAGAGACCGCAGTCAGCGACTCATAGCTTGACTGCCTGCGTCAGGACCAGCGAACCAGAGCTGGTCAAGACCGCACTCCACCTCCACGTGGTGGTCCTGGAAACAGTCTGCAGCTGTGCAGGCTGGCTGAGCGAGTGTGGATCGAAATGGGAAGGCAAACCCGGTCCTAAAAAATGCCGTGCAGAAGTCGGATGTGTTGACCGAAAGGTGCAGATATCACAGCTACGTTGTAAACAGACACAACGCAACCACCGTCCTTTTCAGGGCGAACGAAGAAGAAGAAGAATCAATACTCATGACAAACACTTCCGTTCCTCATACCATAATATTGTTCTCCATGGTTTAGCGTATAACAGAAGCACTCAAACTGCTACAACAACAACAAACAAAACGTATAAAAGAAGCACTCAAACTGCTACAACAACAAACAAAACAAATGTCAACTACTGAAAGAAAACAGAATTTAATGTACAAAATTATTCATCTGTAATAATGAACAATCAAACCCCCCACCCCCCCCCCCCCCCCCCCCCCCCCCCCCCCCCCCCCCCCCCCCCCCACCCCCCCCCCCCCCCCCCCCCCCCCCCCCCCCCCCCCCCCCCCCCCCCCCCCCCCCCCCCCCCCCCCCCAACCCCCCCCCCCCCCCCCCCCCACAAAAATAAAAACTCTCAATTTCTAAACACTAAGAGTACACAAGCAAGACAGACTAGTGTTGATGTCAGCTATATATCAACATTCATTCACATGTTCTCCAGCATCACCTAGTGTCCACTAAACTTGGACAACTGGCTGGATATTCAGTCATCGTCTGGAATTGACTCCAAGCCCTGTTGATAGATATGCAAGAAAATCACTGACAACTTGAACATTAACTACACAGGCTTTGACTTTAATCATCATCATGAGCTGATGTCACAATCATATCTTTCTAAAGATCATCTGACATTTTATTCAGCATACCTTTTTCTTGTTGACACAACACCCCCCGTGAGTGATTTCTTGTACGCCTGACACCAAAAAATTCCTGGTTTTACAATATATTTTACTGCCTCTCTACTCGTCTACATCCAACAAAGATTTATGGAAAAAGTATTTTCACAATTATTTTTCTTGTTTTCATCAGCATGTCAAACATTTTGCATAGGCTGTCTCAGGGATCCAGCATTTAACATGTTTCTCACAAACCTCTCTGTCATTTACGTGCTCACTGTTTTCTCCTTACATGAATCAAACTGTAGACACAGCTGTTATATCCTTGGATTCTGAATGTTCAAGTGATGTATGTTATTTCTCTCTCAAGTTACAAGTTTTTCCCATCAACAATACAGGCCAGTACTAGTGTTAAAAATGAAGATACTGGGCAATTAGTTTCCAGGAGAGAGGCAACACATGATGATGATGTGGGTCACATAATCCAAGATAGTTAGACAATCTGAGAAGCATCATTGTATGTCACATTTCTGACATGAGTAACGGTCCTGACATGAGGTAGTGGGATCTGACATGAGTAACGGTCCCCACAGACAGCCGTAGTGGGATCTGACATGAGTAACGGTCCCCACAGACAGCCGTAGTGGGATCTGACATGAGTAACGGTCCCCACAGACAGCCGTAGTGGGATCTGACATGAGTAACGGTCCCGACATGCAGGCGTGGGAGCTGACATGAGGAACGGTCCCCACAGACAGCTGTAGTGGGATCTGACATGAGTAACGGTCCCCACATTCAGCCGTAGTGGGATCTGACATGAGTAACGGTCCCCACAGACAGCCGTAGTGGGATCTGACATGAGTAACGGTCCCCACAGACAGCCGTAGTGGGATCTGACATGAGTAACGGTCCCCACAGACAGCCGTAGTGGGATCTGACATGAGTAACGGTCCCCACAGACAGCCGTAGTGGGATCTGACATGAGTAATGGTCCCCACAGACAGCCGTAGTGGGATCTGACATGAGTAACGGTCCCCACAGACAGCCATAGTGGGATCTGACATGAGTAACGGTCCCCACAGACAGCCGTAGTGGGATCTGACATGAGTAACAGTCCCCACAGACAGCCATAGTGGGATCTGACATGAGTAACGGTCCCCACAGACAGCCATAGTGGGATCTGACATGAGTAACGGTCCCCACAGACAGTCGTAGTGGGATCTGACATGAGTAACGGTCCCCACAGACAGTCGTAGTGGGATCTGACATGAGTAACGGTCCCCACAGACAGCCGTAGTGGGATCTGACATGAGTAACGGTCCCCACAGACAGCCGTAGTGGGATCTGACATGAGTAACGGTCCCCACAGACAGTCGCAGTGGGATCTGACATGAGTAACGGTCCCCACAGACAGTTGTAGTGGGATCTGACATGAGTAACGGTCCCCACAGACAGCCGTAGTGGGATCTGACATGAGTAACAGTCCCCACAGACAGCCGTAGTGGGATCTGACATGAGTAACGGTCCCCACAGACAGCCGTAGTGGGATCTGACATGAGTAACGGTCCTGACATGAGGGAGTGGGATCTGACATGAGTAACGGTCCTGACATGAGGGAGTGGGATCTGACATGAGTAACGGTCCTGACATGAGGGAGTGGGATCTGACATGAGTAACGGTCCTGACATGAGGGAGTGGGATCTGACATGAGTAACGGTCCTGACATGAGGTAGTGGGATCTGACATGAGTAACGGTCCTGACATGAGGTAGTGGGATCTGGACCTAATTTCACCATCATCATTATTATTTTCCTTTGACCTCCTTACAGTTGCCAGCCCCCAATGTACCACAGAATAAATGGGAAGAGGGAGGAAGGCTCAAGTGCAGCTACCTGATAGAATCAAGCAAAGTCAAGATGAGAATAGATCACAACAATCCCCACTTCATTGAGAGGTTTCCTGTCTGGAGAAAAAAGAGGCCCCCCCCCCCCCCCCCCCCCCCCCCCCCCCCCCCCCCCCCCCCCCCCCCCCCCCCCCCCCCCCCCCCCCGGAGATAAAATATAATATTTTCAGGATTGGGGAACAAAACAAACTGAAGGCCCAAAGAAAAGCTCCATATAATTATATAGGACACAAGTTGAGAAAACATGATGACAGCATTACCAGATAACTCTTGTTCCAGAATCCCCTGGGTGAGTGAGAGAGAGAGAGGGGGGGAGAGGAAGAAAAATTAACACATGGAGAAGAGAACTGGAGACAGACATGAAGAAGATATGGAAAGACCCTGAGATGATGGCACGGGTCACGATGACCTGACATAACTGTTGAGGGTCTAAGCTCTTTTGAGAGTTGAAAGATGATAAATATTTATAGTCCAAGCAGTTGCTAGACCCACACACACACCCACACGTACATAGATGGACCAGCCGTTACTGCAGCTAAAATTGTAGGTGGAGTAGTTTTCTTAACAATAAGCAATAGTACACAGGATAACTGTCCGGCAGCAACAAGGATATATTATAGCAACTACAAAGTAGAGGAAGGCGCTATGATAACTGGTGCAGAAGTCCTAATGATAGAAGCAGTGTGTATGTAATAAAAACACTCGGGAATCAAAGAAATAAAGCCCTAAATATTGTAAGAGCAACACTCTGCAAATTATATCAGTAATTCACAAGAGTTGTGCAACAGTGCATCCATCTTACTTCAACATACCGGCAACATACAAGCATACCAATATGAAATGGACAAACAAAAAGACATGTCAAGAACAGGTAAACAAACAAGTGGGAAGCAGAACATCCAGACTACCAGACAAATGATGCATATGGCCAGCTCAATAGAAGGGAATCATCAGACTCCACACTGGCCACAACAGATTAAAACACCATCTGTTCAATAAGCTAAAGACAGGAACTACACAAGAGTGTATCTGTGGCACTGCTCAACATCTGCTGTAGAACTATACCACACAAGAGTGTATCTGTGGCAACACTGAACATCTGCTGTAGAACTATACCACACAAGAGTGTATCTGTGGCAACACTGAACATCTGCTGTAGAACTATACCACACAAGAGTGTATCTGTGGCAACACTCAACATCTGCTGTAGAACTATACCACACAAGAGTGTATCTGTGGCAACACTCAACATCTGCTGTAGAACTATACCACACAAGAGTGTATCTGTGGCAAATCAACATCTGCTGTAGAATTATACCACACAAGAGTGTATCTGTGGCAACACTCAACATCTGCTGTAGAACTATACCACACAAGAGTGTATCTGTGGCAACACTCAACATCTGCTGTAGAACTATACCACACAAGAGTGTATCTGTGGCAACACTCAACATCTGCTGTAGAACTATACCACACAAGAGTGTATCTGTGGCACTGCTCAACAACTGCTGTAGAACTATACCACACAAGAGTGTATCTGTGGCACTACTCAACATCTGCTGTAGAACTATACCACACAAGAGTGTATCTGTGGCACTGCTCAACATCTGCTGTAGAACTATACCACACAAGAGTGTATCTGTGGCACTACTCAACATCTGCTGTAGAACTATACCACACAAGAGTGTATCTGTGACACTGCTCAACATCTGCTATAGAACTATACCACACAAGAGTATCTGTGGCACTACTCAACATCTGCTGTAGAACTATACCACACAAGAGTGTATCTGTGACACTGCTCAACATCTGCTATAGACCTATACCACACAAGAGTGTTTCTGTGGCACCACTCAACATCTGCTATAGAACTATACCACACGAGTATCTGTGACACTGCTCAACATCTGCTATAGAACTATACCACACAAGAGTGTATCTGTGGCACTACTCAACATCTGCTGTAGAACTATACCACACAAGAGTGTTTCTGTGGCACCTCTCAACATCTGCTGTAGAACTATACCACACAAGTGTATCTGTGGCACTAGTCAACATCTGCTGTAGAACTACACCACACAAGAATGTATCTGTGGCACCACTCAACATCTGCTGTAGAACTATACCACACAAGAGTGTATCTGTGGCACCACTCAACATCTGCTGTAGAACTATACCACACAAGAGTGTATCTGTGGCACCACTCAACATCTACTGTAAAACTATACCACACAAGAGTGTATCTGTGGCACCACTCAACATCTGCTGTAGAACTATACCACACAAGAGTGTATCTGTGGCACCACTCAACATCTGCTGTAGAACTATACCACACAAGAGTGTATCTGTGGCACCACTCAACATCTGCTGTAGAACTATACCACACAAGAGTGTATCTGTGGCACCACTCAACATCTACTGTAGAACTATACCACACAAAAGTGTATCTGTGGCACCACTCAACATCTGCTGTAGAACTATACCACACAAGAGTGTATCTGTGGCAACACTCAACATCTGCTGTAGAACTATACCACACAAGAGTGTATCTGTGGCAACACTCAACATCTGCTGTAGAACTATACCACACAAGAGTGTATCTGTGGCAAATTAACATCTGCTGTAGAACTATACCACACAAGAGTGTATCTGTGGCAACACTCAACATCTGCTGTAGAACTATACCACACAAGAGTGTATCTGTGGCAACACTCAACATCTGCTGTAGAACTATACCACACAAGAGTGTATCTGTGGCAACACTCAACATCTGCTGTAGAACTATACCACACAAGAGTGTATCTGTGGCACTGCTCAACAACTGCTGTAGAACTATACCACACAAGAGTGTATCTGTGGCACTACTCAACATCTGCTGTAGAACTATACCACACAAGAGTGTATCTGTGGCACTGCTCAACATCTGCTGTAGAACTATACCACACAAGAGTGTATCTGTGGCACTACTCAACATCTGCTGTAGAACTATACCACACAAGAGTGTATCTGTGGCACTGCTCAACATCTGCTATAGAACTATACCACACAAGAGTATCTGTGGCACCACTCAACATCTGCTGTAGAACTATACCACACAAGAGTATCTGTGGCACTACTCAACATCTGCTGTAGAACTATACCACACAAGTGTATCTGTGACACTGCTCAACATCTGCTATAGAACTATACCACACAAGAGTATCTGTGGCACTACTCAACATCTGCTGTAGAACTATACCACACAAGAGTGTATCTGTGACACTGCTCAACATCTGCTATAGACCTATACCACACAAGAGTGTTTCTGTGGCACCACTCAACATCTGCTATAGAACTATACCACACGAGTATCTGTGACACTGCTCAACATCTGCTATAGAACTATACCACACAAGAGTGTATCTGTGGCACTACTCAACATCTGCTGTAGAACTATACCACACAAGAGTGTTTCTGTGGCACCTCTCAACATCTGCTGTAGAACTATACCACACAAGTGTATCTGTGGCACTAGTCAACATCTGCTGTAGAACTACACCACACAAGAATGTATCTGTGGCACCACTCAACATCTGCTGTAGAACTATACCACACAAGAGTGTATCTGTGGCACCACTCAACATCTACTGTAGAACTATACCACACAAAAGTGTATCTGTGGCACCACTCAACATCTGCTGTAGAACTATACCACACAAAAGTGTATCTGTGGCACCACTCAACATCTGCTGTAGAACTATACCACACAAGAGTGTATCTGTGGCACCACTCAACATCTGCTGTAGAACTATACCACACAAGAGTGTATCTGTGGCACCACTCAACATCTACTGTAGAACTATACCACACAAAAGTGTATCTGTGGCACCACTCAACATCTGCTGTAGAACTATACCACACAAAAGTGTATCTGTGGCACCACTCAACATCTGCTGTAGAACTATACCACACAAGAGTGTATCTGTGGCACCACTCAACATCTGCTGTAGAACTATACCACACAAGAGTTTATCTGTGGCAACACTCAACATCTGCTGTAGAACTATACCACACAAGAGTGTATCTGTGGCACCACTCAACATCTGCTGTAGAACTACACCACACAAGAGTGTATCTGTGGCACCACTCAACATCTGCTGTAGAACTACACCACACAAGATTGTATCTGTGGCACCACTCAACATCTGCTGTAGAACTATACCACACAAGAGGAACTGACAAAGTGCATATGGTCGTCAACAGTTATAGCAGTCAAGGAGAACCACTATGGAGATGGAGAAACCAGCAATCAGTGCCTGAAAACAACCTACAGCAAGCATTCATTCATTCATAACCCTCCACTCCCAAAGGAGCATAGGCCTTCAACAAACACATGCCAAGTCCTCCTGTCACGTGCCATCATCTCAATTTCTTTCCACGTTCTCATCATTTTCACCTGTTTCCAGCTCTCTTCTCCATGTGCTTCTTGGTCTACCTCTGCCTCTCTTGCCCTGGGGGTTCCAGAACAAGGACTGCCTTGTAATGCTATCAACAGGTTTCCACAATGTTTGTCCTATCCATCGCCAGCGTCTTCTTCTCAACTCTTGTTCCACTGGCACTTGTCTGGTTCTTGTCATCAATTCCACATTTGTGACTTTGTCATACCATTTCAGTCCTTCTATTCTACGCAAGCACCTGTTTATAAAAGTCTGTAGCATTTTGGATGTTGTTCTCCATGTCTCAGAGCCATACAATAGGACTGACTTCACATTTGAGTTGAAGTTTCTTATTTTCGGTTTGGACTTAATTTCTCTTGTTCTCCATATGTTTCCCAATGCAATGAAAGCTCCTCTTGCTTTTTGTATTCTTATTTTGATATCACTGTCTGTCCCTCCAACTTTGTCTATATTACTTCCAAGATATGTGTACGATTCTACATCCTTTAGTGGTGTTTCTTCAAGTTCAACCTTGTTATCATTTCTTGCATTTATTCTCATAATCTTTGTCTTTTCCCTGTGTATTTTCAGGCCCACTTGTTGTGACCTCTCATCGAGAATTTTCATTTTCTCTTGCATCTGATTATGGTTATGGGACAGAAGAGCCAAGTCATCTGCAAAATCCAGATCATCAAGCTGTTTAGTCAGATTCCACTGGACCTCTTCATTTGCTCTTGTATATTGCTGAGCAATATAAGCAATATAAAAGCAAGATATTGGTGAATAGCCATAAGAAACATGTTCCGACAAACATTACGTTAAATGGGCAAACGTTAGAAGAAGTTAACACCTTTAAATATCTCGGGTCCACTATATGTAGTGATGGAAGATCAAGTAAAGAAATCAAGACAAGACTTGAGATGGCCTCAGCTGCCATGACAAGGCTGAATGTGATCTGGAAAAGTAATATCAGTTTTCCTGTGAAGATCAAATTATACAAATCACTCGTATTATCTATTCTCTTGTATGGGTGTGAGGGCTGGACACTCACTGCAGATACGGAGCGAAGGATTCAGGCTTTCGAGCATAAATGTTATAGAAGAATTTTGCGCATTTGCTATAAAGAGCACAAAACAAATGTCTATGTTAGAGAGAAGATAAACACCTATGCAGGCCACCAAGAACCACTTTTGTCAATAGTGAAACGTCGAAAGCTTGCCTGGTTTGGGCATGTAACTCGTCATGACTCCCTTTCGAAAACGATCCTCCAGGGAACAGTCGAAGGTAAACGGAGAAGAGGAAAGCAAAGAAAATCCTGGGCTGATAACATCAAAGAATGGGCAGGACACGGTTTTTCCACTCTTGTACGCATTGCTGAGGATAGAGAGCAGTGGAGGACCCTGTCTGCTGATGCTTCCACCATGGCACCCCTACGACCCATGACGGGTTATGGGTTGAGATGAGATGATGATTGCTGAGCAGTTTTCCATTCTTGTCTTTTATGAGGCAACTTGTTTGCTTGTACTTCCCTGTTAGCTTCTTTGTGCTGTTATACAGTTCTCTCATATTTCCTTTGGCTGCAGCATCTTCTGCCTCTCTTGCCAACTCCTCAATATACTTCCTCTTGTCTCTTTTGATACTTCTTTTTACTTCTTTGTTTGCTTCTGTGTACACTTCTTGAGCCTTGGCTTTGGAACTTCTGGTTTTGCTTGTGTTTAAATCTGCTTTCTTGTTTTTTCTGTCTTTTATCTTATTGATGGTTTCTGTTGTTATCCATGCTTTTTGTTGTCGTTCCCTTTTCCCCAGTATTTCTTCACGTCTCATTCCATACAATTTTGATTTGCTGCCAATAGTCTTCTGTATTCTCTACATCTTCCAGCTGTTGGAGCACTTGGAATTTGTTGGATATTGTGACCGCAAATTTGTCTCTTGTTTCTTAGATGTCCTACATTAAACTGTTGTCTATAATTTTGCATTGTTGCATATCTCCTGAGTTACATTTTTACTTTGGCTATCAGAAGGTGGTAATCTGATGCCACATCTGCTCCTCTATATACCTTTACATCCTGCAAATAATGATCTAAACTTCTTGTTTATGCATATATGATCGATCTGATTTTCTGTTCTATGGTCTGGTGATATCCATGTTGCCTTGTGGTGTATTCTCTTATGTGGAAACATGCTTCCTCCTATAGCCAGTTGATTTGAAGCACAGAAGTTTGAAAATAGTTCCCCATTTTCATTCATTATTCCTAGCCCATGTTTTCCCATGACTTCTTCAAAGCCGGTATTGACTGTGCCTATCTTTGCATTCATGTCACCCATCAAAATTGTGATGTCTCGTCTTTTTACTTTTTCCATAATTTCCTGTAGTCTAGTATAAAATGCTTCTTTCACAGACTCTTCTTTGTCATTAGTTGGTGCATAACATTGGATGACATTTACATTTATTTTCTTTTTAGCTGTTTTAAAAGTAGCTGTTATTATTCTGGGTCCAACGGCTTCCCATTCAATGAGTGCTTTCTGTGCTTCTTTAGATAACATAAGAGCTACCCCTTCACTGTGGTGTGAACTTTCGTCTTCATGTCCTGAGGACAGCACCAATTCACCTGTGATGAGTTTCTTCTTGTCTACCCCCTTCCACTTTGTTTCACACATTCCCAGAACCTCAATTTTATATTCCCTTATTTCTGCTGCCACTTTCCCTTGTTTGTTTAATGTCCGAATATTCCAGGTACCAAATCTGGAGGTTCTCCTAGAAGAAAGAAGGTTAGTTAGTAACACAGACTCCTTTTGGCTTTCTGTGTGTTGCATCAGACGCCTCCCTGCGAGAGGACCTTCCCCTGTCTTGGATGGCTGTGTTTTATTTTCCTTAATTGACTTGTCCATGTTTGTTGAAGTTTTTTGTGGTTTAAATTTTTTACAGGATGGGGTAACCAGCCCCATGCCCAACCCTCCTCAGTCGCTTTCTACGACATGCATGGCAGGGAACAGTGTTACTATTCTTTGCTCCCCTTTCGGGCCCCGGTAACACACGGGTGACAGCAAGCATATTCAATTGATATCTGAGGGTGTCTAATGAAGACAAAGTCTGTCTTAGCTTGCATACTGTGTAGTAGTATTCATTCAAGTATTAAATTTTGCTTTCCTGTACATCAGCAACATTAAATGTACAAGTACATTTTCTCACACAGCCACAGTACTGTAACATCCTACTTTGTAATAGTATAAAGTACTGACACATGCTCACAGACACTGTCAATCAAAACAAAATAACTTTAAAGCATAACAAGTTCAAAGAAATGAGAAATAAATAAAATATGAAAACCAAGGGGCTGAAAAAGCTGTCAACTATACTGAAGCACATTAAAAAAGCACCACTATTATATATACTGATGCCGAGAAGCTGGGAAAAAAAGTGTGGGAATGGATTTTCCCCATGTTTGTCATGAGGTAGAGAGCGAATGGCTGCTGGAATGGAAAGTGCATGATTCAACCCACGGGTTTGTGTACAGACTACATGAAAACAATGAAAGTTACACATGCAACACGATTCCCAACAGCTATGACCCTGAAAATGTGTACGCGTTGTGGCAGTATACTCGGTATAAAAAGGCTGTTGAGACAAAACACCCAGTACATGTGCTTGAAATGCCACGACTATCTGAAAATGACCGCCAATGAGCCATTGGTAAGTTGGAGACCGGAATGAGCTCGCGGGCCATTGCCAGAAGGATGAATTGCCACCACAGCACTGTTGTACGTCTCAATGAATGTAATGGAACCACTGGCAGTGCCCGGGATAGACTTCAGAGTGGCCAACCACGAGTTACTACCCCTGCGCAAGATCGTCATATTGTGCTGAGTCACCTAAGGAATCGTTCTCTCCCGGCAAGTCAAACAGCAAGAGCAATAGTGGGTAGACGTGGGCAAGTCTCTCGAATGAGTCATACGACGACTCAGAGATACAGGCCTTACTGCAAGACGACCTTATGTTGGGCCAAACTTGACTCACAGACATCGTCAGCAACGCCTGCAATGGGTAGAGCAACATGTCAGATGGACTAGACTGCAGTGGAATGCTGTCCTATTCACAGACGAGAGCAGATTCAACATATCCTTTGCTGATGGACGTATGCGGATTTGGCGACGATGTGGAGAGTGCTTTGCAGATTGCTGTGTTTGTCAGCACAACCGATTTGGAGGTGGCAGTATTCACATTTGGGGAGGATTCAGTTTTCACCATCGCTTGCCTCTTCACGTCTTCCGTGAAAATGTTAATGCTGTGACATATTGAGATGAGGTTCTGGATGCATTGGTTGCTCCTGCGTTCACAAATTATCCAGGCTTGCAGCTTCTCCAGCAGGATAACGCACGTGCGCACACCGCATGCATTACGCAGCAATATCTACAGCAGCAGAACATTGTGACGATTGATTGGCCTGCCCTATCACCAGACATGTCCCCTATAGAACATCTGTGGGACGAGCTTGGACGCAGAGTCTACAGGCAAGGTTCTCCAGCTAATCTGCAACAGCTTGAAGCTGCTCTTACACGTGAATGGGACTTGATTCCCCAGAATTTCCTTCAGAGACTTGTGCGTTCCATGCGGAGCCACTGCCAAGCTTGTTTGCAAGCACACGGTGGACATACCAAATACTGAGGACAGTGTGAATGAATTTTTTTATTGGTTGCATTTTTGGTTTTCTCCCTTGCCTGCACAGAATGCAATGAATTTCATAACAATGAAATGTACAAATTACCAGCATGGATTCATAGGAAAATGAATAAAGATTCTAAATATGTAAACTTGTAAACACTTATATTTACATTTCACACTCTGTTCCTGGATTATACAGGTGGTGCATTTTTAATGTGCTTCAGTATATGATAAGTGTTTGAAAGATGATCATATTCATAATTCATCAGCAATGTGTTAATGGAGGAATGGCTGAAGACATGAGAATGACAGTGATAGAAATGCAACAGAAACATTAAGAGAGAGAGAGAGAGAGGGGGGGGAGGAGAGTTGTTGTGCTGGAATATTGCAACATCAGATACAGGGACTTTTATATTTAGACTTGAGCCATTATATAACCAACAGAACTTGTGTCTAGGTTGAATGGAGCGTGACTCTCTAAAATTCCTATTTTTTTTAAAAAAAGGCTAGACAGTCAGGCTACACCTAGGATTTGGGAAGGCAGAATAAAAGAGATAATGAAGATCAAGTAAAGTCAGGCTGTACCAATAATTTGGGAAGATGGGAAACCATGGGTACACATTCAATTTAAGAGGCAGTGAGGCTGCATCTAGGATTTAGGAAGACAGAAAACTGATGAAGAGGGATGATAAAGAATAGACAGAAATGGGGGACAGAGACAATAAACAATGGGCAGGAATGAAGACAGTAACAATCAAGAATAGAAAGAAGCAGAATGCACCTGCAGCAGACAATAAAGGAGAAAATAAATGTTAAAAAACAGTCAGTACAAGTGTATAAACAAGTATGGACAGCTGACCCTTGGGATGTATTCACTGCCAGTGATTCTGTGATCCCGAAGGTAAATTTGGTAGTCAGGGAGGATACCCTCACGGGTATACCAGTTTCTGGCAACACTCTGAAACAGAAGGAAATAAATGTATGACAATAAGAATAATGCTGAATCTACATCCTTATTTACTTTTTCACATTCTTTCACTTACTCCTCTACTCCATAGGAAAACATTCTTTCACTTACTCACATGCTCCATAGGAAAACATTCTTTCACTTACTCCTCTACTCCATAGGAAAACATTCTTTCACTTACTCCTCTACTCCATAGGAAAACATTCTTTCACTTACTCCATAGGAAAACATTCTTTCACTTACTCCTCTACTCCATAGGAAAACATTCTTTCACTTACTCCTCTATTCCATAGGAAAACATTCTTTCACTTACTCCTCTACTCCATAGGAAAACATTCTTTCACTTACTCACATACTCCATAGGAAAACATTCTTTCACTTACTCCTCTACTCCATAGGAAAACATTCTTTCACTTACTCACATACTCCATAGGAAAACATTCTTTCACTTACTCCTCTACTCCATAGGAAAACATTCTTTCACTTACTCACATACTCCATAGGAAAACATTCTTTCACTTACTCACATACTCCATAGGAAAACATTCTTTCACTTACTCACATGCTCCATAGGAAAACATTCTTTCACTTACTCCTCTATTCCATAGGAAAACATTCTTTCACTTACTCCTCTACTCCATAGGAAACATTCTTTCACTTACTCACATGCTCCATAGGAAAACATTCTTTCACTTACTCCTCTACTCCATAGGAAAACATTCTTTCACTTACTCACATACTCCATAGGAAAACATTCTTTCACTTACTCCTCTACTCCATAGGAAAACATTCTTTCACTTACTCAAATACTCCATAGGAAAACATTCTTTCACTTACTCCTCTACTCCATAGGAAAACATTCTTTCACATACTCCATAGGAAAACATTCTTTCACTTACTCCTCTACTCCATAGGAAAACATTCTTTCACTTACTCCTCTACTCCATAGGAAAACATTCTTTCACTTACTCACATGCTCCAAAGGAAAACATTCTTTCACTTACTCCTCTACTCCATAGGAAAACATTCTTTCACTTACTCACATGCTCCATAGGAAAACATTCTTTCACTTACTCCTCTACTCTATAGGAAAACATTCTTTCACTTACTCACATGCTCCATAGGAAAACATTCTTTCACTTACTCACATGCTCCATAGGAAAACATTCTTTCACTTACTCCTCTACTCCATAGGAAAACATTCTTTCACTTACTCCTCTACTCCATAGGAAAACATTCTTTCACTTACTCACATGCTCCATAGGAAAACATTCTTTCACTTACTCCTCTACTCCATAGGAAAACATTCTTTCACTTACTCACATGCTCCATAGGAAAACATTCTTTCACTTACTCCTCTACTCTATAGGAAAACATTCTTTCACTTACTCCTCTACTCCATAGGAAAACATTCTTTCACTTACTCACATGCTCCATAGGAAAACATTATTTCACTTACTCACATGCTCCAAAGGAAAACATTCTTTCACTTACTCCTCTACTCTATAGGAAAACATTCTTTCACTTACTCACATGCTCCATAGGAAAACATTCTTTCACTTACTCCTCTACTCCATAGGAAAACATTCTTTCACTTACTCCTCTACTCCATAGGAAAACATTCTTTCACTTACTCCTCTACTCCATAAGAAAACATTCTTTCACTTACTCACATGCTCCACAGGAAAACATTCTTTCACTTACTCACATATTCCATAGGAAAACATTCTTTCACTTACTCCTCTACTCCATAGGAAAACATTCTTTCACTTACTCACATGCTCCATAGGAAAACATTCTTTCACTTACTCCTCTACTCCATAGGAAAACATTCTTTCACTTACTCACATACTCCATAGGAAAACATTCTTTCACTTACTCCTCTACTCCATAGGAAAACATTCTTTCACTTACTCACATACTCCATAGGAAAACATTCTTTCACTTACTCCTCTACTCCATAGGAAAACATTCTTTCACATACTCCATAGGAAAACATTCTTTCACTTACTCCTCTACTCCATAGGAAAACATTCTTTCACTTACTCCTCTACTCCATAGGAAAACATTCTTTCACTTACTCACATGCTCCAAAGGAAAACATTCTTTCACTTACTCCTCTACTCCATAGGAAAACATTCTTTCACTTACTCACATGCTCCATAGGAAAACATTCTTTCACTTACTCCTCTACTCTATAGGAAAACATTCTTTCACTTACTCACATGCTCCATAGGAAAACATTCTTTCACTTACTCCTCTACTCCATAGGAAAACATTCTTTCACTTACTCCTCTACTCCATAGGAAAACATTCTTTCACTTACTCCTCTACTCCATAGGAAAACATTCTTTCACTTACTCACATGCTCCATAGGAAAACATTCTTTCACTTACTCCTCTACTCCATAGGAAAACATTCTTTCACTTACTCACATGCTCCATAGGAAAACATTCTTTCACTTACTCCTCTACTCCATAGGAAAACATTCTTTCACTTACTCCTCTACTCCATAGGAAAACATTCTTTCACTTACTCCTCTACTCCATAGGAAAACATTCTTTCACTTACTCACATGCTCCACAGGAAAACATTCTTTCACTTACTCCTCTACTCCATAGGAAAACATTCTTTCACTTACTCCTCTACTCCATAGGAAAACATTCTTTCACTTACTCCTCTACTCCATAGGAAAACATTCTTTCACTTACTCCTCTACTCCATAGGAAAACATTCTTTCACTTACTCCTCTACTCCATAGGAAAACATTCTTTCACTTACTCCTCTACTCCATAGGAAAACATTCTTTCACTTACTCCTCTACTCCATAGGAAAACATTCTTTCACTTACTCCTCTACTCCATAGGAAAAACATTCTTTCACTTACTCCTCTACTCCATAGGAAAACATTCTTTCACTTACTCCTCTACTCCATAGGAAAACATTCTTTCACTTACTCCTCTACTCCATAGGAAAACATTCTTTCACTTACTCACATACTCCATAGGAAAACATTCTTTCACTTACTCCTCTACTCCATAGGAAAACATTCTTTCACTTACTCCTCTACTCCATAGGAAAACATTCTTTCACTTACTCACATGCTCCATAGGAAAACATTCTTTCACTTACTCCTCTACTCCATAGGAAAACATTCTTTCACTTACTCACATACTCCATAGGAAAACATTCTTTCACTTACTCCTCTACTCCGTAGGAAAACATTCTTTCACTTACTCACATGCTCCACAGGAAAACATTCTTTCACTTACTCCTCTACTCCATAGGAAAACATTCTTTCACATACTCCATAGGAAAACATTCTTTCACTTACTCCTCTACTCCATAGGAAAACATTCTTTCACTTACTCACATGCTCCATAGGAAAACATTCTTTCACTTACTCCTCTACTCCATAGGAAAACATTCTTTCACTTACTCCTCTACTCCATAGGAAAACATTCTTTCACTTACTCCTCTACTCCATAGGAAAACATTCTTTCACTTACTCCTCTACTCCATAGGAAAACATTCTTTCACTTACTCCTCTACTCCATAGGAAAACATTCTTTCACTTACTCCTCTACTCCATAGGAAAACATTCTTTCACTTACTCCTCTACTCCATAGGAAAACATTCTTTCACTTACTCCTCTACTCCATAGGAAAACATTCTTTCACTTACTCACATACTCCATAGGAAAACATTCTTTCACTTACTCCTCTACTCCATAGGAAAACATTCTTTCACTTACTCCTCTACTCCATAGGAAAACATTCTTTCACTTACTCACATACTCCATAGGAAAACATTCTTTCACTTACTCCTCTACTCCATAGGAAAACATTCTTTCACTTACTCCTCTACTCCATAGGAAAACATTCTTTCACTTACTCACATGCTCCATAGGAAAACATTCTTTCACTTACTCCTCTACTCCATAGGAAAACATTCTTTCACTTACTCACATACTCCATAGGAAAACATTCTTTCACTTACTCCTCTACTCCGTAGGAAAACATTCTTTCACTTACTCACATGCTCCACAGGAAAACATTCTTTCACTTACTCCTCTACTCCATAGGAAAACATTCTTTCACTTACTCACATGCTCCATAGGAAAACATTCTTTCACTTACTCCTCTACTCCATAGGAAAACATTCTTTCACTTACTCCTCTACTCCATAGGAAAACATTCTTTCACTTACTCACATGCTCCATAGGGAAACAGACTGTCAACAAATCCACAATCGGCCTTCCTGTCCCATCTTTCAATAACCTTTTTTTTTAATCCCTTTGATGTTTGAATTACTTGTTGTTAATCAGAACTGACCTCACTGCACTCTAGGTAAACCCATGGGTGCTCAGTCTCCCTCAGCCAATGTCGAAGAGTATGAATGCTAATTGTACCTGTAGCACGCTGGTTGTACATATGATGGATGCATCCTCTCTCACGTCCATTTCTGCTAGTCCCAAGTTTGATGCCAAACGCCAACAGTCTCAGCCTTGTTGATTCATCCATTGCAGTGTCATTATCCAGCAGGCGATTATTAATAGCCCTTAGTATCTCTCTCTTATCCATGTCTGGTGTCCCCACTATGGGTGCCCGAGGCCAGTCTGTCAGCTCTCTCCTGCCGCAGCCATCTGTTATGAACTTTCCGAAGCATGACTTGAGAATCTGACAATATAACTGTCCTGGTTGATGGAGTTTCAGACAGCCACCTCAGTGCTGCAGTAACTGCCTCTACCTACATTCTCATGCTGGAGGTTGTCGTCATGTTGGCTCCACTCTGTTCAGCGACAACCCTGCCCTTTACTCTTGCAGAGAAGCCCCATCCTGATTTCTCACCACGCACTACAGACCCATCAGTGTATACAATGGCGTCAACATCCCCAGCATGATCACTTATCAGCTGATTGATCTCCAGCTCTGCTTTTCCATTGCCCCAAGATCTGCACTCTCTGCCAAAGCTAATGATGACCTGTTGGTAGTTTATCCAGTTCTCCCCTGACTTAATGCACTCTTCCCCTTAGGATACATTTTCAACACTGGTCACCTGACCGATCGTAGCCTCTGCCTGTGCCATCCCCCTCTTGATTCTTGCTCCTTTGATGTCAGCTACATTCTCATGTAGGGGGTGTCTTTTGTCGGTGGTTACCCGCATACATGCTTCTGCCTGGGCCATCGCATATCTAGATCTAATCGACAGCAATCCGAGCATGTATCTCATTGTCACAGCCCAAAACTAGTCGCATCCCTTCATTCTGAATGCGTTCCAGTCGTGAGTATTCCTGTTGAAGGGTATGAATGCTAATTGTGTATGTAACGCACTGGTTGTATACAAGACTGATGCATCCTCTTATACGTCAATCCCTGCTGGTCTTACGCAGGACCGTGGAGTCGGCCAAAAAAATTTCAGACTTCAACATCTTCGAAGTTCTATTCCAACGATAGTTCTTTTACTAGTCATATGGCATAAAATTATGAACTTATAATTATGATACAGGTGTGAATAAATGGAAGTATGGTATACATGTGAATAAATGGAAGTATGGTATACGTGTGAATAAATAGGAAGCATGGTACACGTGTGAATAAATGGAAGTATGGTACACGTGTGAATAAATGGAAGTATGATACATGTGTGAATAAATGGAAGTAAGGTACATGTGTGAATAAATGGAAGTATGGTACACGTGTGAATAAAGGTTACACTTTAAACTATTTATTCATTCATTAAAAATAAAATAATACGGGGGTTAAATGCTAAAAGTATTTTAAAATATGATCATTTTTATTTTAAATTTAATTGGTACTTGAGCTTAGTGAAGAGAACTGGGGGCACATATGACAGGGATAAAGAAGACAGGGCATGTAGCATCTCAAGTCACGTGCGTTTTCACAGTGTGACGTGCGTTTTCACAGTGTGACGTAAGATAAGTACAGCAAGTTTTATTCCCCCCTCTCCACACTGCGCAGTACCAGATTCCCTTTTTGAAGGCTGCTTGATGCATGCAATAATTATTGAGACAAAACTTGTAGCATATATAAATTATGTTCCATGTTAATTCATGGGTATTTGACTTACTTACTTAGTTGTTCCCTTCTACTGTGAGGTGTAGAGGTCATGTGTATTAGTAACAATTTAAATTTATTATTTCAAATGTATTCATTACAAAAAAAGAATGCAGGACCCTTCAATTTCGTTACAAGAGGACTGCACTCTATTTTAAATTTAAATATTTTTCATTTACAAAACGTACAACCGATCCTTGCTTTTTTCCAGCAGTTAATTTGATGAATTGCACAAATATATTATTAAATAAATGTGCACTATAATAAATATAACTAAACTAAATGCTGAGTGGATTATAACTTAATTAGTAGGCCTACATAATTAGTAAAATAATTTCCGTATGCTGACAATATGACTGCTTGAATAGGTCAATGTTCAGACACTCTACCTTGTTCAGCATCCGAAGAAAAATGTACTATAAGTCTACCTTTTTCGCGTTTATCAAATATATAAATTGGCTTGTTATTAGCAGACCCCCAGAGACAATGCAAATGTTGCACTATTTGAAATGCTATACCACGTATATGGTGTGGCAGTATCATATTTGATCATCCCGTCCGTGATTGGCTGACCTCAGAAGTCAAGGGAAGTGTGGCACAACCTGATGTAATGATAGAGCGATATTCACAAAATTTTTGCCCCTTCTAATTTAAACAGCAGAAGACATTTTTGGTTTTTGAACTCGCCATTTCAAAAGCTTCACAATGTACTTTTTACTTGCGTTGCTTAAAATGTGCTAAGCTAATAATAAACAAAATAATAAAAAGTCTAATTAAATTTGGAGACAGGATATTTTTTTAGACTCCGGCTGATGCCAAATTCCAACAGTCTTAGCCATCGATGATTCATCTATTGCAGTGTCAGTCTCTAACAGGCGATCAGCAACTGTCCTAAGTATCTCTCTCTTATCCAAATCCAGTGTCCCCACTATGGGTGTTCTCGAAGCTAGTCTGCCAGCTCTCTCATTGCTGCATGACTGGGACAGTAGACCCACACCAGTTCCTGAAGACTCAAGGCTTCTATGGATGTTTCCATTCAGGCCTAAGCTTTGACCTTACGAAGCATGGACCGAGAGTCTGACACAATAACTCAGGGCTGCAGAAACTGCCTCTACCTCCATTCTCATGCTGGAGGTTGTTGTCATGTAAGCTCCACTCTGTTAAGTGACAACCCTGCCCTTTATTCTCACAGAGAAGCCCCATCCTGACTTCTCACCATGCAGTACAGACCCATCAGTGGACACATTGGCATCATCATCCCCAGCATGATCACTGATCAGTTGATCATTCTTCAGCTCTGCTTTCCCATAGCCCAAAGCTCTGCACTCCCTACCAAGACTAATGATATCCTGCTGGTAGCTTGTCCAGTTCTCACCTGACTTGCTCCACTCTTCCCCTTTGGATGTTTTCAACTGTGGTCACTTGTCCAATCATAGCCTCTGTGTCATCCATGACATCCCTCTCTTTATTCTTGCTCCCTTAATGTCAGCTATGTTTCCATTTAGGGGTTGTCTTTTGTCAGTGGTTATCCACACATAGGCTTTTGCACAAGCCATTGCATATTTGGATCTAATCGACAGCAACCCGAGCACAAATCTCACTGTCAAAATGGGGATATCTTGCGTACAGCCCAAGACTACACGCATCCCTTAATTTTGAATGTGTTCCAGTTGTTCACATTGTGATACAGGCAGCATGAGTATTTCCAGTCCATATTCGATTACTGACATGACAAGCTGATGATACAGGAGAAACAGTAGTCTCTGCTCCAAGTGTGCAGCGGCCATTGTTTTCAAGACTGCCAGACCTCCCTTGCACGATAGCTCATGTTCGAACATTACTCCAAGATATTTAGCTAGTCTCACCTTTACATTTTCTGACCACTACGAGTAATGCCTGGAAGGTCTGTTTTCACTATGGAGTTGTTCAAGGGGCACCACATCACACACGCCTTGTTGGGATTGACCTTTGAGCTGTTTTCCTAGAACCATTTAGAAACTGCCTGTAGTATCTCATGCATGCTTTGGACTATTTCCTGTCATTTCAAGTTCTCAAGAAGAGTATGTCATCTGCAAGAAAGTTAATGTTTGTCCTGGCCCTGTTGGTTGAATGTTGGCTAATTTTGTTGTACAGATGTTAAACAGCACCGGTGATAGTGGAAACCCTGGGGTAGTCCCTGGTATATTGTGCATTGGTTCTGATGTCCATGTTCCCAAACAAAATGTAAATGAAGTCTCCATTTAGGCCACTGTTACCCCCCCCCTTGTTAGTTAATGGTTGACATCACATGACATTACACAGTCTATTAAGGCTGCAAAGTCCACACTGTTATAAGCATCTTCTAGGTCAACTGCCACCACAAGTCTTTTATCCTGGAATCCCTTGTACACATCATACACAAAAGTTCCAACATTAACCCCCATGTTGCATTCATGGGTATATAGCTACCCAGGGTATCAGAAAGGATGTGTGTGTTTTTGAGATGGCTCACTACTTGTCCTGTGACTTTCGAATTCCTCGCTTTGGACAACTTGGTCATGTTGTTACCTTTTTTGTCACTTAAAATTTTTACAGAACGGAGTAGCCAGCCAGATGCCCAACCCCCCTTACCACCTTCTTCAACATGGCTGATGCCTTACCACTACAGGCATAGTGTTACCACTCTCTGCTCCTTTCAGAGCGGCTCACCCACTCACATCCACACAATAACTGTACATCAAAGATGAAACAATCAAATACCAATGGGACTGAACTAGTACCTTAATTCATCTCATCTCAACCCATAACCCGTCATGGGTCGTAGGGGTGCCATGGTGGAAGCATCAGCAGACATGGTCCTCCACTGCTCTCTATTCTCAGCAATGCGTACAAGTGTGGAAAAACCGTGTCCTGCCCATTCTTTGATGTTATCAGCCCAGGATTTTCTTTGCCTTCCTCTTCTCTGTTTACCTTCGACTGTTCCCTGGAGGATCGTTTTCGAAAGGGAGTCATGACGAGTTACATGCCCAAACCAGGCAAGCTTTCGACGTTTCACTATTGACAAAAGTGGTTCTTGGTGGCCTGCATAGGTGTTTATCTTCTCTCTAACATAGACATTTGTTTTGTGCTCTTTATAGCAAATGCGCAAAATTCTTCTATAACATTTATGCTCGAAAGCCTGAATCCTTCGCTCCGTATCTGCAATGAGTGTCCAGCCCTCACACCCATACAAGAGAATAGATAATACAAGTGATTTGTATAATTTGATCTTCACAGGAAAACTGATGTTACTTTTCCAGATCACATTCAACCTTGTCATGGCAGCTGAGGCCATCTCAAGTCTTGTCTTGATTTCTTTACTTGATCTTCCATCACTACATATAGTGGACCCGAGATATTTAAAGGTGTTAACTTCTTCTAACGTTTGCCCATTTAACGTAATGTTGGTCGGAACATGTTTCTTATGGCTATTCACCAATATCTTGCTTTTTTCTATATTAATTTCCATCCCATATGTTCTTGTTACTTTCTCCAGTCTAGAGGTAAGGTCTTGAAGTTCTGATTCTGTTCCAGCTATCAGATCAATATCATCAGCAAAACGTAGATTACACAGAGGGCGGCCTCCAATCGATATGGTTGATTTATAATCGTAGAGAGCCTCCTGCATAATATGTTCTAGATATATATTAAAGAGCACTTGTGACAGGATACATCCCTGGCGAACTCCTACAGTTGTTTTGAAAAATTCTCCAATGTCGTTGTTTGCAAAAACAGCACTGCTTGCGTCCTTGTATAGTGCTTCAATGATATCTATGATGTTGGTATCAAAATTGAATTTTCTCATTATTTGCCATAAGCCTTCATGCCAGACTCGATCGAAGGCTTTTTTTTTTCAGTACCTTAATTAAAATACAGAAAATAACTACAAGTCAAACTTCCAATACAACAAATTGAAATCTAGTGTCGTTAGTTAAACATAAACATAACCATTTAGACCAACACAACGCACAGCAGTGACAGCACTCTTCACAGCAGGCAAGTTACAATCACTATGTCAAGTACTGTTTTCCTTCTATGTCTGCCACGTTTCCATACTCTTTTCAGCCACAGAAATGTATCCTTCAGTTATATCAGGACATATAGCTGTCACTCTTCTTCTATGGCCAAAGTGGAGCAGGATACCCAGCATCAACGCCCACACGGGGTGGATAGAGTACTTGCTATTGATAAGACTATTTACTGGCTGAGTACTTGGTATTGATAAAGCACTCCCATAATACTTGTATCATTAAGTGGGCGCTCCATATAAGGGAAACAAAAGTGCACATCCACAAATGGGTGCTTGTGCAGAACAGACGGTTTGAAAAGGCAGACATCAAAAGGATTAAAAATACATGGAAAAACACTGAATGGATGGCACAGGATGACTCGGCACAAATTTTTTGAAGGCTTATGCAAAGAAGGGAGCTGAGGAGGAATGAATGAAAGTGCACACCTGTGTGTCTGTACACATTTAACTGGGTGCATACCTTTGTAGGTAACTGTCACTCACTCAGTGATGATGTATAATACATTAACTAGCAGAAACCATATAACATACCTTACTACTTCAGAAAAATTGACAACCTTCACGTGTACAATATGACTACAGACAACTATACCGGTACTGGCAGCCTTTAATTTGCAGCCTATACCAAATCACAAGACTAGTCTCTAATACGTGTGGCTCATTACTAATGTTCAGTTTACTCAAACTTAACTTCTAGGATAACTCTCATCGCAAAAACCAACTCACACATTAAAAAAAACAGTATGTCTAGCCTATACCACTACCAGTCTGCTTCCTGCTTCTGCTTCGCTGGCATCCACTACACTTACCTTGTACACCCCATATTCACAATGAACATACCTCACATTCAGAGCATAAGACTTATTCAGAAATATTCACAAACTCAATAAAGTCTTATACAAGTTCTACACTCCAGATGTAACTCAGCTGAAACTATCACATGACTTAACACAATACTCACATGTCATATCAATATCAGCTATAATCGTCCAACCACCACCTTACCAACATACACAGGCGCGCACACACCCAGTGACAGGAACTCGTACACCATACCGAGTAACCAAGCCCACATCTTACTGGCAAAGCACCCACCATGCTGGATGCAAATGGTGTAGATAAATGCTCTTAAGTTAAATAGCTCATTGTATATTTGGTTTAATTGTTTTCTCTGTGCCTGCTTGTTGTTGTCACAATGACATGTCTTAGTGCTAACAATGGTACACTAGCTTCTTCCTGCAGTGCCATTATGTGATGTGTATAATCAGAACTGACAGCAGACGTTTGTTTGTCTGACCTCAATTGAAGAAAACAGTTGAACCTGGCTGTCACAGTGACTGATAATTTATTTTACCATTCCGTTCCATATGTTATTACTTTTTAATGTCCTGGTTTCCTCGTCATTTGTATTCTTCTTTTCTTTCATTTTTTCCCTTTCTCAGACCCCACCCACGGCTTGTTTACATTCTGGCCAGCTGCGGTCAGCTAACGATAACGTAATGTTATCTAAACGCACCTGTGGTTCGTTTGACCAGAGAAACATTCCTCTGGTCGCTTTAAGTGTTTGATCACGATACGAGAGGCTCTTTGAAGGAAACCCGCTAGCCTAATAAAGTTGGTAGCGAGATTAAAAGGGGAGATAACGACTCACGTTCGTTCTGAGAGATTTGTTGTGGCCCCTGACCATAATATTATGCATTTGTCTACCTGGGGAATCTTCTGGCGGCTGTTGTCTCTGATGTGGTCTCTAGAATGGCATTTGTCTTACTCCTTGTTACGTTGCACGCCGATACATCTGTAGAAACAAGCCATGCCAGGTGTTTATTGGTAAACTATAAGAGTAGAAGGGTTAATAAGTCTAACACACTCGTGAATATTTTCCTGGCCCGAGATGGACCATCATGAGATAAGGCAGACTTTAACACAGAACTAAATGTTAAGGCCTATCTCTAGTCATTTTTCGGGGTGAGTTGACATGTCTTATTAATATATAAATATTCATGTTAGCTTTTTATATATCTGATAGGAAGGTGACTTGAATTCATTTCTGAGGACTTCTCCTAGTAATTTAGTTCAGTGATAATGTAGCGCTGTCTACGGCCTTAGTTAAGTGGTGCTTAAACTGTTACGGTTTATAACGGGAAATGATAAACTTACAATAACAGATACTAGGCGTAGAATCAGTTCATACAATGCTTACCATTGGGTTAAGAGTCAGCAAAATTAACTGTCATTTCTGCAAGATAAGGTCAGAGGTGTGGATCGTTCACTTAACACTGAATTATAGGAGAAAGTCACTTATTCCTTTTTGGTAGAGATTTCTAGTGGCAAGGGAGAATCATTTTATGCTTACTTGTGTGGCTAGGCACTAGTCTATAACTTTCACAGAAAGCAGTCACCAGGCATAGATATAATTATATCTTATGATTCAGCCACAGCTGTATTATTATAGCAAGAACATTGCATTTTCTATGTACTCATTTTGTGGAATGTTAATATATTTCCCCAAGGGGACATATGATTTATTTGTGTAATGTCACATGCTGTAATCTGTTTATGTAATTCATTAAATGTTGTAAGATAAATAAGCATATTCATTCAACTGTAACTACAAGGTTAGGTTTCCTGTATGTTTAGTTGGAAGAAGAGGAGTAGATTGTTGCTGTCAGAACGATTACTGACAGGTACATGGGTGTACAAAAGATATTAAGCCTATGCGGGCACATGCTATAATTGATAGAGCATAACTGGTTAAAAAACATAAGAGTGATTTTGTTGTTGCTTGATGTAAAGGGTGTCTTTTTTTTGGGTCTCAGTTTCAGGGATACCGAATTGCTCGAGTCAAGTCTCCAGTCAGGCGAAGAATGTCATATACTCTTTGTTCTAGAGGGATTCTGAATACAGCTAGCAATCACGAGTCGTCAACCCCATTCCTGACCCAGAAAACCCTTTGTCAACGCCAAGTTAAGCTCACGCAGTGCAACGAGCCAACGCTAAATCTGAAATCATCTAAGGCAGTAGTAGTTCTCTACTCGCCTATTGGATTACCAGTCAGAGCATTGCGGCTTCCAGAATATCAAAACCGCCCAGCATGTCTATAGCAGAAGCTGATATCACCCGCCTTTGTGTGCCTAAACGGGGCACTCAGCCAAACCACAGCCAAACCAGTTTAAACCGGATTTAATGCCAAGCAAGCAATAGCGCCGGATAAGAGCGCCTGGTTCTCTTCGCCCCCAAATAACTTCGTCTGGTGTAGTTCTGGGTTATGAAAACCTCGCACTTATGAGCGTCTTCCAGCCCCCTCACGCAATTAGAGGTCACCAACGTTTAGCACCACCGAGGAAAGTTTTGTAGGCTTATTCCCTCACCTTGAAGGATCTACATGTAAGTCACTTTTCTGGAGCTAGCACCTTTGGTCCCACGAAAGCGGACAGGCTGTCGCTCAGTTTGTTTATTTGGTCAGCAGAAGATAAACAGCGTCTTCCAGCCCCTCACGCAATTAGAGGTCACCAACGTTTAGCACCACCAAGGAAAGTTTTGTAGGCTTATTCCCTCACCTTGAAGGATCTACATGTAAGACACTTTTCTGGAGCTAGCGCCTTTGGTCCCATGAAAGCGGACAGGCTGTCGCTCAGTTTGTTTATTTGGTCAGCAGGAGAGATAGACAGCGTCTTCCAGCCCCTCACACAATTAGAGGTCACCAACGTTTAGCACCACCAAGGAAAGTTTTGTAGGCTTATTCCCTCACCTTGAAGGATCTACATGTAAGACACTTTTCTGGAGCTAGCACCTTTGGTCCCACGAAAGCGGACAGGCTGTCGCTCAGTTTGTTTATTTGGTCAGCAGAAGATACACAGCGTCTTCCAGCCCCTCACGCAATTAGAGGTCACCAACGTTTAGCACCACCAAGGAAAGTTTTGTAGGCTTATTCCCTCACCTTGAAGGATCTACATGTAAGACACTTTTCTGGAGCTAGCACCTTTGGTCCCACGAAAGCGGACAGGCTGTCGCTCAGTTTGTTTATTTGGTCAGCAGAAGATAAACAGCGTCTTCCAGCCCCTCACGCAATTAGAGGTCACCAACGTTTAGCACCAACAAGGAAAGTTTTGTAGGCTTATTCCCTCACCTTGAAGGATCTACATGTAAGACACTTTTCTGGAGCTGGCACATTTGGTCCCACGAAAGCGGACAGACTGACACGCAGTTTTATTCATTTGGTAAACCAGAGGTAAATAGAGTCTTCCAGCCCACCTCATGCAATTAGAGGTCACCAATGATAGCACCAACAAGGAAAGTTTTGTAGGCTTATTCCCTCGCCTTGAAGGATCTACATGTAAGACACTTTTCTGGTACTATTACATTTGGTCCCACGAAAGCAGACGGACTGACACTCAGTTTATTCATTTCTCTGTGTTCTACAGGTTTTATGATCGGTTGTGTGTGTGTGTTGTTGGTGTATTTGGAATATTTTGATTATTGATGATTATTGATGAGTATTATGCTGTGTATGATGAGATGCATTATTTTCCATGCTTTTCTTCTTTAATAAAGTTTACATATTTATTAACTCTTTCAGTCCCAAGCAAAAAAAGTGGGTTTGGCCCAAGCAAAAATGGCCACCCCAGTGCGTTTTTATTGTTGTTGTTTGGAAATAATTTTTTTTTAATGTTCATATGCATAAATAACTTTGTTGTTGTATATGAAACTGAAGGTAATTGGATGTACTTTACTCTTGTGCTACAAGTATAAAAGCTTTCATTGAAAAATGATTAGTTATTCAAGGTAAAATGGAGGATATGCACTTAAAAAAAATGATTAGTTATTCAAGGTAAAATGGAGGATATGCGCTTAAAAAAATCGCTTTAAAAATCTAAAATAAATATCTCAAAACAGAAACACGTTCACTCTTAAACACGTGCGGTATTTAAAAGAATGTACTTGCTGTCGGAAATGACGTTTTGGGTGGTTTGTGTTAGAAACAGTCTCAAACAGAGGCACATATACTAAAGGCTTTTTAAAGTCGATTGGGCCAAGCGCGTCTAACCCCTGAGCCTTTATAAAGTCGATTGGGACTTAAAGAGTTAATGCGCTGTTCACGACCCTTCCATCCATAATTAACTTGTTTTAGCTCTTTACTATAATCTCTATGTTTGACAAGAGAAAAGAGTGAGAGCAGGAGGTGCTTAGACAGTATAAGTGAGTTGAGGGCTTGGAGAGAGTAATAACTTTAATAAATCTTCTTCCAGGTTGTCTCAAGTCGATCTCCTATTACACTTTATCTATGTGTAATCTATAACTCTGTCAGTCCACTATCCCTTGTCGATTTCACTACTATTGTCCAACTCGACAAATACTCTACACTTTACTCAACCACGACACTGGCTTTGAAATAGCTTGACTTTGAATCATTACGCCCATGTCCTATGTATCTACAGGACAAGAAAAATGTACTGAATAAATAATATAACACATGTTCCCGATTGTGATGAAATTTTCAGTGATGTGTGAGTTTATGCAAGTCGACAATTCTAGTTTGAAAACAATATCCAGTTAAACTTTTTTGTGTTACTTTCCAAACCAGCCATGCCATTCAACATCAATTTTCATAACTCCATTTTAGATGCAAAAGAAAAACTTGACAACAACAAATACTCCAACCTCCCCCTTGTTCATAAATGACACAACAGTACAACAGGTAATGATTAATACCAACACAACAGTACAACAGGTAATGATTAATACCAACACAAAAGGCAATGGTTAAGCCAATGACACAGCTACTAACGCAAGAGGAAGATGGACTGCTCACACATCTCACTAGAGCAAAGCTCACAACAGCACATGATGTTATAAAATGCAAATTTGGAAAGCTTAAAGCAAAACCAATACCTTTTACACGCTTGATGAGACAAGTTGTCAAAAAGCTTACAGACAGCTGTGAACTTGGAGGTCCCATAAGTCTGAGCCATGTCTGTAAGGCATTAACATTGAAAACCTGAAAATGTCCTGAATTTCTGATCACACTGGAGAAGAGACATGGTGGAGCTCTCAATCTTTCTAATGATATAGATATCTGGGAAAGTAGGTGAAGATTTAAGAATAACCGTGTCTTGAGATAATTTTATCATGGATACAGGCATCCTGCCGAGATGCAACGCTGAGCATTTGTGAGAACATGGGCAGAATGTAGCCAGCATACCTTTATAGATCATGTCCTGCCCTCGTGTGTTACCAGGGCCCAAAAGAGGTGCAAAGAGCAGTAAGGTGACTAAGAATGGTTGGACATGGGACCAACGATCCAGTCCTGCAGAAAATTCAGCCCTCCCTTAAAAAAAAAAAAAAAAGACAAACCTTCAGCTTAAATATTATGACAGTCCAGCTAGTGTACGGCTATGATACTTGAACAACAACAAAACTTCAACTCAAATATTATGGCAGTCTAGCTAGTGTATGGATGTGCTACTTAAACAACAACAAATCTTCAACTCAAATATTATGGCAGTCTAGCTAGTGTATGGCTGTGCTACTTGAACAACAACTCCAAATCTTCAACTCAGATATTATGGCAGTCTAGCTAGTGTATAGCTGTGCTACTTGAACAACAAATCTTCAACTCAAATATTATGACTGTCTAGCGAGTGTATGGAGGTACAGATTAAAATGGTGTGACAAGATGACCAATGTCAAATTGATGACGTGAACCAGACAGGTGCAGGTGGAACAAGTGATGAGAAGGTGTTGACATTGGATAAGACACATATTAAGGAAACCTGATCAGAGCAGTACAAGGCAGCCCTTGTTAAGGAATCCCCAGGGTAAGAGACGAGACTAAATTTTGTCATAAATGAAGAAAAAAATGTCATGTTGAACCTCTGATGGAGGCTGAAATGAAGCACAGTGGGCCATCTGTTCAACAGAGCCTTAATTCTTAAAGGACGAGAGGCCTGTATTTGGGGCCGATGTTTCTAGGCGTTGAAGATGGGAGACCAGTTTTCCATGCCAGGACATTTGAACTAAGTTTTTGTTTCATTTCTTCCCAGTTAGAATTTTTAGATGACTAAGAAGCGGAAGTATAGCCTTTTGTTTTCATTATTCAAAAGTGGGAAAGCCAGCATGTGATCTTGAGTATTTTAAACACGATAAAATCTACTACCTCGCAGTCAATTTGATCAAAGTTGTGTTACCTATTTTCGATGGCGTCTAGTTCATCTTCACACAAGTGATATGCTCATCTTAGTGCGCAGCAGGCTCTTAGTTTGATAGAAAATTTGAGCGAAGATGGGAGGCCATCAGCCGTACAGACTTTAGTGTTAGTTCTAGGTCAGCTTTTAGCAATGTGGATTCTGATCATGAAGGTGTTATGTCAGGAAGAATGGGCATGATTCCATCACCTACCATTGATTCTTCAGCATCAACCCCAGTAAGACCTAATTTAGTTTTACAAGAAGGGGCAAGGTGAAATCAGGAGTATGCCAGCAATGGAGAATGGCACAAGGCAAATGTGGGTGCATTAACAAGGAATAGTTTTAGATTCCAACCCAAAGATGGAAGAATCAGCACATTTGAATGAATCATCTACTCCAATCCAGTGTTTTGAAAGCTTTGTAACATCAGCTAAAAGGGAGGAAATTTTAAAAAGCATAAACTGTTTTGCAGAAAGTGAAGTGCAGAAACATACTTCACTGTAACAGTCATGAAGTACTAGGTGGAACCCAATAATTGGTTATGAGCTGCTAAAAGTTTTTTTCTCTGCAACAAGCAATGGGTGTCGACAAAAGGCCACGTATAAAAGGTTATTTCTCACCACAGATTTATGTCTACGTTGTAAACTGTGTTGCATATTTGTCAGCCTCTTGCAGAAGGAAAAAGCAAGACAGCCCTTCGTTCAAATGCTATGCTCTAAATTTGTTGTGGCATACACTCTGAACCAAGATGTAGCTATTGACGAGATGACCATAGGGTGGAAAGAGCGGTGGAAATATAAGCAATACAGTGCAAAAAAGCCACACAAATACCACGTTAAAAGTTTTGTCTTGTTGACAGTCAAACAGGTTATATGCTGAATTTACTGACATATTTTGGATCAGATACCTCCTATGATCCTTCAATCAAAAGGGACTCTGCTGGTGCCAACTGAGCAAACATTTTTGGAACACTTTTGTCATCTCGGAACTGGCTATCACATTTATGCTGAAAGAAGGTATACTACAAAATTGCTAGTAAGTGAAATGATTAAATGGAAGCAATATTACACTGGAACACTTCTAGTTGGCTTCCATCAGCAGCTGAGGTCTTTGAACCTCAAGTATAGGGAGACTAAGTATTATATAGATTCGGAGCAAAGGATGATAATTGCTGCTTGGAAGGACAAATAAAGCCAAAAAAAAATGTCACAATTGTTACCACAAATGGGTCTGCTGTGCCTGTCATGGTGAAAGGAAAGGAGAAACCTCTTATCATTCATGAATATAACCATAAAATGAATAGTTGCGGCAAGGCTGATCATAGGGTATAATGGCTTTTTCAACAGAAAATTCTTGAAGTGGTGGAAGATTTTCTTTTGGATATTAGAAATAGCTACCTGTAACACATACATTTTATACAAAATGACAAGACCAGCTGAGTTAGAAAGTCGCAGCTTACACTAAAGCTGTTCAAGCAAACACTGATCACAGAATTATGTGCCTCGGCTGCATCCTTAATGCCTGAAATCAGCCACATGCAAAATCCACCAAGGCCAAGTAAATTTTCAGATAACCCATTGGACAGTCTGGAGGGTGCAAAACAAATAATGCAAAAAAGCACTAATTTCAGGAAGTGCAAAGTTTGCAGCAAACCTGACGACAGGAAAAGGATAAACTATTATTGTGCAGGATGCACTGGCCACCCCACATGTGCACAGAGATGAATGTTTTCTAAGTGGGGCACACTCACCCCACATGTGCACAGAGATGAATGTTTTCTAAGTGGCACACTCACCCCACATGTGCACAGAGATGAATGTTTTCTAAGTGGCACACTCACCCCACATGTGCACAGAGATGAATGTTTTCTAAGTGGCACACTAAACCCTCATGTGCACAGAGATGAATGTTTTCTAAGTGGCACACTCACCCCACATGTGCACAGAGATGAATGTTTTCTAAGTGGCACACTCACCCCACATGTGCACAGAGATGAATGTTTTCTAAGTGGCACACTCACCCCATATGTGCACAGAGATGAATGTTTTCTAAGTTGTAAATATCTCTCTAATTGTGTGTTGTTGTTTAACTAGGGCAGCTGAGCTTCTCGCTCTTTTGCTACCAATACCAAGTTAAAGACTCCTTGGTATTATCTACACTGGAGATCTAAGCTTTTCCTGTGGCTTTTCTGCCATTAAGAAACGTGTTGAGTTGAAGTAATGAGCTCCAGTTTCTCCAGCTTGGCTTGCATTTAAAGGATCGTCACATCTGGTCCCAAGCTAGGAGTAAGAAGAACGTGGCATACTGTGCATTCCCCTCTCCAACTATGCAGAGCTAAAATACTGTACTCTGGTTCTAAGCTCTCCCAAGGAATTGTCACGTCCTGCACAGAGCCACTTCTCAGCTTCCCCTGACTATCACTGGGTCCACATTTCGATCCTTCAGTATGCAGTCAACTATGTCAAAGCCACAAAATCACATAGAGGGCTCAAGTGACTTCTCCAAGCTTCATGTGCAATGCTAGGATCTCAACATGTTTCACCACAGGGGGATCCCTGGTGCAGAAAAAAGGCTGTCAGTGGCGACAGGACAATTCTCAAGTAACTTCAGAGCAGAGGCCTTGAAAACTGCAGCAGAGGTTATATTGACAGAAGAAAGCACAGAGAGACAAGTTGCTTTTTTTACTGATGCACAGTCAGTAATTGCAACGATGAAAAGCCAAAATAATACAGACCTGGATGATCTCAGAATAGTGCTCCACAAATTTTGTCAACGATTCAAAAGTGTTGTGATCCAATGGATCCCATCTCATTGTAACATCACCGGCAATGAAGAGGCTGACAGAATGGCAAAAGAAGGTTCACATCTACCTCAGCCTGATGCAAGCATAACTTTTGAGGAGGCAAAGAGTTTTATCAGAATCAGATACAGAAACAAATGGAATGTAGAACATCCAGGGCACACACAGAATGATGCTTACTACCAGCTCCACAGAAGAGAACAAGTGGTGTTCTTCAGACTCTGCACTGGCCACAACAGATTGAGATACCATCTATTCAACAAGCTAAAGATAGGAACTACCGATCAGTGTTACTGTGGCACTGATAAAATGACTGCTGAACATCTGCTTCAAAGTTGCCCCTTATATGTGGTACAGAGAAAGTGCATATGGCCGACGCCAGCTCCTTTCGTGGAAAAGCTTTACGGGGATTCAAATAGCCTCAAACCGACTACTGCTTTCTTTGAGAACATTCAAGTGGACGTCTGAGAGTGTACGATGAAGAAGATTAGTGAGAACAGTTCAGCATGCAGCACATTCTGTTTTTTTTTTTTTTTAAAGTATTTGTAAGTTTGTGACAATAGTGTATTTCCTTTTCTGGATGCCAAATGAAAAGTAGTTTGATTTCCCTTTAGCAGTGTTTCGCCCATTTACCCAAAATTTTTCAAAAACTTTGAAAGAACCGACCCTTAAATGGTAACACTATTATGAAAAATCTGAGTGGTAGAAAATCCCTTGAGTAAAACATGGGAAAACCCCTACGAGAGAACAGAGGCCAAAGCAAGAAGAAAACTTGCCATACTGAGGAAAATAGCTGGATCAAGTTGGGGAGCTAATGAAACAACGCTAAAGAAAGTTTATACAGGTGCAATAAGACCAATATTAGAGTACGGATCAGCAGCATGGTCTACAGCAGCCAAATCACACCTACAAGCCTTGGATAAGGTACAAAATCAAGTGCTTCGGTTGATCACGGGTGCCATGAAGACCACACCAATAAACGAAATGGACAAAAATCACAGGCATTCCACCTTTATTCTACAGACAAGACACTAAGACTCTGATCCATGCAGAAAAGTACAAGAACATGCCAGCACATCCAATGAAAACTAGATTTAGAGATTTAGCCAGTGGGAGGTTGAAGAGAAGCAGTTTTGTGCATCGTCCAAAAAACTAATTAGAACATACAAGGATGAACTACCAGACAATCACTAAGGAAATAATTCCCACACTCCTCCCAACCCCATGGGAACAACATCAAAATTTCAGCATTAAGACCTCCATAACTACCACCTGCCCCATGGGAGAGCTAAATACTCTCCAAAGGAAAACAGCAGCATGTGACATGATTGAAGAACTATACCCCAGAGAAGCATGGATCCAAGTATATACTGATGGATCTGCAACCAGAGCAGTAAAGAATGGAGGCGCAGGAGTTTATGTGGTCTATCCAGACAAAGAATCCACCTGTTCACCTACTGGAATATTCTGTTCAAACTACTCTGCTGAAGTTACAGGCCTTGGGCATTGCTGCAGGAATAATAAATAACACAATAAGCCAATGTCAGCAGGTTGTATTCCTTACCGATACAATGTCAGTTCTGCAAGCCCTCAACAGTGATAAACTGCCAGAGTTAAATAAAGCCCTATGTGAAGTAAATATCAAAAGAAGGGTAGTGCTACAGTGGATACCATCACACTGTGGCATACCAGGAAATGAGAGAGCAGATACGTTAGCAAAAGAGGGAGCAACACGGGAACAAAAAGAACAAACAATTACCTTCCAGGAAGAGAAGACCCTTATCAAGGCCATCAGGAAAATTGATCAACAAAGAGACAACTATCACTATCTTGATCAAGCAAAACAGACTGAAAAGTCACTTATACAGACTGAGATTGGTCCCATCACCCCTATGTACGTGTGGACAAGCAGCACAGACAGCCGAACATATCCTGCCACATGCTTAGTCAATTGCGGACTGAACATTGGCCCACAGAGAGGCACATCCACACAAAGCTGTTTGGGAGTCTTGACGAACTTTCAACCACAGCAACGTACATCCAGAGAACCGGACTTCTTGTGTAGACATTACTAAACAACAGCGAACGAGAAGAAGACCCAAAATTTTACAAAAACTTTGAAAGAACCGACCCTTAAATGGAAACACTATATGAAAAATCTGAGTGGTAGAAAATTCCTTGAGTAAAACATGGGAAAACCCCCTACGTCCTTTAAGAATTAAAAAAAAAGAATGCAGAGAGTCCCAACTAAGATGGTTTGGCCATGTCTGCAGAATGGGAGAAGATCAGCTACCACGACAAGCATGGGAAACAAAGAGCTAGGGATCCAGACCCCCAGAGTCCACTGGGAGGACAACATTAGACAATCTCTGAATGGAACCAGGCAAGGAGGAAGACAGCCGATAGGATAGTCTGGCGCTCTCTCTTCCAAACCTCTACACCTCATGGTAGAAGGGGAATGACTAAGTAAGTAAGAATTCAGAGATGCAGTAAAATGGGGTAGGGGGCCTAAGGGTTAGGGATAATCCCGCAATGATCGTCGCCGAATATTCCACAATGAATATGTGTTTAGACCAGTGGCGTACTAAGGGGGGTCCGCCCCGGGTGACAGCCAGGAAGGGGGTACCACCGGACACTATTAATATAGTACTCAGGCTATTGTTAAAATGTTACTTAATAGTGTGTTTATTTATTGGGGAATGGGGGTATCACAGGTAACATCCGCCCTGGTGCCAAGTACTTTAGGGACGCCTCTGGTTTAGACTTAGGGTTAGGTTAACTCTTCTTCTTCTTCTTCGATCCTTAACCACCGACCGTCAAAGCAGTCAGTGGCCATCACGCCTAGTGGCATCTTGTAGGGCAACAACAAATTGATTCCACTTTGCACGGTCGGTGGCCATCCTTCATACAGTGCCCCAACTCTGGTTCATTCTTTGCATCTCAGCCTCCACAGTCCTCCGCCAAGTTGTTTTTGGTCGGCCTCTCTTTCGCTTTCCTTCAGGGGTCCAAAGCATAGCTGTTCTTGTGATGGCATCGGGGTCTCTTCTGAGGACATGACCAACCCAGCTCCAGCGTCTGCCAGCTATGATGGTATGCATGTCCTCTTGCTTGCTACGAGTAAGCAGATCTTGGTTGGTGATGGTATTCGGCCAAAAGATTCGGTGAATTTTTCTTAGGCATGTTGTGTGAAAAGAGGACAATTTTGACATTTCCTTCTCTGTGACTCTCCAGCATTCCGCACCATAGAGAAGCACAGAAAGCACGCAACTCTGGTATAATCTTAATTTTGTGCTTGTGCTGTATTGGGAGGACTTCCAGATGTTATTTAGGCTAAAGAAGGCTGTTCTTGCCTTATTCATTCTGATGTTGATGTCTTTGCCTGCCCCACCGTCTGGTGTTACTATGCTTCCTAGGTATGTGAAGGTATCTGTCTGTACCAGTTGCTGATTCCTTACTGATATGGGCTCAGGGTTGCTCACATTGAGCGTCATGACCTCAGACTTCTTTAAATTGATGTTCAAGCCCACCTGCTGGCTAAATTTATTAAGTCTATCCGTTTTTCCTGGATGTGTTGATGTGAATGTGCCAGCAGTGCAATGTCATCTGCATATTCCAGATCTTCCAATGTTGAAAATGTAGTCCATCTTATTCCTCTTGGACTGCCCTCTGTTGTCTGGCGCATCACCCAGTCTATGACTGTTAAAAAATAGAGTGGTTGATAAGGGGCATCCCTGTCGTACTCCTGTCTTCACCTCGAAGGTTAGGTTGCTCTGCCCAACACTACACGTAAAGTTGGCATAGAGGCTTTTTATGATTGACACTATGCAGCTTGGAATTCCATAAGCCCTCAGTATTTTCCATAAACTGTCCCTATGTATGCTGTCAAAAGCCTTTTCATCAACAAAATTTATGTAAAGCTGTCTTTGCCATTCTGAGCACTGCTCTATAATGTTCCTGAGAGTGAATATATGGTCTACACATCTTCTGTTCTTTCTAAATCCTGCTTGTTCTTTCCTCAGTTTGTAGTCTACTGCCTTTGAAATTCTCTGTATAATTATCCTGCCTAGTATTTTGCTGGGAACTGAGAGAAGAGTGATTCCTCTCCAATTATTGCAGTCTGAAAGATCTCCCTTCTTGGGCAATTTGACAATTATTCCTTTGTTCCACTCTGATGGTGTTGTCCCCGTTTTCCACACTTGTGCAAATAGTGGTTCTAATAGTTCTGCTGCTAGCTCAGGGTCTGTCTTAAATAGCTCTGCATTTAAGTTATCATGGCCCGGAGCTTTACCGTTCTTTAACCCTTTGATTGCTGTGATGATTTCTTCTTTTCGTGGAATGTCTGTATTTACATCTAGATCGTTTTCAGCCTCAGGAACATTCAATAGTGTCTCTGGTATTTCCTTGTTCAGAGTTTCTCTGAAGTGCTCTGCCCATCTTGTTTCCTGTCCCTCTACTGTCTTGATGAGATTTCCTTCCTTATCTCTTACTAATGTAATATTGTTTGCACCTTGTTTTCCGCTGATGAATTTAGTTATTTTGTATACTGTGCTTTGTTCATTTCTCAGTGCTGCCTCTTCTGCCTGTTTTGCAAGATCGTCTAGGAAATTCCTTTTGCTGGCTCGGGTTTGGCGTTTAACTTCCCTGTCCAGTTGACTGTACTGTTCGCTATATAGTTGCTTTAACCTGGGGGACTTCGCTTCTGTTTTCTTTCTTTTCATTTCCTTTCTCATCTTTATGGTGTTTAGTGTTTCTGGTGTTATCCAGTCTTGCTTCTTCCTTTCCTGGAATCCCAAGCATGATTTGCTACTTTCCTTATATATTGTTGAAATGGTGTTGAAATGCTGGTCTATATCATCAGTCAATGTCTTTTCCTGGTTTTTGGCAAATTGATATCGTTTCTTAATGTCGGCCGCAAAAGCTTTTCTGGTAAGGGGGTCCTTCAATTTGCTGATGTCAAACCTTTTCTGTGTAGTTACAGTTGGTCCAGCCCTTCTTAGTTTCACTTTCAGTTTTGCTACTACTAAATGGTGATCGCTTCCCACATCTGCACCTCTTCTTACCTTCACATCTTGTAATGCATGTCTCCATCTACCGTTAACCATGATGTGGTCTATCTGGTTTCTGTCCCGACCATTTGGTGATTCCCATGTTAACTTGTGAATTTCCTTATGTGGGAAAAGTGTTCCTCCAATGACCAGGTTGTTAATGCTACAGAAACTTATTAGCTTATCCCCATTTTCGTTTGCTATTCCGCTGCCGCATTTCCCCATTGTTCTTTCATTATATGTATTGTGTGTACCAACTTTCGCATTGAGGTCTCCCATTACTATAACAAGATCATATCTAGATGTGTCCTCCATTTCTTTCTGCAGTTGTTGATAGAATTCATCCTTGACCTCCTCATCGCTATCATTCGTTGGTGCGTAGCATTGTATTATTGTAGTGTTGGTGAATCTCCCTCTCAATCTCAATCGTATCAGTCTGTTGTTGATGGGTTTCCATTCCAGTAATGTCCTTTCTATCCCTTTCTGTAGAATAACGGCTACGCCTTCACTGTGCTGTCCATCCTCTCTTCCAGAGTAAAGCACTGTTTCTCCTGTTGCTGTTTTAACTTTTCCTGCCCCTGTCCATCTGCTCTCGCTTATCCCCAGGATGTGTAACCTATAGTTTCTCATTTCTGCCGTGACCTGTCTTAGTTTACCTGTCTCGTACATTGTCCTGACATTCCAAAATCCTATTCTTGTATCCTGTTTTGCGGTCAGGACATCCGTTTTCATGTCAGTGGCTTCCTTTCGGCTTTCACCACTGACAGTCATACGAGCCACAGACTCCGAATGTCCATCCCGCAGCAAAGTTTGTTCATTTGATGTTGTTTCCGTAACTTCATTATTTTTTTTACATAGACAGGGGTGTCAGCCCTATGCTAAAACCCCCAACCTGGAGGACCAGGGTACCAGCTTTTGTCTGACCCCTACCCACACAGACCAGTCCAGCTTGGTTGAACCTACCAGGAGTAAAACTCCCACTGGCATAGCTCTGGGGATTGTCAGGGTACCATTGATGGCAGTAGGTTAACTCTAAAATACACATATTCACTGCGGAATATTCGGCGACAGTCATTACGGGATTACTGGAAAACCCCTACGTACTTTAAGAATTAAGAAAACAAAAGAATTCAGAGACGCAGTAAAATGGGGTAGGGGTCCTAAGGGTAAGGTATCCTTAACACTCTTCAGACCGGAAATATAAAAAATCGTTCCAAACGGAACGATGACTTTTGAAGTAAAAAAAGCACATTTATTTTTTAATTTTGACTTCAAATCTATGTTTTATATTAAGAATACATGTTAAAAATTATATTTGTGCTAAAAAATATACAGCTTTCACTTATTTTGACTTTGAAATTACACGCAGAAAAACGTAAACACCGCATTTGTCCGTCCGCCATTTTGGATACTTTCCGATCAACTCGACTTAATAGGTCGTAAACAAAATGCAGTCTGAAAATGACTACAATGCATCTAGTGATGTAGATTCCTGTTCTGATGATTATTCAGAGGATTTGGAAACTTCTCAGAACAACTCAGATCACTAGCCGTACATGCAAAGGTAATGTTACTTTGTTAACGAAATGATAACAGCTGATTTTGAAAAGTAGTAAAACAGTCATTTTAGTGGGCTATTGTAGTCAGTATAGCTGCTTTCTGTTTGTTTTTGAAAAAAAGAAACAAATATTTCACCTTCAGAGGTAAGAACAGAGAAAATACAAAGCAGTTTTTGAGACCCATTGACTTCTTCAAACTGTAATGTTATGAAAGAATGGTTATAAGAAAAGGGTGTTTTCTTTTTGACAGTATATTAGAGACAAGCCAACAAAATGGGGGAATGAAGTTATGGGTTCTTGCTGATGCTGTTAGTGGATATACTTTGATGTTTATTTAGGTAGGATCACTGCAAATGGACCATTTGGTTTAGCTTATACTGTAGTTAGTTATGAATCTTATGAAATCTTTGGTGAGTCAAGGATATAGGGTTTATTTTGATAGTTTGTATACATCCAATCAGTTACTGAAGGACTTGTGAAGTTAGGGGATTGGAGCTTGTGGCACATTTCTTAGAAACAGAAAGAGATTTCCAGCTGCACTTTCAAATATAAAGGAATTTGAAAAAAAAAAATAGTATCAGAGGTGCAGTGAGGTGGGTTAGAGATAAAGAATTACTAGCACTGCAGTGGAGAGGTAACAAAATTATAACACTGGTTTCAAGTATTTACAATGCAAATGGCCATAGGTTCGCTACGCGTAGAACTAAGGTTAATTGGAATTTTCAAGAACTTAATGTTAGACAGCCAAATCTTGTAAGGGATTACAATATATACATGAAAGTAATGGACAAGAGTGACCAGCCAAGTACAATGTTTTGAGAAAGACCAATAAATATTGGAAAACTCTTTTTTTCACTTTCTGGATATTGTTATGGTAGATGCTTACATTTTATTTCAAGACTAGCAGAAAAAAACACCCAGATGTGGAAGACCAGCTAGATATGGTCAGCTAGATTTTACAGAAGAACTAATCCGGAATTGGGGAACATAAGTTTGTATGATGATGCACTACTCGCTGCAAAGCCACCAGTTTTTTCTCGGCACACCATGGACCCCAAGTTTACAGAGACAAAAAGAAATTGTAAGCTTTGATATCAGATTGTAAAGATTGAAAGAAAAACAAAAGTTAAATGTAAAGTTTGTGATATTTTGTTTTAATGTTTTCATGCAGGATATCAGGGGCTTATTGCTACAGCAGTGAGCAACACAGAAGAACGACCTGATGACTTGGAAACCCTCTGGAATAAATTCAAGGATATCATAAAGACAGCTGCTGCAGAAGCATGCGGTGAAGTCCGACTTGGGAACCAGAGAAAGAGGACACCTTGGTGGACAGAGGAAGTCAAAGAGAAAATAAGAGAGAAGAAAATGGCATGGAAACAATACTTAAGAGCTAAAAACACAACAGGACAAATGGAAAAATATAGAGAATATGTGATACTCAGAACAGAAGCAAAGAACAAAGTGCTAGCAGCAAAACAGAAGTCCTGGGAAGAATTTGGAGAAAAGCTAGAAAAAGATGCACAAGAAAACCAGAAATTGTTCTATAAGACCCTAAAGAACATGAGGAAGGAAAAAACAATGCCCTCTCAAATTTATAAAGGACAAGCAAGGCAAATTGCTTACTGCCCCGAAGGAAGTAATGGAAAGATGGAAAGAATATTTCTCAGAACTCCTGGATGGTGAGCATGGTGAAGCAACAGAAATGATAACCACTAGCACAGAAGAGAAAACCAATGATGGTGAAGATGACATAAAGATGGAAGAACTGAGGGCAGCACTAGAGAAAATCAAGATGGGCAAAGCAGCAGGGCATGATGGTATAACACCAGAAATGGTTAAGTACATGGGAGCATCAGGCGACCTATTACTCTTAAAGGTCCTACAGGCAGCATGGTGCAACAAGACCATACCAAAGGATTGGGAGATTGCCATCATAACACCAATTTTCAAAAAGGGTGACAATCGACAATGTGGAAACCATAGAGGCATATCCCTTCTCAGTGTCCCTGGTAAAATCTACTCTAGAATCCTAGAGCAGAGACTCCGACGCCTAGCTGAGCCACAATTGGATGAGGTCCAGTGCGGATTCCGAGCAAACCGAAGTACTCAAGACCTAATCTTCACACTCAGACAGCTGAGTGAAAGGGCCCTTGAGTATAAGAGTTAGGTCCATCTTTGTTTCATAGATCTGGAGAAGGCGTTTGACAGTGTCCCCTGGAGCAAACTTTGGGACTGTTTGGCAAGGAGGAATATTCCAGCACCTCTGATTCATGCTATACAGAGCTTCTACAAGTCTTGCAGAAATTATGTGAGGACAGCAGGCCATAAGTCAGAAGAGTTCAGGACCACCACTGGGGTGGGACAAGGTGATATCCTGTCACCTGTAGTGAAATTGACCGAGATACAACGGTAAAATACTCCAAAGATAACATTTAAGGATAAAAAACATAATGCGTAAGCTGCTGATGTACATGATCGCCTAGACCGCGGGTCATCATCCTCTATAAATTTTGCCTTGCTAGACAGGAGGGGAACGGAGGATCAAAAAGGAAAAAATATGACTGGAAAGATTGCGTAGCACGGCTAAGGAGACGCAATTGGGGGGGATGGAGGAAAGTAAAAAATTCACGTCCCCCAAATTGACACGAGGTACGGAAATGGACGCTTTTGCGATACTAAGATTTTGATTTGAATTGAGCGGCAGAACGCGGATGGTAGGAAAATTACAAAAATTTAAAAAGTAAATTTTCTTAATATTAATGTTAGGAATATAAAAATTAGCTGGCCGGATGGCCTATTCTGAGCAGTGAACTAATATGATCTTAATTTTACAAACGGATAGATAATATTGAAGATAATGACAAAAGACAGTGTAGTTCACATCATCGCTAGACTATATTGAATCTAAAAGTGTCACAATTTGCACACAAAAACACGACCTTGGGAACAGGTGTTCAAAGTTACTTATTATGGAGGAGAGGGTTTTTTGAGCGGTAGCTGTGTCTAAATATAACTTTTTACGACAAAATTTTAAGGGGAGAGAAAGGTTGCTTCAAAAATCAAGCACATTTTTTTTTAGAAACACAAGTAGAGACGGACAGACTAACAGATAACCATCCATACTTGACTGAAGCATGACTGAAATGACTTTAGTGTAGAAATTTGAAATTAAAAATAAACCTTGGCAGTGATTGGCCACAGACAATCATATCATTAGCGCTCAGAGCGCATTTGGGGTCATTCTTCAATAATTGTTCAGTGTTAGACACAGATTTTAAAGTGTGGTGTGTTCCCATATGAAAGACAGTGAATAAATTTAGGGACGCCATACTATAGCCAGCAGCTCAGCTGAGTTTTGCTAGCAATTCTGTGTTATGTATTCTTAATCTGGTAAGATTGAAATTATTTCTTTATATATTTTGAATATTGTTTCATGTTCGAGTGATTTGATACTGCCATATCATAATATAGCCTTACAAACCAGTAGGGATTTTGCTCTAGACCCCCCGCCCAAGTCAGGGTCTAGGGACTAACAGTGTACATAAACTACAGCAAGGATTATGCAAAATAAATCAACCGTTGAAACAGATTACCTATCTTCTTTTAGGGCCAACAACTAATAAATATTTTCAGAATCTATAGTCTGGGAGGATCTATCTGAGGTAAACCCACCATGGTAACTGTGCTGTTTGGTCAGAGAGATCTGACCTGTCTGTATGATGTGGTTGTTGTGTCAGTGTGGTGTCCAGACGTGGGTATAGAATAGATTTTGACACATAGCCCATACTTTGATTGCAGAGCTGTGAGTTTTCTATCGACAACAAAGCAGAGTCTATCCGGTGGGTGACTTTACTCGAGTGTATCTGTGCAGTTCTTGTGACAGAGACCACCATTATTGTCCGCCAGCACGGAGAGGTGGGACCGCAAGTTTTCAGCACCAGAGCTACAAAAAGATGAGTGAGCCTCTGGTCTGCTGGACATTCACCAACTATTGGTAGTGACTAATATCCCCATAAAAATTCCCACCAGTTTCTGGACACGGTGTAGTCAATATAGACAGGTGTGATGAGACCACCCCAACAGCACAGACAATAAATATCCTCCCTAGTAGCTGACTACCAGAACATTTGAATAAAACTAACTATTCTAGTACTTAAATATGTACACTTTTGTATTTATTATGTAACATTCCATGCATAATTTTCATAAATTTTAAATCCTTCTTTTAAAACAAGTTCTGGTCAAAATAAAACTTGATCCAGAACAAATAAATGTAATATAATTATATCAAAAACTTTATACACGTGAGTTAGTTCAGTGTATTTTAACACTTGTTAATCTTATTAGTCTTCTTAAATGCCTGTGGGTGTATTTATAACTAACACACCACATTACACATCATTACCCTAGACACTTTACGTAGCCACATTCATTAAGAAAAAAAAAAAAATTAAGTGTGAGGTCGTAGTGGTAGCAAGAAAGGCCTTCTGATAATTCTCAACCACATTTTATCTCAGGAGCCTTCACAGCTGGCCTCATACAAGTTACATGTAGTAATAACACCATCATACAATACCATCAACACCACTACATAAATTGGGGTCTTGTCCAGGGATAATTAGCCCAACAGTAAAATTAGGATCTCCTGGTGGGAGAAATAAAAGTAGGGAAATAAATTGTAAAATTTCCTTTAAAATTAAAAGTGTCCCTGCAGATAAAAGTTGGTGAATCTTCACAGCCAGTAATAATTAATTAGTTAACTGGTTAGTTAGAATTAGTTAGACTATAGTCATATAGTAATTAGAAGTACTTAGTGTATTTACTGGTTAGAGATTTATCTTGTATATTATTATATTGTCCAAAAAGTATGGCAGAGCTAGCAAAGTTTAGATCAGCTGCTGTGCTCACTGCGAAGGAGATGGGGATGGATGGTCAAATTTTAATTCAATACGTAACGACTGAATGTGATAAATATATTGAACGGGAAGAAAGGAGATTAGAAAAAGAGGCTGAAAGAAAATTAGAGGCTGACAGGTTAGCTGAAGAAAAGAGATTACAAATTGAGGCTGATAGAGAAATTAAGAGGCTGCAGATTGAGGCAGAAGAAAAACGACAGCAAAGGGAGGCAGAAGATAAAAAGGCCGAAAGGGAGGCAGAAGATAAAAAGGCCGAAAGGGAGGCAGAAGAAAAAAGGTTGACTGCCGAAAGGGAGGCAGAAGATAGAAGGTTGCAGAGGGAGCACGAATTACGACTAAGGGAGCTGGAATTACAAGGCCCGGCTCCTGAAAATGGTGCCAGCCCTTTTGCCTCAGATGCTACGCCCAGTATGGGAGCCTCAAACTCAGCTATGGGGTTTCATTTAGACCATTTTGTTGAGAAAGACGATGACATAGAGGGGTACCTGGGACGTTTTGAGTTATTAGCTACTACATATGGGTTAGAGAGAGAGAGGTGGAGTTTAAAGCTATCACAGGGATTGAGGGGTGCTTCTTATGAAGTATTTGCCAAAATGAACAGAGAAGACCAAGACAATTATGACATGTTAAAGCAGGCTTTGTTATTAAGGTACGAGAAGAATGGTGAATTTTATCGTAAGAGATTTAGAAATGCCAAACTGTTGTCTGGGGAGACATACCACCAATTCTCTGCCAGACTAGAAACCTATTTGGAGAAATGGACGGCTCTGGGGAAGACCCAAGATCTTAAAGAAATGATCATGATTGAGCAATTGAGAGAGTCCATGGCTCCAGACATGAGAAAATTTCTCATGGAACAAGGTGCAGAGAAGTTGGGGGAAATTTTAAATGTTGCTGAGAGGTATCAGGCAGCTCAGGCAGAGGTAAGTGGTGCTAAGAAGAAGCACATAGACAATTTTAAAGCTCCACAGCAATTTAATAAATTTGATAATAGAGAGCAGGGAAATAAGGGTAGGACAAATTTTGAGCGGCCAAGAAATGACTATCGCGACAGAAACTCACAGTTCAATGACCAAAAGTTCAATGAAAGAAAACCGTTGAACCAAGGAAAAAGATGGTGCAAATGGTGCAAGAAGGATAACCATAACACCGAATTTTGTAGAAGGAAACCTTCAAACATTGCTGCAATGAAGTCGGGGACGCAAAGATTAAAGGTTAATCCTAAGGGACAACAGGAACCTTATCACCCCCCAGTTTGTGAAGATGTTATTTGTAATGGGGTCACCATAAGGTGCCTTTATGATACAGGTTTGGATTATGATTCAGTTGTGAAGTCTAGCCTAGTGGACCCAAGTCAGTATACCACAGAAACAGTGGAAATACAAGGGGCGACTAAGGACATACCACTCATGACACTTCCCATCGCAAGGATAACGGTGAAAACTCGCTATGTGGAAGGAGAAATCAGAGCAGCAGTGATAGATGAACCAATATACCCTCTGATATTGGGGTGTAGATACGTCTTCTTGGGGAATCCCGAGAAACCTGTGATCATGGCGACAGTGCAGACCAGGTCACAGAAGAAGGAGGAAGAAGGTGAACCTATAAATGCTCATCCAGAGGAGATGAGGAAGGCGCAGGCTGAGGATAGGACACTCAAGCCCTGTTTTAAAAAATTGCCCAAATGCCACACACCTCCGAGCAAGGGGGAATATTTCATGAAGAATAAACTCTTATACAGGAAAGCCGGAACTGGAACAAATGGTCACAACCAGCTGGTTCTTCCCATTTCATATAGAGATAAAGTGATGGAACTCGGACATGCGATTCCCTTCAGTGGTCACATGGGGATCAGCGCCACCGGACAGCGTATAGCTTGTCATTACTTCTGGCCAGGGATAACGGAGGATATAAAAAGATATGTCAAATCCTGCCCAGAATGTCAAAGGGTAGCTCCAAAGCACTGGACTGCTCCTGCAACTCTAGGGGAAATGCCCATAGTGGGAACACCGTTTGAGAGGGTTGCAGTGGATATTGTAGGACCTCTCACTCGGACCAAGAGGAGGAACAGTTACATCCTTACTCTGGTGGACACTTGTTCTATGTGGGGAGAGGCGGTAGCCCTGCCATCAATTGATTCAAAACATGTAGCAGAGGCACTACTTACAATATTTACCCGATTAGGATTCCCGCATCAAATCTTGACGGATAATGGTTCTCAGTTCAAGGGGAAACTAACGGAAGAAGTTTTTAAGCTATTTCAAGCCAGGCACTTTCATTGTAGTCCGTACCATCCACAAGGGAACGGCCAGGTAGAGAGGTTCAACGGGACTCTCATTTCTATCCTGAGAAAGCTGGCACACGAAAAAACCGGATCTGTGGGATCAATTCCTGCCCGCCGCATTGTTTGCGTACCGGGAGGTACCACATAGTTCAACCGGGATGGCTCCCGCAACTCTGCTATTTGGGAGGCCAATAAAAGGGCCTTTAGAAGCTCTATTAAGGACCTGGACAGATGAGAAGGCGGAAGAGACTGTTACCTCATCGTATCAATACGTGAACGAACTGACCACTCGTTTGAAAGCTGGATGGAAACTGGCAAATGATAATTTGAAACAAGCCAGGAAGAAACATGCAGCATATTTTAATAGGAAGGCAAAGGACAGGGAACTGGCAGTCGGAGAGAAGGTGCTGCTTTTACTACCCGGAAGCCAGAATAAATTACAAATTGGTTGGCAAGGTCCATATACGGTTCTAGAGAAGGTGTCTAGAACAAACTATAAAATTGACAAAAAGGGGAAGGAAAAAGTTTATCATGTAAACCTGTTAAAGAAGTATCTGGACAGACCACTCCAGGAAAGCACCCCCTTATTGACCTTAGCTATTGCAACCCAGATGCAAAAGGAACCACTCACCTCACATGAATACCCATTACATCCTTGTGAAACCGCAGCACAGGTAAAAGTCAGTAAGCACCTGACTAAAAATCAGAGGGAGAGAGTTCAACAAGTTCTGGAGGAACATACAGATGTATTAACAGATAAACCAGGCCATACAAATTTGCTACAGTATGACATGAAACTGGTAGACTCAAACCCAATCTGTATGAGAGCCTATTCTATTCCGTTCGCGAAGGAGAAGGCATTAAAGGAAGAAATAGATTATTTATTGAAGGAGGGGATTATTTCGCACAGTGAATCATCTTTTAGTTCTAGTGTCGTTTTGTTGAGGAAACCGTCTGGGGAACACAGACTGTGCATAGATTACAGGAAACTGAATGCTGTCACAGAAGGACAAGTGGATCCATTACCAGACACAAAACAGTTATTTGCCAGACTGAACAAGGCAAAATACTTTTCAAAAGTGGATCTTAGTAAAGGCTATTACCAGATCCCAGTGAAGCCTGAAGTGAGACCTTATTTGGCTTTTAGCACTTCGGATGGACATTATGAATTCAATATGCTACCATTCGGACTGAAAAATGCTCCGAGTGTGTTTTCAAGGATGATGCGAAAATTGTTGGACCCCCTGAATAACCCATGTATCACGAATTTCATGGATGATATACTCGTCGCCACAGAGACATTTGAAGAACACATTGAAGCTCTGGAGATGTTGTTTGATAGACTTCGGGAGGCGAACTTAACTGCTAGGCCAACAAAATGTTGTATTGGATGCAAAGAGTTGGAATTCTTGGGGCACACTGTATATCAGGGTAATATGACCCCTGATCCTAAGAACTTGGAAAAACTGCAGAGAGCACCTAGGCCGCAAACCAAAAAGGACGTGCGATCATTCGTGTCGTTATGCGGATTTTATCAGAAATACATCAAAAATTTTAACGCCATTTGTGCTCCTCTGACTGATCTGACTCGCAAGGGACTTCCAGATAAAATTATTTGGACTGCACAATGTGAATTAGCGTTCCAAGAGTTAAAGGAAAAACTCACTAGCAAGCCTATTCTCAAACTGCCTGATTTGACACAGGACTTTGTCTTAAGAACCGATGCCAGTAATGTAGGACTTGGAGGGGCTTTGTTGCAAAGATCATCTTCACCTGATGGGGAACTGAAACCAGTCGCTTATGCAAGCCGCAAATTGAATAAGGCGGAACAAGGATACTCCACAAGCGAAAAAGAATGTTTAGCATTAATCTGGGCAATAAAGAAGTTTCAAATCTATCTGTATGGTAGGACTTTTGTGGTGGAGACGGATCATCAGCCTCTCGTGTTCTTGTCTCAGGCTAAGCATGAAAACGCAAGATTGCTGAGGTGGTCTTTATTGCTTCAACCATATCAGTTCAGTATCCAATATATCCCAGGCAAATTGAATGTCGGTGCAGATTTCCTCAGTCGGCACCCCTGTGATCAAAATTAGAGTAGTGGCAGACGTGAGGAGTAATTTTACCTATGTGTATCGCTGGTTTTGGAACTTGCCATAGGCATGTTTTCAAGTGGGGAGATGTGTAGTGAAATTGACCGAGATACAACGGTAAAATACTCCAAAGATAACATTTAAGGATAAAAAACATAATGCGTAAGCTGCTGATGTACATGATCGCCTAGACCGCGGGTCATCATCCTCTATAAATTTTGCCTTGCTAGACAGGAGGGGAACGGAGGATCAAAAAGGAAAAAAATATGACTGGAAAGATTGCGTAGCAAGGCTAAGGAGACGCAATTGGGGGGGATGGAGGAAAGTAAAAAATTCACGTCCCCCAAATTGACACGAGGTACGGAAATGGACGCTTTTGCGATACTAAGATTTTGATTTGAATTGAGCGGCAGAACGCGGATGGTAGGAAAATTACAAAAATTTAAAAAGTAAATTTTCTTAATATTAATGTTAGGAATATAAAAATTAGCTGGCCGGATGGCCTATTCTGAGCAGTGAACTAATATGATCTTAATTTTACAAACGGATAGATAATATTGAAGATAATGACAAAAGACAGTGTAGTTCACATCATCGCTAGACTATATTGAATCTAAAAGTGTCACAATTTGCACACAAAAACACGACCTTGGGAACAGGTGTTCAAAGTTACTTATTATGGAGGAGAGGGTTTTTGAGCGGTAGCTGTGTCTAAATATAACTTTTTACGACAAAATTTTAAGGGGAGAGAAAGGTTGCTTCAAAAATCAAGCACATTTTTTTTTAGAAACACAAGTAGAGACGGACAGACTAACAGATAACCATCCATACTTGACTGAAGCATGACTGAAATGACTTTAGTGTAGAAATTTGAAATTAAAAATAAACCTTGGCAGTGATTGGCCACAGACAATCATATCATTAGCGCTCAGAGCGCATTTGGGGTCATTCTTCAATAATTGTTCAGTGTTAGACACAGATTTTAAAGTGTGGTGTGTTCCCATATGAAAGACAGTGAATAAATTTAGGGACGCCATACTATAGCCAGCAGCTCAGCTGAGTTTTGCTAGCAATTCTGTGTTATGTATTCTTAATCTGGTAAGATTGAAATTATTTCTTTATATATTTTGAATATTGTTTCATGTTCGAGTGATTTGATACTGCCATATCATAATATAGCCTTACAAACCAGTAGGGATTTTGCTCTAGACCCCCCGCCCAAGTCAGGGTCTAGGGACTAACAGTGTACATAAACTACAGCAAGGATTATGCAAGATATATCAAGCGTTGAAACAGATTACCTATCTTCTTTTAGGGCCAACAACTAATAAATATTTTTCAGAATCTATAGTCTGGGAGGATCTATCTGAGGTAAACCCACCATGGTAACTGTGCTGTTTGGTCAGAGAGATCTGACCTGTCTGTATGATGTGGTTGTTGTGTCAGTGTGGTGTCCAGACGTGGGTATAGAATAGATTTTGACACATAGCCCATACTTTGATTGCAGAGCTGTGAGTTTTCTATCGACAACAAAGCAGAGTCTATCCGGTGGGTGACTTTACTCGAGTGTATCTGTGCAGTTCTTGTGACAGAGACCACCATTATTGTCCGCCAGCACGGAGAGGTGGGACCGCAAGTTTTCAGCACCAGAGCTACAAAAAGATGAGTGAGCCTCTGGTCTGCTGGACATTCACCAACTATTGGTAGTGACTAATATCCCCATAAAAATTCCCACCAGTTTCTGGACACGGTGTAGTCAATATAGACAGGTGTGATGAGACCACCCCAACAGCACAGACAATAAATATCCTCCCTAGTAGCTGACTACCAGAACATTTGAATAAAACTAACTATTCTAGTACTTAAATATGTACACTTTTGTATTTATTATGTAACATTCCATGCATAATTTTCATAAATTTTAAATCCTTCTTTTAAAACAAGTTCTGGTCAAAATAAAACTTGATCCAGAACAAATAAATGTAATATAATTATATCAAAAACTTTATACACGTGAGTTAGTTCAGTGTATTTTAACACTTGTTAATCTTATTAGTCTTCTTAAATGCCTGTGGGTGTATTTATAACTAACACACCACATTACACATCATTACCCTAGACGCTTTACGTAGCCACATTCATTAAGAAAAAAAAAATTAAGTGTGAGGTCGTAGTGGTAGATAATTCTCAAAGAAAGGCCTTCTGAGTTACATGTAGTAATAACACCATCATTCTCAACCACCATTTTACTCTCAGGAGCCTTCACAAGCATGTGGGGGAGGAACCTCATACAAGTTACATGTACAGATTGGGTTGGGAGAACAGGTCCTGGAGCAGGTCGACCACTTTAAATATCTCGGAGCTGTTGTAGACCGAGGGGGAGGCATCGGGGAAGAGTTGGCCACTCGAAAAGCAGCGGCTGGGAGACTTTTTCAGGCCATAAATCGTGGATTCCTCAGCAAGAAAGAGGTTGGTGGGAAAGCGAAGATGGCTGTATGCCGCTCCACCTGTGTCCCAGTTTTGACATATGGATGCGAGTCGTGGGCAATGACTACAACCCACAGGGGCCAGATCCAAACCTCAGAGATGAGGTATCTGAGGAAAGTGGTTGAGGTGACAAGAGGAGACATGGTCCGCGGCCAGACGATACGTCAAGGCCTGAAATCCCATCCGCTGCAGACCCAGGTGGAGCAGTCCCGGCTGGGATGGTTTGGCCGTGTCTGCGGAATGGGAGAGGATCGGCTGCCACGACGGGCATGGGAAGCAAAGAGCCAGGGGTCCAGACCTCCGGGACGGCCCAGAGTTCGCTGGGAGGACAACATTGGACAATCTTTGAGGGACCGAGGACTAGAGTGGAGCCAGGCCAGGAAGAAGACAGCTGATAGAATGGTCTGGCGCTCTCTCTTCCAAACCTCTACACCTCACGGTAGAAGGGGAACGACTAAGTAAGTAAGTAAGTTTTCATGCAGGTATGAATTGTCTGTCAGAATACCACAAGCCTTAGTAGGAAATATATAAAGATGTGTTGAGTCTTTATTATGACACCCTCATAACTGATTTTACTTATGTGTTAGTGATCATACAGTGTTACACTAGAAATATGTCTACTGAAGTCACATTTCATTATTTTAGCTAAGATGTTGCAGCTACCTATAATAACTGTAATGTATTCAGTGGAAGATTTTTTTTTTTGAATTTTTTGTTGTTGAAAAGCCATTATGTAACATTTCAAAAATTTGCATAATTTTATTCTTTAATGTTGAATTGTTTTGGAAATGTAACATATAATGCAGAAATGGTCAGACTACAATAAAATATGACTGTTGTTAATTGTTCTGATAGGCTAATAGGCCTACTTTATTTTTTCTTTTTCTTTGTGAAATATCATGTTTATAATTTTTGTGTATTTTTCCTGTTGATTTTAACTTCAATTTTTTTAAAACTGACATCAATATAAATTTTTAAAATATTAATTTTACATCTAAATATGGCAGTCTGTTCAATTACAAACAATCTGATGTATAGGGGCCTAACACTCTTGGGTAGACTTCAAATTATAATGTATCAAGGAACATTAGAAGTCAGATAGGCCCTATGTCAGTATGAGAAAATGATACAAACTACAGGGTGTTCCACGAAAAAGCGGCCCGTGACGTCATGGTTATGGCAATAATGTACGTTATTAAGAAAGGAAAACTGGCTACTTTCACTTTGTGAATGGGGCCGCTTTTTCGTGGAACACCCTGTATCAGGTCTGAAGAGAGTTAACCATAGGATAAACCTAACGACTTTCTGGAAAGTCATCAAAGACGGCCCATTGTGCTTCATTTCAACCGATTATAAGCATATCAAATTTATCACGGACTTACTTTCCCATTGCGAAAATACTTGTTTCTTGCCCACATTACCCCATGTGGTATTACAAGGGCAGCATAAACAATGCCTAATGAAGGAAGAATTTCCCACCACATCTTAGTATTATTCCAACGACCTAGTCAGACCTTGTATTCGATTCAATTTCCGCTTCCGTCTGACTGTGCCGAGAAATAACGTTGGCGAAACAATTAGTACACGAATTTGAATAACAAATTCTAGTCCATATTTGTTATATTTACTTTTTTAGCTGTTGGTTATTTCTTTGTTAGTTATGTAGCCTAAATTTTATTTATTCTAAAGAGGCTTGTTTCACTTTATTAGCTATCGTTCGTTCTAATTTTTGTAGTTAATTATCCCGTTCAACCTCTGATGGGATATATAAATAAATAAGTAAATAAATAAATAAATAAATAAATATATATATATATGTGTGTGCGCGCGCGCGTGTGTGTGTATGTGTGTAATAGTAGTAGTAGTATATAGACTATAGGAATGCGACCCTGAGGTGATAGCCCTTAGCTGATTTTTTACTGGTGTTCCTTTCGGCGTGTTATTTTCTATTCTGCTGGTTGTGAGATCTTCTTTTCACCTTATCTGAGGTGGCGCCGAAGGGAGCTTCGCCACTTTGTGCGATCGGCAGCTTTATCCTCTCAGGCTGCTAGATTAATGCCCCAGTGCCTCCATGTCTCTCTTGCACGCATCTTTGAACCTCAGCTGCGGTCGCCCGGCTTTTTTTTTTTTGCAATGTGCCAGTTGTCCGTATTTTTCTTTTTTAATAAATTAATGGGAAAAAAATCCCGTTCAACCTCTGATGGGTTATAATTATGATACATATTGTTTTCAATTCCAAATAATATGAACAACTGCCGATATGAGAAAGTGGCATCACATTTGTCAAATCATTATAAATAGGGACAATCACAATTGTGCTTATACGTTAAATAAATAGAAAAATAAATAAATAAACAAAAAAAAACAAAACAAAACAAAAATCAAGAAGAAACTCTGAACAAGAATAATATTAAAGTGGAGTTGCCATGTGGCGGACATGGTCAAGCCAGTGTAGTCTACGCTGACTAAGGAGTGTAAACTTGCTTTTAAGGGTGGCACATGACAGCACCTCGACACTTGTCACTTTGTCCTTCCACGAAATACCATGGATGTGCCGTAGACACCGTAGATGGAAGGTATTGAGCCTCCTTTCTTGTTTAGCACAGGTTGCCCTTGTCTCGCTGCCACACAGAAGCATGCTGGGGAAGCAGGAATTTTATACCGCAGCTTTGGTCTTCATTGTGAATTTGGAATTTCCCTAAACACGCGTTGTGAGGCGGGCAAAGATGGTTGCCACTGCGGCTGTCAATTTATGTGTCCAGAGAGAGTTTGTCGTTGATGGTAGACTCCTGGTATGTGAAGTGGTGCACCACTGCCAATTCATAGTTATTAATAGTGATAACTGGTGCAACATCCACATCCTGACTTAGCAAATTTGTTTACTTTAGACTTATTTGGATATATATTGTATATAATTCAAGATAATACTTTTTATTTTCAATATCTAAATATTGCTTTTTTTCCCCCCCCCCCCCCCCCTCCACTCAGCCCAAATAGAGCGTAAAACTGTATTATGTGACTATGCGTGTGGTGCCCTCCATTGCTCCAAAAGAAGCAATCTCACATCTGCTAAGTTGTAAACAAGGAGGGTGAGGGCGGGAAAGCCCGAGGTGTCTTAGGTGACATCCTATTCGCTAATCATTTGTCATCATCAATATGCATTACGAGAACCTCAGCAGATCCCCACGTTCCCATCACTAATCCACACATATTAATTTTTGTTATTGTTACGTACAGTTTTACTATATTATGTAATTCTCTATGTCTGCCAATTCTCAACGCCTGATCTACAGTTCTGAGGGATATTATGTAATTCTCTATGTCTGCCAATTCTCAACGCCTGATCTACAGTTCTGAGGGATATTATGTAATTCTCTATGTCTGCCAATTCTCAACGCCTGATCTACAGTTCTGAGGGATATTATGTAATTCTCTATGTCTGCCAATTCTCAACGCCTGTTCTACAGTTCTGAGGGATATTATGTAATTCTCTATGTCTGCCAATTCTCAACGCCTGATCTACAGTTCTGAGGGATATTATGTAATTCTCTATGTCTGCCAATTCTCAACGCCTGTTCTACAGTTCTGATGGATATTATGTAATTCTCTATGTCTGCCAATTCTCAACGCCTGTTCTACAGTTCTGAGGGATATTATGTAATTCTCTATGTCTGCCAATTCGCAACGCCTGTTCTACAGTTCTGAGGGATATTATGTAATTCTCTATGTCTGCCAATTCTCAACGCCTGTTCTACTGTTCTGGGGGGTGTTATGTAAATTCTCTATGTCTGCCAATTCTCAACGCCTGTTCTACAGTTCTGAGGGATATTATGTAATTCTCTATGTCTGCCAATTCTCAACGCCTGTTCTACAGTTCTGAGGGATATTATGTAATTCTCTATGTCTGCCAATTCTCAACGCCTGTTCTACAGTTCTGAGGGATATTATGTAATTCTCTATGTCTGCCAATTCTCAACGCCTGTTCTACAGTTCTGAGGGATATTATGTAATTCTCTATGTCTGCCAATTCTCAACGCCTGTTCTACAGTTCTGAGGGATATTATGTAATTCTCTATGTCTGCCAATTCTCAACGCCTGTTCTACAGTTCTGAGGGATATTATGTAATTCTCTATGTCTGCCAATTCTCAACGCCTGTTCTACAGTTCTGAGGGATATTATGTAATTCTCTATGTCTGCCAATTCTCAACGCCTGTTCTACAGTTCTGAGGGATATTATGTAATTCTCTATGTCTGCCAATTATCAACGCCTGTTCTACAGTTCTGAGGGATATTATGTAAATTCTCTATGTCTGCCAATTCTCAACGCCTGTTCTACAGTTTCTGAGGGATATTATGTAATTCTCTATGTCTGCCAATTCTCAACGCCTGTTCTACAGTTCTGAGGGATATTATGTAATTCTCTATGTCTGCCAATTCTCAACGCCTGTTCTACAGTTCTGAGGGATATTATGTAATTCTCTATGTCTGCCAATTCTCAACGCCTGTTCTACAGTTCTGAGGGATATTATGTAATTCTCTATGTCTGCCAATTCTCAACGCCTGTTCTACAGTTCTGAGGGATATTATGTAATTCTCTATGTCTGCCAATTCTCAACGCCTGTTCTACAGTCCTGAGGGATATTATGTAATTCTCTATGTCTGCCAATTCTCAACGCCTGTTCTACAGTTCTGAGGGATATTATGTAATTCTCTATGTCTGCCAATTCTCAACGCCTGTTCTACAGTTCTGAGGGATATTATGTAATTCTCTATGTCTGCCATTTATCAACGCCTGTTCTACAGTTCTGAGGGATATTATGTAATTCTCTATGTCTGCCAATTCTCAACGCCTGTTTTCTACAGTTTCTGAGGGATATTATGTAATTCTCTATGTCTGCCAATTCTCAACGCCTGTTTCTACAGTTCTGAGGGATATTTATGTAATTCTCTATGTCTGCCAATTCTCAACGCCTGTTCTACAGTTCTGAGGGATATTATGTAATTCTCCATGTCTGCTCTTTCTCTACGCCTGTTCTACAGTTCTGAGGGATATTATGTAATTCTCTATGTCTGCCAATTCTCAACGCCTGTTCTACAGTTCTGAGGGATATTATGTAATTCTCTATGTCTGCCAATTCTCAACGCCTGTTCTACAGTTCTGAGGGATATTATGTAATTCTCTATGTCTGCCAATTCTCAACGCCTGTTGTATAGTTGTGAGGGATATTATGTAATTCTCTATGTCTGCCAATTCTCAACGCCTGTTCTACAGTTCTGAGGGATATTATGTAATTCTCTCTATGTCTGCCAATTCTCAACGCCTGTTCTACAGTTCTGAGGGATATTATGTAATTCTCTATGTCTGCCAATTATCAACGCCTGTTCTACAGTTCTGAGGGATATTATGTAATTCTCTATGTCTGCCAATTCTCAACGCCTGTTCTACAGTTCTGAGGGATATTATGTAATTCTCTATGTCTGCCAATTCTCAACGCCTGTTCTACAGTTCTGAGGGATATTATGTAATTCTCTATGTCTGCCAATTATCAACGCCTGTTCTACAGTTCTGAGGGATATTATGTAATTCTCTATGTCTGCCAATTCTCAACGCCTGTTCTACAGTTCTGAGGGATATTATGTAATTCTCTATGTCTGCCAATTCTCAACGCCTGTTCTACAGTTCTGAGGGATATTATGTAATTCTCTATGTCTGCCAATTCTCAACGCCTGTTCTACAGTTCTGAGGGATATTATGTAATTCTCTATGTCTGCCAATTCTCAACGCCTGTTCTACAGTTCTGAGTGAATGATTATCCCTTCAGACCTAAGGGTCTTTTATATTTGGACATGCGCCCTAATATAACCGACTAGGTTGAACGGGACGCGCCTCGCCTAAACGAGGCAAAAGTTTTACATTTAAAAAAAAAATGAGTGAATTCCAATGGTTCATGTTGTGTAATTTTTTTTTTTTTTTTTTTTTTTTTTTGCGTTCGCCCGCTAATACTCGAGGCGAAATCTCAGGTTATCATTTATGTCTAACCTGACATTGATTTTACGTGAGTATCCCTTTATTTCTTGTACAGAGACAAATGTCCCTCGCCATTCAGGCAAATACTCGCCGATTTCGGAGGTACCCATTGCAGCTGGGTCGGCTCAGGAGCCGCCAGTCCCTGGTCGACGACACTCCTTCAAATGTTCTCGCCAGGTCTCGAGTTAATCCAGTCCAAATCCCGGTCGACGAAAAATCCTCAAATGCCGTCGCCCGGGTTTGATCCTGTATCACCCGGTCGCCAGAGCGGTGTTGTAACCACTACGCTAGCGCGGCTCCCGTGTAATATTGATTTTATGAATAATGTTAACACCGCTAGAAGTGCAGCACACACAGACACATACAATAGGGTGACCATCTCGTTTTTCACAAAAAGAGGATGTCACAAAACGTTTTATGCATGTACTTTTGCGCCCTTCTCTCTCTCTCCTTCATCGTCCTGTTATTTGACATATTTTATGCCCTTACAGTTTTGCCTAGCTGCTCCCATGTGTATTTATGTTTCACCGTGTGAACTGTAGTATTATCGAGGTTAATTAGACAGGCCAGCGGTTAATACGTTTATCACTTTAGTCGTCTAGCCACCTTTGATAGAAACGATCTGTGTTGACGCAAGATGGTAGCGCACGATCGATAGAAAGAAAGCCCGATTGTCTGTCTAAGAAATTCGTCTGAGGGATTTACGCAAACACAGGTGATAGTACGTAATCGTTTCCTTACTTACTTAGTCGTTCCCCTTCTACCGTGAGGTGTAGAGGTTTGGAAGAGAGATCGCCAGACTATCCTATTGGCTGTCTTCCTCCTGGCCTGGTTCCATTCTAGTCCTCGGTCCTTCAAGGATTATCTAATGTTGTCCTCACAGCGGACTCTGGGTCGTCCTGGGGGTCTGCATCCCTGGCTCTTTGTTTCCCATGCTTGTCGTGGTAGCCGATCTTCTCCCATTCTGCAGACATGGCCAAACCATCTTAGTTGGGACTGTTCTACTTGGGTCTGCAGGGGGTGGGATTTAAGGCCTTGACGTATCGTCTGGTTGCGTACCATGTCTCTCTTGTTACTTCAACCACCTTCCTCAGATACCTCATTTCTGAGGTTTGGATCTGGCTTTTGTGGGTTGTAGTCATTGCCCATGACTCGCATCCATATGTCAAGACTGGGACATAGGTGGAGCGGTATACAGCCATCTTCGTTTTCTTACCAACCTCTCTTGCTGAGGAATCCTCGATTTATGGCCTAAAAAAGTCTCCCAGCTGCTGCTTTTCGAGTGGCCAACTCTTCTTTGATGCCTGCCTTTCGGTCTATAATAGCTCCGAGATATTTAAAGTGGTCGACCTGCTCCAGGACCTGTTCTCCCAGCTTAATCTGATGTCTTCTTTCTTCTCGTGATATCACCATGGATTTTGTTTTAGAGCTGCTTATGACCATCCCTCTCTTCTCCAGCTCTTCCTTCCAGACTTGCAGGTTGGATTGGAGATGTGCCTCTGATTTAGCAATCAGGGCAACATCATCAGCAAATGCCAGCTCTGAAATACAGACCTGTCTCATCTTCCAGTACCCCACTGAATACTTTCTTGTTCTCTCCTTACATGCCTTGATGACATCGTTCATGAGGAGTATGAAAAGATAAGGTGACAGGATATCACCTTGTCTTACACCAGTGGTGGTCCTGAACTCTTCTGACTTATGGTTTGCTGTCCTCACATAATTTCTGCAAGACTTGTAGAAGCTGTGTATAGCATGAATCAGAGGTGCTGGAATATTCTTCCTTGCCAAACAGTCCCAAAGTTTGCTCCAGGGGACCCTGTCAAACGCCTTTTCCAGATCTATGAAACAAAGATGGATCTCACTCTTATACTCAAGGGCCTTTTCACTCAGCTGTCTGAGTGTGAAGATTAGGTCTTGAGTACTTCGGTTTGCTCGGAATCCGCACTGGACCTCATCCAATTGTGGCTCAGCTAGGCGTCGGAGTCTCTGCTCTAGGATTCTAGAGTAGATTTTACCAGGGACACTGAGAAGGGATATGCCTCTATGGTTTCCACATTGTCGATTGTCACCCTTTTTGAAAATTGGTGTTATGATGGCAATCTCCCAATCCTTTGGTATGGTCTTGTTGCACCACGCTGCCTGTAGGACCCTTAAGAGTAATAGGTCGCCTGATGCTCCCATGTACTTAACCATTTCTGGTGTTATACCATCATGCCCTGCTGCTTTGCCCATCTTGATTTTTCCAGTGCTGCCTTCAGTTCTCCTTCTTTATGTCATCTTCATCACCATTTGTTTCCTCTTCTGTGCTAGTGGTTATCATTTCTGATGCTTGACCTTGCTCACCATCAAGGAGTTCTGAGAAATATTCTTTCCATCTTTCCATTACTTCCTTCGGGGCAGTAAGCAATTTGCCTTGCTTGTCCTTTATAAATTTGAGAGGGCATTGTTTTTCCTTCCTCATGTTCTTTAGGGTCTTATAGAACAATTTCTGGTTTTCTTGCGCATCTTTTTCTAGCTTTTCTCCAAATTCTTCCCAGGACTTCTGTTTTGCTGCTAGCACCTTGTTCTTTGCTTCTGTTCTGAGTATCACATATTCTCTATATTTCTCTATTTGTCCTGCTGTGTTTTTAGCTCCTAAGTATTGTTTCCATGCCATTTTCTTCTCTCTTATTTTCTCTTTGACTTCCTCTGTCCACCAAGGTGTCCTCTTTCTCTTGTTCCCAAGTCGGACTTCACCACATGCTTCTGCAGCAGCTGTCTTTATGATGTCCTTGAATTTAAGCCACAGGGTTTCCAAGTCATCAGGTTGTTCTTCTGTGTTTCTCACCGCTGTAGCAATAAGCCCCTGATATCTGGTCTTAATTTCTGGCTCTCTCAGCTTGTAGGTCTTAATGCTCATTTCTTCCGTTCGTTTACTTGGTTTCTTGCGTGATGCTGGGCAGTTCCTAGGCTGAGCAACTCTTTCAGTTGTTCTTTTGATTGTAAGCAGGTAGTGATCACTTCCAATCTCTTGCCCCCTCCAGACTCTAACATCCCGGACATATTTGAATGAGCTCCTCCTAACAATGGCATAGTCGATCACTGACTTCTCATTCTTTGTTGGTTCACATCTAGTGTATGCATGTATGCGCTTATGGGGGAACTTTGTGTTGGTAATGATCAGATTCTGCTCACTGCAGAATCTAAGGAGTCGCTTTCCATTGTCATTGAGAGTATCTTCTCCATATCTTCCGATAACTCCACCCCATCTAGCATGGTCATTTCCAACTCTGGCATTGAAATCTCCGGCATGATAATTTCATCTAAGCAGTCATCCACTGTCCTTTGAAGCAGCTCGAAGAATTCCTCCTTGACCTCTGCTCTCTCATCCTCATTTGGCCCATACACTATGACCAGGTTGACTATGGTTTCTCCTTCTTTTAGTCTTACAACCTTAATGCGCTCCGAGACAAAGTTCCATCCCTTGATACTATCTTTCTGGTTTTTGGCCACAATGCAACTGTTGCGGATACGTAAGTGGGGTAGGAGGAAACTGTTAATGTAATCGCTGATGAATGGCAATCAGCATAGGTCGGGCTTACGAATGGCCGACAGGTGTGTGAATATGTGGATGTCAACATACGCGAATGCAAAGGGTTCTGGCATACCTACACAGACTGGAACCACACACCACAGTAAACGTAAGAGTCAGGAAATGTTGGAACAACTGGTAACGTTATACACAGTTTATTACCGACACAGTGACGTAGACATCATGGCATAAATAGTTTACAGCATAAACATACAGCATCGGGTGAGTAAATCCAAATATCCGTTAACAGGGACTGCATACATCACGGTTCATAATGACATAACTTGAGCTGACCTACTCCAAGGTTTTGAATAATCAGTACTATACATAAACAAGCCAGCATAGTAAATCCAAGGCTTTGAACACAAATGCAGTGCGACAATAAGCCATCATAATCCAAGGCTTGAGTAACAAACGCAGTAGATCAATAATCCATCATAAGCCCAGCTTTGAACAACAAATGCAGTATAACAATAAGCCCGTGCAATCCAAGGCTTTGTATGACAAATACACCGGGAGAAAAACATTCCCGTAAATATCTCTCTATCTTCACTTCGATAATATATATATTCTGTACTTATCAAATATTCTCCTTTACCAAAAAAAAACCCACTGGAACACACTAGCGAGATGGATAGTCACCATTCCCGAAGCCCTGTCAGAAACGCACTGTCTCGAGATTTTCCTCTCCCCGTACAACTCAGTAAAAAATCACCCATACGCGAATTAACCACGTGAGACTACAGTTCAGCTCAACCGTCTCTTCCCCAAACTAACACCAAGAATATTCGAAAACTTTCTTTATCTTATTTTTTAAAAAAGACTGACACAGACTCAGATTGAGCTATGTTCAAAAATTACAGAGCACAAAGCCCCCAACTGAAAAAATCATCTCATCACTAAAAGCGTGCTTACTAGCGCGTGTAACAAAAATCCGACCCGTCCATATGAGTCTTTAACACTTAACTCCCATTAATAAAAATATGACTTAACAGAGTACACCGACCCCCGGGGAAAAAAATGATGTAATCTTTTTTTTTTTGACAATTACATCAAACAAAAATGTGAGGTCGATGACATACTAATATCTACAACAAGTAATTATATTATGTTAAGTCATATAATTAACCTAACAATAAAGGGATGGAAGTGTGAGTAGAGTATGAAGAAAAAAAAAGTATGTAAATAGAATCAAATGCAAACGTAGATGAAGTATGCAAGCATAAACAAAATATGAACCAATAAGTAGAAAGCAAAAAGAAAAGATGAAATGAAATGAAGAATGCCTAGCAAAGAAAGAAAGGAAAGATATGTATAGAGAAAGAATATAATGATACATCCTGATAACATTTTAAATTAAACAATGCATTGCATGTAAAATAAATACAATTATGACAAAACAGCATAGAACAGAAAGGCAATGTATATATATATATATCAAAAACATAAAAAAGGAAGCCACACTCTAAATATAGCATAATAGGCAATTTAACTAGTTAATGCACTTATACGGTACTAATAATGAATTATTATGGACATCACAAAAAAAAATTAATAACACCGTTATAAATCGTTACCACTGACGCACAACTAAGCGCATGGTAAAGAAAAAACATTACAATGTCAGAAAGAAAAAAAAATTACCTTTTCTCTTGTCTTCATTTTTTTTTTTTTTTTTACAAAAAATGTACAATACCGAAATGTATCATAATGATAATTTAAGTTTAAATAGTATTATCACTATAATTGTTACATATACAACGATTATCCAAAACACAGTCATATAATAATAATATGGTCATGACATGGTGCATGAAAAAGCAATAATACAATGTCTTAAATTAAACATATACTATAAATATCAATAGTTGCAGTGATCTTGAAAACTCTTGTTAGCATGCAGATACAAAATCATCTAGTGTGGTGTCAAAATTCAGACTAGCTTCACTGGAACAGGAAAAGTGGCGCAAGTCGACATATAGAACATGTTGAAAAGAAACAGCTTAATCACGTAACATAGCAACTCTGATTCTCGTGGGAAGGCCGTTGCTGTAAAAAAAAAAATGAATGAAAATTTCTATTTTAATAACGGTGGGATTTTATGAAAGGCAACAATTAACTTCAAATTTAACCTATCAAATGTGGCTGTGTAAACTTCTGACCACTGTAAGATGCTAATCAAACCTTCCTCCGTTACACGTGAAAAGGTAACAGAGAAAGTAGCTCAGACTAAACCAAAATCCTGAATTAAACAGGGTCATAAAAGTATCTGGGAAAAATAGCTGCATGTAATGATGTAGAGAAAAGTCGCGAATATACAAATGATACTAACGTCATGTTGAGTGTAATGATGACCAAGAGTGTAATTATGGCTGAGATTTTGCGAAAGACAAAGGAAATGCAGTTGACAAATGCGTACATCTCAAAGGCTGAACTGAAGTCATAGCCTGTGTACCGGGCAAAGAAAAAAAATAAGAAGCATACAATAAAGATGCAAAAACAGACAGTAGTAAACTTGGACCTACGTCGAAGTTTAAAAGAAAAGCAGTAAGTACGACAAAAAGTCGTAAAAGACAAAGATACTGAGTTAACCGGCCCAGTAAGAAAAGTAAAGAAACTCATAAGGTATAGATATGTACTAACAATTAAGTTCGTACATGTAACAAAGAAAACGCTAGTCATTGCAGCAAAGGAGTTGCAATCCACATGACTTGATGTAGATTCAGTCGTAGCGCTAAAGTTAGTGTGTGTATCAGACAAAATCGAAGGATCTTCTTCTATAATAGTACTTAAAGAAGAATCAAAGTTAGAGTTGAGACGTACTGAGGTATGTCGAACTGGGCTAAAAGAAGCACCAAAATTAGCACGATGTACAATAGTATCATCCATACTGCAAGATTGCACGAAATTAGCAGAATGTATCACGTTAGCAGAATGTACCTGGTGAAAAGATTTTGGCATAGTGGCGGCAGTAAGATTATGTTGCCGTTCCCAAGCAGCAATTTGTACCGGCGTACAAACCTTTATACCATGTATCTGTCCGACAGTAAGGTGTGCGATAGGCGCTCTGAGCATACATGCGTGAATATAACCAGTGAAAAACGGTGTGGCAATGTGGACTATGGCAGTCGGAAAAGTCTCAACTGTCCCACCGAATGTCACACATTTCACCATATTACCTGTTGCACAAGATGGATGAACTAGAGACTGTCTAATTCCAACAGTTGTGCATCCAGAATTAAAGAGAACTGAGACTGGATTATTATTTACAAATCCTTTATGTAGGGTAAGAGACCCTCTTCCGTCATGCGCAGCTAAGGCAGGAAGAGTGGGTAGAGGATGACCGCAACTCAAGGTAGTTATCGCTGTAGGTTGGAACAAAGTTGTGCACTCCGGGCACTGAGATGCTCTCTCGAAATCGAAAGCAGAGCAAGCAGTAGCATTAGAGACACTATTATTATTGTTACCTTGATTATCAATAACCTGGGGCTCCTGTTGAGCAGAGTTAACATGGCGATGCGATCTATCGTTTGGAGATCTACCGTCATATCGAGATCTATCACCGCTATTATCTCTATTGGGAGCATTGTTATTGTCTCTATTGAAACTATTGTTCTGATTTGAACCCCAGTTAGCATTGTTGCGATTACTATTTCCCCTTTGGTCAAAATACCTATTAGATGGATTTTGTTGTCTCCAAGAAAAATTATTGTAAGGTTGATAATTTCTAGTGTAGTTACCCCTTCCAAAGTTTTCATAATTGTTGGAACCAAAATGTTGAGGTCCGTTAAATTGTCTCCAGTTTCTTGGAGAGGGAGAATTACTACGTGATGGACCTTCTTGGTACTGTCTAAAATCACGATTATCTCTCCTACCAAAATTGCGTTCAGCACTTTGTGATATACGGTGCAAATTAGGAGCATATGGTATTGCTGAAGCCACGGGTAAACCCTCTCTGACTTGAGAGTGGCTAACAGTCACATTTGGGTGTGCCGTGACGTATTGGCGACAGTATTGTTCCATATCTTTCAAGTTTGTAGGCTTTCGCTCATGTAGAAAAGAAAGAAAAGAAGTGTTTACAGACGACATGACTTTGTCACGAAGTAACAAGTCCATGAGGACTTCATATGTGTGTTCAATTTTTGAGAGCTCTACCCAACGTGAGAACGTAAGACGTATATTTGCTATGAACTCTGAAAAATCTCCCCCTGTCTCCGGTAATAGAGACTTAAAGCGCAGACGATAACCGTCTTCCTCAAGTTGGTATTTCCTTAACAAGACAGCCCTGACAGTATCATAGTTACTTTTGTCGGGCCCCTCCAACATACTTACAACATTCATAGCTTCACCCGAATGTAGTTGCATAAGTCGAGCACAATATTCCGACTTGTCTACTTTCTGACATTCACATGTAAGTTCAAATCTATTTAGATAAAATACGACATCATCAGAGGTAGGTTTAAAAACAGGCAATTCGAGCTTATAAGAATGACTATTTGTCTTATGAGAAGTAGGTTGAGTGTCTGTAGAATTTTGTGCATTAACACCATTCACCACCTTCATTCTCTCCAGCTCCATAGATAATACCGTTTGCTCATGGAGTCTAATGTTTTCTTCAGCTTGCAACTGAAGTTTTCTTTCCTCTGCCTGCATTTGCAATTTCTTCTCTTCCATTTGCATTTGCTGTTGAATTTTTCTTTCTTCAGCCTCTAATTTATGTTTTTCAGCTTCTATCTGAAAGTTTCTCTCTTCTGCCTGCATCTCCATTTTCTGTTTTTCAATTTCCAGTTGAAGTTTTCTCTCTTCGAACTTCTGAGCCTTGTCATATTCGACACGTGCGAATTCTTTTATTTCCTCAGTAGTCATACCAGGGATTTCCCTTGTTTAATGAAGTAGTCTAAAGTAGACATTATGTCTAATTTTATGAGATAGGTAATTTATGTAAATATACCTGGAAAAACTCACTTTATCCCAACTCAGTGGGTGGCAAGTCCTTGCTTAAGAACTTGTATAATTACCTTTCCAACTATTAATAATGTTATTAATTACTTATAAAATATGCATCATAATATTATCTGATTATGAGAAAAATAGACAACGTAAACAACAGTGACAAAGACAAGATATAAAAAAACAAATGACCACGTTCGCAGAATCAACTAATCAATAAAGCAAACTAAAGAGAAAATATTGCAAAGAATGCAATGACACTGCGAAAAGCGTGACAAGACAAGCAACAGCACAGTGTATAAACGAAAAATTTGTATAGGAATAAAAGACAGCCAGGAGAGGAAGACACCCACAAACAAATTAATCAAAAAACTAAGGAACAGAGAAAATACTACGACCACAACAATGAAACGTTTCGTCACACCTAAACAAAGATGTCACGGATTACCAAACACAGTGGACTAAACTGCTTCAGCAAAAAACTCGCTGGAAAATTTCCACTGCGGGAAATCCGTAAGAAAGTCCTTACATAACGCTTACGTAGGCCCTGGGTTAACTGGGATGTATCCTAACGTAAGTCACCAACCCAACCAAACCCGCTTAAACATAGAACATATAACATAGAAGAAGGAATATAATAGTGTAAGCTCTGAGGAAGGCTCAATCACAACGAACAGTGGTACAGTTTACATACAAAACACCACTTATCTTCAAAATACAGAACTCCCAGCCTCCGCAAGAACAGTAATGATGGACATCGAATAAGACAATGCAATCCCACGCTGATGGCTACAGGATCTCCTCATCGAGTGTTGAAAGGAAACAGCTGAACATGGATGACGTCTACTTGAAATACTTGCTCACACAAAATAGTACTGTCAACACTGTAAATCTTGTGGGACTTGACATCGCAAAAATCTTCTGTTAGTAGATATCCTCTAGGATGCTGTTGAACTTGTTTGCAAATCTCCTTCTATAGTTGGTATGGCACCCCAAAGAACTGGCTCACCACTTTATGTTGCGGATACGTAAGTGGGGTAGGAGGAAACTGTTAATGTAATCGCTGATGAATGGCAATCAGCATAGGTCGGGCTTACGAATGGCCGACAGGTGTGGGAATATGTGGATGTCAACATACGCGAATGCAAAGGGTTCTGGCATACCTACACAGACTGGAACCACACACAACGTAAGAGTCAGGAAATGTTGGAACGTCTGGTAACGTTATACACAGTTTATTACCGACACAGTGACGTAGACATCATGGCATAAATAGTTCACAACATAAACATACAGTATCGGGTGAGTAAATCCAAATATCCGTTAGCAGGGACTGCATACATCACGGTTCATAATAACATAACTTTAGCTGACCTACTCCAGGGTTTTGAATAATCAGTACTATACATAAACAAGCCAGCATAGTAAATCCAAGGCTTTGAACACAAATGCAGTGCGACAATAAGCCATCATAATCCAAGGCTTGAGTAACAAACGCAGTAGATCAATAATCCATCATAATCCCAGCTTTGAACAACAAATGCAGTATAACAATAAGCCCGTGCAATCCAAGGCTTTGTATGACAAATACACCGGGAGAAAAACATTCCCGTAAATATCTCTCTATCTTCACTTCGATAATATATATATTCTGTACTTATCAAATATTCTCCTTTACCAAAAAAACCCACTGGAACACACTAGCGAGATGGATAGTCACCATTCCCGAAGCCCTGTCAGAAACGCACTGTCTCGAGATTTTCCTCTCCCCGTACAACTCAGTAAAAAATCACACATACGCGAACTAACCGCGTGAGACTACAGTTCAGCTCAACCGTCTCTTCCCCAAACTAACACCAAGAATATTCGAAAACTTTCTTTATCTTATTTTTAAAAATAACTGACACAGACTCAGATTGAGCTATGTTCAAAAATTACAGAGCACAAAGCCCCCAAATGAAAAAAATCATCTCATCGCTAAAAGCGTGCTTACTAGCGTGTGTAACTAAAATCCGACCCGTCTATATGAGTCTTTAAAACCTTAACTCCCATTAATAAAAATATGACTTAACAGCAACCCACGCCCCCTTTAGCTCTTTCAGATGTGGGTACACCACTATAGAGCAGCGTGTTGCCATCGAGATCCATGACTCCTTGTCCCTTTTTCTTTGTTTCCGTAATAGCCAGGATTTCTAGTTTTGCTTTCCTCATCTCTTCCACCAGCTGCTCTTCTTTCCCATTTATACTTCTTGTGTTCCAAGTTCCATAAGTCGTAGTCCGTTCCAGTTCGTCGCCTTTAGAATCAGTCCGGTTTTCTCTCTTGTAGTTCTCGTAATCGTGATTTATAGCAAACAGGTGATTGGCCTGTTGTGCCTTTGCATGGAGGAGGGGCTGCCTACTTACGGCCTCCATGCAGCCCGCCCTCCTCCTTTTTCAGATGGGCTTTGGACCGTCCTAGGCGGAGTTCGTAATCGTTTCCGCTGCATTAATATTACCGATTTTCTGTCAGAGGAGACAATAGTGGCGGAAAGTATATAGACATGAAATAAGTTCACAGATTTGTTTGTGAGTTTGCATAAAGAATCAATCGGAAGTATTACGGATATATCTGAAAGAGATCACGCGTTTAAATGTTAAAATTTGATATTTTAAAACTTACTTACTTAGTCGTTCCCCTTCTACCGTGAGGTGTAACGGTTTGGAAGAGAGAGCGCCAGACTGTACTATAGGCTGTCTTCCTCCTGGCCTGGTTCCATTCTAGTCCTCGGTCCTTCAAAGATTGTCTAATGTTGTCCTCCCAGCGGACTCTACGTCGTCCTGGGGGTCTGGATCCCTGGCTCTTTGTTTCCCATGCTTGTCGTGGTAGTCGATCTTCCCCCATTCTACAGACATGGCCAAACCATCTTAGTTGGGACTGTTCTACTTGGGTCTGCAGGGGGTGGGATTTTAGGCCTCGACGTATCGTCTGGTTGCGGACCATGTCTCTTCTTGTTACTTCAACCACCTTCCTCAGATACCTCATTTCTGAGGTATGGATCTGGCTTTTATGGGTTGTAGTTATTGCCCATGACTCGCATCCATATGTCAAGATTGGGACATAGGTGGAGCGGTATACAGCCATCTTCGTTTTCTTACCAACCTCTCTTGCTGAGGAATCCTCGATTTACGGCCTGAAAAGGTCTCCCAGCTGCTGCTTTTCGAGTGGCCAACTCTTCTTTGATGCCCCCCTTTCGGTCTATAATAGCTCCGAGATATTTAAAGTGGTCGACCTGCTCCAGGACCTGTTCTCCCAGCTTAATCTGATGTTTTCTTTCTTCTCGTGATATCACCATGGATTTTGTTTTAGAGCTGCTTATGACCATCCCTCTCTTCTCCAGCTCTTCCTTCCAGACTTGCAGGTTGGATTGGAGATGTGCCTCTGATTTAGCAATCAGGGCAACATCATCAGCAAATGCCAGCTCTGAAATACATACCTGTCTCATCTTCCAGTACCCCACTGAATACTTTCTTGTTCTCTCCTTACATGCCTTGATAACATCGTCCATGAGGAGTATGAAAAGATAAGGTGACAGGATATCACCTTGTCTTACACCAGTGGTGGTCCTGAACTCTTCTGACTTATGGTTTGCTGTCCTCACATAATTTCTGCAAGACTTGTAGAAGCTCTGTATAGCATGAATCAGAGGTGCTGGAATATTCTTCCTTGCCAAACAGTCCCAAAGTTTGCTCCAGGGGACCCTGTCAAATGCCTTTTCCAGATCTATGAAACAAAGATGGATCTCACTCTTATACTCAAGGGCCTTTTCACTCAGCTGTCTGAGTGTGAAGATTAGGTCTTGAGTACTTCGGTTTGCTCGGAATCCGCACTGGACCTCATCCAATTGTGGCTCAGCTAGGCGTCGGAGTCTCTGCTCTAGGATTCTAGAGTAGATTTTACCAGGGACACTGAGAAGGGATATGCCTCTATGGTTTCCACATTGTCGATTGTCACCCTTTTTGAAAATTGGTGTTATGATGGCAATCTCCCAGTCCTTTGGTATGGTCTTGTTGCACCACGCTGCCTCTAGGACCCTTAAGAGTAATAGGTCGCCTGATGCTCCCATGTACTTAACCATTTCTGGTGTTATACCATCATGCCCTGCTGCTTTGCCCATCTTGATTTTCTCAAGTGTTGCCTTCAGTTCTTCCATCTTTATGTCATCTTCATCACCATTTGTTTCCTCTTCTGTGCTAGTGGTTATCATTTCTGATGCTTGACCTTGCTCACAATCAAGGAGTTCTGAGAAATATTCTTTCCATCTTTCCATTACTTCCTTCGGGGCAGTAAGCAATTTGCCTTGCTTGTCCTTTATAAATTTAAGAGGGCATTGTTTTTCCTTCCTCGTGTTCTTTAGGGTCTAATAGAACAATTTCTGGTTTTCTTGCGCATCTTTTTCTAGCTTTTCTTTAAATTCTTCCCATGACTTCTGTTTTGCTGCTAGCACCTTGTTCTTTGCTTCTGTTCTAAGTATCACATATTCTCTATATTTCTCTATTTGTCCTGCTGTGTTTTTAACTCCTAAGTATTGTTTCCATGCCATTTTCTTCTCTCTTATTTTCTCTTTGACTTCCTCTGTCCACCAAGGTGTCCTCCTTCTCTTGTTCCCAAGTCGGACTTCACCACATGCTTCTGCAGCAGCTGTCTTTATGATGTCCTTGAATTTAAGCCAGAGGGTTTCCAAGTCATCAGGTTGTTCTTCCGTGTTTTTCACCGCTGTAGCAATAAGCCCCTGATATCTGGTCTTAATTTCTGGCTCTCTCAGCTTGTAGGTCTTAATGCAAAGTCAAAACGGCTGCTTCCTTTCAAGTCAGTTGTTGAAGAGTACAAAGTTGGAAAGGCAAGGCTTGCAATGATGCTACGCGAGTCAGCTGATGACGTGGTTAAGTCCATTCAGCCCACACTGAAAACGGGAAGGAAGTGGAGAGTGGAAGAAGCTGTTGATGCTGCCCAAGAGTCACTCAAACTGAGGGAGGTAATCGGATACACACAAACGAATTGACGGGGATTTGGTCATGGAGACATCCGCTGGTGGTCCAAGGCATCAAGCAGGGAGCGCAGAGACATGGTAGTTCAGGAGATACAAGGAGCTGAGAATGATAAGAGGTTGCAAAAAGCAGTGCAGCAGGTCCAACAAGGCCAATGGACTACATGGGAAGGAGCCCTGCAGAGGTCCTTGACATGGAATGATATATGGCATATGGAACCTCTTAGGCTCAGCTTCGTTGTTAGATCAATGTATGACCTGCTGCTGTCGGCCACCAACCTTGTGAAATGGGGAAAGTCGGTTGATGAGCAGTGCCCCCTGTGCCAGGGGAGGCAGACACTCGAACACGTGCTCTCAGCGTGTAAGGTGGCACTAGGGCAAGGGCGATACACTTGGCGCCGTAACAAAGTGCTAAATGAGCTTGCTGCGACAATAGATCTGGCAAGGATGAAGGCGAAAAGCAAACCCAGGCCAAACACCGCAAATACATACTTTATGAGGGCAGGAAAGTCAGCACACCCCAAACCGAGTTATCCTGGTAGCAGTTTACCATCTCTTCTTGACTGTGCAAACGACTAGGAGATGGCCGTAGACCTACCTGGACGAGGGGCATATCCAGAGAGTATCAGAAAATCGCGGAGACGGCCGGATATAGTGCTTCATTCTTCAGCAACGCTTCAGGTCATACTGATTGAACTGACCGTGCCATTTGAATCCAGATTAGACGAGCAACACTCGTTCAAAGCGGCCAAGTATAGTGATCTGGCCGCGGATCTGAGACATGATGGGTTCACTGCAAGGGTCATGGCTGTTGAAGTGGGCGCAAGAGGGCTTGTGGCTGCATCAGTGTATGATCTATTGAAACTGTTGGGGCTGAGGGGACAGTCAAGAACAAGGGCACTGAATAGGCTTAGTGAAACTGCCGAAAAGGCATCAGGCTGGCTGTGGAATAACCGCAATGGGCAATGGAAATCGTGACAATAAACGCTGCGGTACAGAAAACACCAGGAAATTTTCTAAGTCCACAATACGCTGAGTTTTTTGGTGTACCAGTGAACGGGCTGTGACTGAGCGGCAACAGGCGGTGTATATTATAGGGGTGTCCAGTGTCAGAATTTTAGTGGCGAACGCGCAATGGCTTCGCGATGGTGTCTCAGTGTGTGCGACGGAACGAACGGAATAATTTGTCTTTGCTTTGTTACTTTCACAATTGCCTCCACGGCTGGCGGAGTTGTGGATTAAAGTTGCTACCATAAGTGAATTGGGTTCATTTTCGATACAAGACAACAAGAGGCTGAGACGCTTGGGAGTCATGACCCAAGTGGGCCCGCCCCCCTTAGAGTGTAAAGGAGTATATTGGGCCGAAACACTCGTCGGACGAAGGGACTGCTTCTGATGATCAGATTGCTTCCTGTTGTATCGCTCTGTAAAGAGTTTCCTATCATAATGCTCATTTCTTCCGTTCGTTTACTTGGTTTCTTGCGTGATGCTGGCCAGTTCCTAGGCTGAGCAACTCTTTCAGTTGTTCTTTTGATTGTAAGCAGGTAGTGATCACTTCCAATCTCTGGCTCCCTCCAGACTCTAACATCCCGGACATATTTGAATGAGTTCTTCTTAACAATGGCATAGTCGATCACTGACTTCTCATTCTTTGTTGGTTCACATCTAGTGTATGCATGTATGCGCTTATGGGGGAACTTTGTGTTGGTAATGATCAGATTCTGCTCACTGCAGAATCTAAGGAGTCACTTTCCATTGTCATTGAGAGTATCTTCTCCATATCTTCCGATAACTCCACCCCATCTAGCATGGTCATTTCCAACTCTGACATTGAAATCTCCGAGCATGATAATTTCATCTAGTCAGTCATCCACTGTCCTTTGAAGCAGCTCGAAGAATTCCTCCTTGACCTCTGCTCTCTCATCCTGATTTGGACCATACACTATGACCAGGTGGACTATGGTTTCTCCTTCTTTTAGTTTTACAACCATAATGCGCTCCGAGACAAAGTTCCATCCCTTGATACTATCTTTCTGGTTTTTGGCCACAATGCAACCCACGCCCCCTTTAGCTCTTTTAGATGTGGGTACACCACTGTATAGCAGCGTGTTGCCATCGAGATCCATGACTCCTTGTCCCTTTTTCTTTGTTTCCGTAATAGCCAGGATTTCTAGTTTTGCTTACCTCATCTCTTCCACCAGCTCCTCTTCTTTCCCATTTGTGTTCCAAGTTCCATAAGTCGTCCGTATTCCGTTCCAGTTCGTCGCCTTTAGAATCAGTCCGGTGTTCTCTCTTGTACTTCACTTAATCATGTTTTAAAGCAAACAGGTGATTGGCCTGTTGTGCCTTTGCATGGTGGAGGGGCTGCCTCCTCACGGCCTCCATGCAGGCCGCCCTCCTCCTTTTTCAGCCGGGCTTGGGACCGGCTGATACCGAAGCCTGATTGTTAGTTTTTCTTTAAGGATTGAATGTTGGTATACTTGATGTGTACTGTCACTGGATACTGACTGGTATATCGTGCTGTAATATGATTGATCGCGAATGTGTGACATGGAAGTTCGTCAAGGTGGACATCTGTGTAGCAGTGCAGACTTGTATCACCACACATAACATACAAGAGTGTGTGTGGCATTCATCACATTGAAAGGTGTAGATGTGGAGTTGATGGAAGCATATGTTGTACGTGTTACAGATATGGAGTCAAAATATAGGTGAACAGCTGTGTACGTTTTCATCCTTTATTATAGTCACAGCAACAAGACGTAGACAACTCCATGTAAGCATGACACAGGAACATGGCGGATATGAAGACAGTTCACTACAATGGCATGTACATAAGTTCCAATAATTATATGATTATCAAAGTGTTGCAGACTCCAATATATCTCTCAGTCCACAACTAGCAGAAAAACCCCGTATTACACAACGGGTAAATAACTGTATAAATATCCAACAGTTTCATTCTGACTCATCTTAAGTCATTCTTCTTAGTCGACCTCCCAAACATGGCGGGCGACGAAATTAGCATAGTCCATCCCTCTAATCGGACGTATCGAAGATAGGCTGTCCTTTCGAAGATAGTCTTATACAACTCCCTTGTACATCAGCCGAGTTTTCATTTTCAAAGTTATAATAGCAATAACTAATAACCCATCTGTTCTTCCACTCCAGATAGTTATATATATTAGGCCTCTATAAAACAGTAAACACGGTGGATTCCTCTTCTGTAGACATAAGTGTCTAAGTTCAAAATATACCGCTAATCATGCGGGTTGTAGATTACTATCTATACTCCTGGGTTTCTGTGCGTACATCAAAAAACAGTCTTAGATGGCTCCAACGAGCGTAACAAGTAGAATACTCTGCCTTTCAACCATTTGTGAGCTCTTGTCACCGGTTGACCCAAAATGCGTTCAGCTTACTCTGTGAACAAAAGAAGTGTGAAAGTTTCGTCTTTTACCTTGCTACGAATTCCTAACACAACTTCATAGCAACTGTCGTCTTCCTGACGAACAGAAATAACACAGGGGACTTTAAATAACAGTGGAAGAGTTTCCATCCCCAAAAGGCAATGCAGAGAAGTAACCAGACATTCCGTCTGACAGACCCAGAACAACACACGGCCTCCCGCACGGGAAAGTCTTCAAAACTCCAGTTTGGACATGCGCAGTTCGCATTTCCTCTGACCTATTCAGTCAGCTGGTATAACCTTTTAAGAGGAGTAACTACATATTTACTTTCCCTCAAAGCAAAAGATGAGTATTCGCCCTTAGATTATGGTTCCAATGAAAAATACATTAGACCCAAAAATCTTATTCAAAATATTTCCAAACATAACCAGTATACAGACAGACTACATTATCAGTTATGAAAACTGCACGTAACAGTCTTACCACACCTCCCGGTTAAAAAAAATGAAACTTTTTTTTTTTGAAATACATCTAGGAGCAACATAAAATAGGCTCACAACGCATGAATAATGCGCAGATGAAAGTATCAAAAACAAATATAACGCCAAATGTGAGGCTAAGTCGACTCATGGAGCGACCTGTGAGAATATATCTCATAATCTCATAATCTCAGAGAAAGCGTTTCTCTAAGTATAAATGTTTCCAGGGAGGTGTCACCAACGTATTCTATAATGTTGGCAATGACACAATGCATACAAAAATTTCATCCAATAAATTCATATTAGGTATCTTAAGTTCATGATTAACAAAGAAGAAAAATCATCAAAGAACAGCGGTGAATATACATCAATGAACCGCTAAGTAGTGATACAATCACTATATTACAAATTACAAATGTGTACTTATTTTGATATAGACAGAAACTATTATAGACTTAGACGTGGATGAAGCGTCACTACGAAGAAAAAATGTCTTATCTTTAGTAGGTAACACTAGAATAGGTGGTGTTGAAAACAAATTTTTAATCTTATCCAAAGAGGATTGGCATTCCTGAGACCAGTGAACCATATTAGGAGACCCTTTCTTTAGTAGTGTAGAAAGAGGTGCCATGATAGAGGATAGATTCGAAATGAATCGTCCATAAAATTGTATAAGACCTAAGAGACTTCGCACTTGCTTTTTAGTCTTAGGAATAGAGATGTTAACTCTTTAAGTCCCAATCGACTTTATATATCCTCAGGGGTTAGACGCGCTTGGCCCAATCAACTTTATAAAGCGTTTAGTATATGTGCCTCTGTTTGAGACTATTTCTAATTATAACTACACACAAACCACCCAAAACGTCATTTCTGACTGCAAGTACATTCTTTTAAATACCGCATGTGTTTAAGAGTGAACGGGTTTTTGTTTTGAGATATTTATTTAAAAATGCACCGGGGTGGCCATTTTTGCTTGGGCCAAACCAACTTTTTTGCTTGGGACTGAAAGAGTTAAGTATCTTAGTGATATTATGGTCCTCTGTCTTTAGGAAACCATGACCAACTCGATGGCCTAGGAAAGAAATTTCGCTAAAACCAATATAGGCTTTAGAGGGTTTCGCTGTCAGGTTATGCTCGCGTAAAGTAGACAGTAATTCATCTAACCCCGAATGGTGATCTTCCCAAGTATCGCTGAAAAGACAGATGTCGTCTAGGTACGCAATGACATCTGACCGATAAGATAGGATTCGACGCATCATGCGTACGAATGTAGCAGGGGCGTTCATAAGGCCGAAAGGCATGAAATTCCATTGAAAAAGGCATCTAGGTGTAGAAAAAGCAGTAAAAGGTTTGGCGCGTTCAGATAAAGGAACTTGCCAATATCCTTTAGACAAATCAAGTTTAGTGAAAAAATGAGATTTAGAAAGCCTAGTAAGTAGCTCTTCTAGTAAAGGCATAGGTTCAGCATCGAACTTCGTAACTTGATTCAATTTGCGATAGTCAACGCAAAGACGTATGTTATTGTCTTTTTTCGAACAATAACCATCGGCGAAGAATATGCAGAAGTGGATGGTTCAATTATTTTTAAATCTATCATCTCATCCAACTCCTTCTCAACCTGTGCTTGAAAATGTATAGGGATAGGATAAGGCCTAACCCTAATTGGAGTATGTTCAGTTAGAACAATGTCATGCTCAATGACATGAGTTTGTCCAGGGATGTCAGTGAGGACATCCTAAAATGTTTGTAACATAGACGAAACTTGTCGCCGTTCTCCTAGAGACAAATCAGGAGAAACAGTAACGTCTTTCCATGATTCACTAGAATGAAGTGGGATCATTGGAAGCGGAAGATTAACATCCGAAAAACTTGTTTCCTCATCCTGTATTACAGACAGTGATGAGTAATGACCATGTTTGACATGAGAATCGTCCGTTGCCTGCAAAATAGGCTGTAGATAGTCAGGACGTTCATGGAACTCCGTAAGCATGTTGATGTGGAAGGTTTTATGCTTCCCGTCAATATCGACAATATAGTCAACATCTGAAATTTTCGATATTATATCGTACGGACCTTTCCAAGAAATAAGAAGTCTGTTTTCCCTACAAGGTAGCAAAACAAATGCTTTGTCACCAGGACAAAGTTGTCGTAAGGTTCTTTTCTTATTGGCAAATTGCCTTGCCTTCTGTTTGGCAAATTAAGAAGAAGAAGTTGCTAATCTGCATAATTCGATAATCTTGTGTCTAAGCGCGATGACAAATTCGTAAGAAGATTTCGTGTCATCATCAATATTATCAGCGGTTATGAGATCATGAAGCAAAGACATAGGGCCGCGCGGTCGCGCGCCAAAGACAAGTTCAAAGGGAGAAAATCCTGTATGTTCATTGGGGACCTCTCTGTAAGCGAAGAGAGCTGCAGGTAAAACCCTGTCCCAATCTTGAGGATGATCCTCAGTTATTTTCCCTAATAAGATTTGAGTGTTCTATTTAGACGTTCGACCATCCCATTAGACATTGGATGATAGATACTACTCAAAGATCTCTCTATCTGCAGAGTAGACATCACTTGAGACATGGTATCCGATATTAGTTGGGTGCCATGATCTGATAATATTTCTCCGGGAAATCCCAGACGAGAAAATATTAGCCAAAGAGCGTCTGCAACATCGGCAGTGAAAATGCTCTTCAGAGGTATAGCCTCTGGCCAACGTGTGCACATGTCCACACACGTTAAGATAAACTGATGTCCTCTGGCAGATTTGATCTTAAACGGACCAATAATGTCTATTGCCATTTTCTGAAACGGCCGAATAGGAATGTCTGCAGCCTGAATAGGTGCAGCATGGCGTGGACCTTTGGATTTGACCTCTTGACATACTTTACAAGATCGACAATAAATCCGTATGTCCTTGTTTACTAATGGCCAAAAGAAAGCCGCAAGAACTCTTGACTTCGTACGGGAAAAACCCATATATCCAGCACACTGAGAGTCGTGAGCGTGCTGCAAAATTTTAACTCTCAAATTCTTGGGCACAAGAATCTGAGAATGACTTGACTTAGTGGAGTCTTGAACCATACGTACAAGTACGCTATTCTTCATTGTAATCCAAGATTTACGATTTGTATCTTTATTCGGATCACCTTTTGTTGCAAGAGTGAAGAATTTATTTAGCGTCGGATCATCTTCTTGCTGTTTTATAAACGAGTCACGAGAAATTACCAAGGGATCATCTTGGTTATGCACTTCATTATCTTCAGTAGATGAAGTTTGAGGCATATTAAGAGCTTGAGCTCTAATGACTACGGCATTAGCAGTTTGCATATTTTGTTTTTCCCAAAAGGAAATTTGTTGCGGAGTGCATTCTTTGACTCCGTGAATACGACCGATGATAAGATCAGCGATCGGATTCGGCAGAAGACATGCGTGTACATCTCCTGTAAAGAAAGGAGTAGCAATCCTAATGATAGCAGTAGAATATTTCTCTAAGGTGCCGCCAAATGTTATACATTTGACTACTTTTCCTGTGGCACGAGAAGGATCTACGAGTGACTGCCTAGCACCGATTGCGGTGCATCCAGAATCAAAAAGAACTGAGACTGGATTGTCATTTACTAAACCTTTGTGTAAGACAAGAGAACCTCTTCCATCATGCGCTACTGACGCAGGAAGAGCAGGAAGAGGATGGCCACAACTTAAAGTGGACACCGTAGTTCGTTCAAATAATGTTTTGCATTGGGGGCAATGAGATGCTCTCCCAAAATCAAAAGCGGAACATGCCATATTATTAGCGTCATTATTATCTTTAGTCTGTTTATAGGCTTCATGTGACTCTTGCTGTGCAGAGTTTGCCTGATAATGTGATTTATGTTTTTTGTATTGTGATCTACCTCGATTATTATTGCCTCTATCATCATTATTGTTTCCTCTATTGTAACCCCTATTTGGGTTTGAATCATAGTTCTCATGGTTACCATTATAATGTTCATTATAATGAGAATCTCTATAATTATGATCTTGTTGTCTCCATGACGGATAACTTGGATAGTTTCTATAATGACTTCCTCTGCGGAAATTCCTATAATTGTGACCACCCCTGAATCGAGGGCTGTCGGCTCGTCTCCAGTTCTTCACAGTAGAACCCTGAAATGATTGGTTACCTTGGTTTTGATAACTATTATGGTTACCCTTTTTATCAAACCTGTTTTGTGGTCCCTGAAATTTGTGTGAGTAATTAGGGTTGTATGGTGTTGCTGAAGCAACTGGCATACTTTCCTTAACCTTAGCATTGCTAAAAGCTACGTCCGGATGTGCAGTGACGTATTGGGTACAATATTCTTCCATTTCTTTTAGTGTCTTGGGTTTACGCTCATGTAGGAATTCAAGGAATGGTTTATTTACACTTGACATAATCTTGTCTCTGAGCAACAAGTCCATAAGGGCTTCATATGTTTTTCTGTTTTGGACAGCTCAATCCAACGATTAAATGTAAGACGTGTCCTTGCAATGAATTCTGAGAATTCTACCCCTGATTCAGGTACCATTTTCTTAAACAAAAGACGGTAACCTTCCTCTGTTAATTGATATTTTTTTAACAAGGCTGCCCTGATAACATCATAATTATCCTGGTCAGCCTCTTCTACCAAGCTTAAACTAGTCAGAGTGTCACCTTTCAGTATCTCTGATAACTGACTAGCATATTGTGATCTATCCACGTTATGATTTCGACAAGAACGTTCAAACCTATCTAGCCAAACTGTTATATCGTCACTGGATGGATTAAATGCTGGTAGCTTAATCTTATAAATGAAAGGTTTACCATTACCACCAGATGACTGATTAACATTACCCATGTTTGTCAATTTCAATTTTTCTAACTCAAATGCTAATAGTCTTTCCTCATGTTCCCTTTTTGCCTTTCTCTCCTCGGCTTCAGCTTCTCTTTGAAATCTTTTTTCTTCAGCCTCAGCTTCTCTTTGTAATCTTTTTTCTTCAGCCTCAGCTTCTCTTTGTAATCTTTTTTCTTCAGCCTCAAGTCTTTTTTCTTCAGCCTGAGCTTCTGCTTTCAATTTATTTTCATCTTTTTGTTTCTTTTCTTCTGACTTCAATGCTATGGTCCATTGAGCAGTCGCGTATTCTTCCAATTCTTTACCAGACTTGCCTAGGGATTTCCCTATCCCAATAAAGTAATCTAAAGTCGACATAATGTCTAACAATATGTGGCTAATATCCCTGAAATGACAAATTAATTTATTTCAACCAAACAGGAGCAAGGTTTTTAACAAAACTTGTATAATCAGCTCCCTTAATTTCAATGTCTCTTGAAGACAAGTCTTTTCTAAGAACTTGTATAGTTATTCTATGATAACAATATCATCATACATTTATATCATAAATGCAATCAAAATGTCAATAGTGTATGTCTAAGTATGTGTACCAATATCAAACAAAACAATAACAATAATACGAAGACAAATATTCAAAACACTACGATAACATTCGCAGAAGTCAACTAAAAAACTAAACTGAAGGAAATCTCACAAAGGATGTGATGATAACTGTGAAAATGTAAACAAAACAACTGACGTCACAGTGTATAAACATAAAGGTGTATAGAACTGAATGACAGGAAAGAGTAGACCTACAAATACAAACAAATTTAATCAAAACTAAAGAATAGAAAAATGTTACAAAAACAACGAAGAAAAAACACACCTCGTCACAACTAACATAAATAGCAACAAATTGTCGCTAGCAGATTTTCAATCAAGAAAACCGCACCTACAGAACACTAATACAAGACCTCTATCACGTGGTATATCTTATATTAGTCACACACCCAACCTCCCACGAAACATAAACTAATTTAATATACAAACAAATAACATGTAACATGTAAACATAAATACATAAATACATATAGCATGATTGAAGAGTGTTGTAAATAAGGCTTAGTTATAGCATATAAAGTATAGTATACAACTTAAAATGTGCCACTTTTTAAATAATCATATTGTTCAATGGACAAGAACAGTCAATTTCTTAGGAATGACGTTCCAACGATGAAAAAATATATTACTGATTCTGCTTCAGGAACTGTGGCGATGGTAAATAGGATTTCTGTTCTTCAAAACAGTAATGACAATGTTCATGAAACTTCCAAACAGCAATTTTGACAATCAACGCCGGGTACTTTGCATTCTGTAAAATAACGTCTGCGTAGAAAATCAGAGTCTCACAGGTAACGGCGGGTACTTTGCAAATTGATGAAGATCATGTCTTTGTAGAAAATCAGAGTCTCACCTTGTAGACCCACGAATTTGATCGCCACTGATACCGAAGCCTGATTGTTAGATTTTCTTTAAGGATTGAATGTTGGTATACTTGATGTGTACTGTCACTGGATACTGACTGGTATATCGTGCTGTAATATGATTGATCGCGAATGTGTGACATGGAAGTTCGTCAAGGTGGACATTTGTGTAGCAGTGCAGACTTGTATCACCACACATAACATTGAAAGGTGTAGATGTGGAGTTGATGGAAGCATATGTTGTACGTGTTACAGATATGGAGTCAAAATATAGGTGAACAGCTGTGTACGTTTTCATCCTTTATTATAGTCACAGCAACAAGACGTAGACAACTCCATGTAAGCATGACACAGGGACATGGCGGATATGAAGACAGTTCACTACAATGGCATGTACATAAGTTCCAATAATTATATGATTATCAAAGTGTTGCAGACTCCAATATATCTCTCAGTCCACAACTAGCAGAAAAACCCCGTATTACACAACGGGTAAATAACTATAAATATCCAACAGTTTCATTCTGACTCATCTTAAGTCATTCTTCTTAGTCGACCTCCCAAACATGGCGGGCGACGAAATTAGCATAGTCCATCCCTCTAATCGGACGTATCGAAGATAGGCTGTCCTTTCGAAGATAGTCTTATACAACTCCCTTGTACATCAGCCGAGTTTTCATTTTCAAAGTTATAATAGCAATAACTAATAACCCATCTGTTCTTCCACTCCAGATAGTTATATATATTAGGCCTCTATAAAACAGTAAACACGGTGGATTCCTCTTCTGTAGACATAAGTGTCTAAGTTCAAAATATACCGCTAATCATGCGGGTTGTAGAATACTATCTATACTCCTGGGTTTCTGTGCGTACATCAAAAAACAGTCTTAGATGGCTCCAACGAGCGTAACAAGTAGAATACTCTGCCTTTCAACCATTTGTGAGCTCTTGTCACCGGTTGACCCAAAATGCGTTCAGCTTACTCTGTGAACAAAAGAAGTGTGAAAGTTTCGTCTTTTACCTTGCTACGAATTCCTAACACAACTTCATAGCAACTGTCGTCTTCCTGACGAACAGAAATAACACAGGGGACTTTAAATAACAGTGGAAGAGTTTCCATCCCCAAAAGGCAATGCAGAGAAGTAACCAGACATTCCGTCTGACAGACCCAGAACAACACACGGCCTCCCGCACGGGAAAGTCTTCAAAACTCCAGTTTGGACATGCGCAGTTCGCATTTCCTCTGACCTATTCAGTCAGCTGGTATAACCTTTTAAGAGGAGTAACTACATATTTACTTTCCCTCAAAGCAAAAGATGAGTATTCGCCCTTAGATTATGGTTCCAATGAAAAATACATTAGACCCAAAAATCTTATTCAAAATATTTCCAAACATAACCAGTATACAGACAGACTACATTATCAGTTATGAAAACTGCACGTAACACCGGCCTTGGCGGAGTTGATATTTTAAAACACGAGAGGAAATTAAATTAAACACCTCGACCCATTTAGTTCCAAAGAGCTTACCATTGGTTTCATTTGAGAGCCGGAATAGACTTTGACTTTTATTGGCAAGTTGGTATGAAAGTACAATCTGGGACTTGACCTGAGAAATGGAAATATAATCTTGCGAAATCAGAGTAAAAAAGCAGACTGCATCACGATGTCAAATTAGCAACTTCTAGGAGCCAGAGAGACATCGGACTAAGAATTCCAAAATTATAAGTGACAGATCGAAGTATTTGGGCAACTTTAAAACTTAAAAGTAAACCCGCATTTTTAAATACAAAGACTGGAAACTTACAGGACAGAGTATTTGGGCAACTTTGAAACTTAAAAATAAACCCGCATTTTTAAATACAAAGACTGGAGACCTAAGGAATCAGCCCATCCATCTTAAGAGGAATACTAAAATTTCCCAGACCAAGTAATTCGAAACATTTAAGCTAAGTTGCTTGTGACAGTACGGGTGGTACTAAGGGGAGCTTAGTAGTTAGACTATCTCCTTAAAGGTTAAGAAGAGTTGTCTTTTTTTTCTTTTTTTTTCTGTTTATATAGAGGGCGTGATGTGTAGTATAGTGGTCTAGTCTTCTAGTTCAGTAGACTCGCTATCAAGTTGTTATTTCCTAGAAGAGGTTTTACTGACCCAGGTTCTTTTGGATCTCATTTATGATGGAGACCTTGTGGTTAGATAAATATTCAAATTCCATACAGATAATTTCAAACATGGCGACAGTCAAGTATTTACCAAGTCAGGGCATTACACATGTTCAGCTTTTATTAGTTAGGTTCCAAATCCGGAGTATTTTCAGAACATGCTCATCTCAATTCACTACACTTACTGATTTGAGATTTTTCTCTTTTCGGATAAACAAACAATCCTTTGTTCGTACACTCTCTCGTTCAATTATCTCAAATATGGCGTTCCTTTGTGGGGATCCTCTACAACGTTCTTGTGTTACTAATTGATTAGCCCTCTATATCTAGTTAGTTGCAAAGTGCTATCAATTTCTAAAACCGTTTTTTTTCCAACAGTCTATGTCACAATCGAGCGAAACGTCTTAGTCATGTGCTTACCTGGTGCAAATAATGTACGACATACCTCGTGGCCGAGTAACACTCTGATCTGTAAATGCCAACTGGTTGTATACAAAATCGTGAATCAAATTCAATGACGAAGTACGAATATTCTCCACCGACGAGACCTAAGGTTTTTTTTTCTAACCAGGGGGTGGTCACAATCGCAAACCGCCGCGCCCGTACAGTTAGAACACCTTATATGCAATGGTCATATTTGTCTTTTTTCTTCTCCAGCTCGAGTCAGACTCCCAATTCTTCAATACCCTTGGATATATATACCCAAAAGCAGTGCCTAGCTGACTACTAATGGATGTTTTCCGTTCGTTGGTAGACCTTAAACCATTGATACATGGCTTATGATTGGTCTTCCGGTCTAACTTGTGTGTACTCACAAGCTGTTAGCGCTTAAGTAGTAGGAGTAGGCCATCCGGTCATATGATGTGTCAATTCTAACTGTGCCAGGAGATTGTAGATCCAATTTGGGGTAAGCTGTGAACATATATTTTAAAATGTGAAATGTAACATGTCTGTACTTGCTAAGTGGTTATTTATGAGGCTGACAATCTCAAAATATGAAAATAGTATATTCATAAATCACGACAGCAAGCGCTGGTGATTGCTTCTTGCTAGTTTTACAGAAAACCGACAGCAGAGGTGACCCCCAGACTCCGAATGGAGCAGTGATGAGTGATAATTACATCCCATGTGCATCAAGTGTATCGTATCATTTTGTGAGATATATGTACCTTGTTAAGTGTAATTCAGACAAGGTAATTACATCCCTTAGTGAACGAAAGAGAGGCCGACCAAAAACAACCTGGCGGCGGACTGTGGAGGCTGAGATGCAAAGAATGAACCAGAGTTGGGGTACTGTACGAAGGATGGCTGCCGACCGAGCAAAGTGGAATCAATTTGTTGTTGCCCTACAAGACGCCACTAGGCGTGATGGCCACTGACTGCTTTGACGGTCGGCGGCTAAGGATCAAAGAAGAAGAATTACATCCCATGTGCATCAAGTGTATCGTATCATTTTGTGAGATATATGTACCTTGTTAATTGTAATTCAGACAAGCCATTGCACTCACGCTGTCCAGACACATTTTCCCCATTAAAGTAACCAGAAGAATAACGGTGATTTCTAATCATATTCCCCGAGTTATACTGTGTATACTCAGGTAGAATAATTATTCAGAGAGGCTAACATTGGTGGGTGGACAGCGAGACAATGCGCCTGTTAATTTGCAGCCCACAAATGTACTTAACAGAGGAATTTGTTCTTTTTTTTGGGGTCTAAAGTTCATGGTACGAAGCTGCAAGACGAAAGCTTCTACGCCACTAGTTGTGAGTCAAAAGCAGGGATTCAACACTAACCACCTACATTGGACAAATTGTGTGAAGAAGTGCCCCCATCACAAAAGAATTGACGAAACCACAGCTGCAAGACTCACTTAGACCAGCTAAGTTTATTCAGGAAACAGCAAAAGGACAATTGTATTTTTTTTTTATAAATCCTCAAACCAAGTCTCAGTGAAGACAATTTTATATATTCGCCATCATTCCTTCGTTATTTTAACCTGTTAAAAACGAATTAATTAATGTTATTTTAAAACTAAACAATCATTGTTGATTCAGTTATTATAGGTATGAAAGCAAACGTATGAGCAAGACTCCTTAATATATAAAGTTAGTTGCTTATCCTTTACAGGACGTGGCAATCAACCCCAGCTTTTATTGGCTGTTTTGTGATTTTTCTAGGCAATTTTTTTCATTCAGTAGTTTGCCATTGCTTTCTGAACGGTACGGCGCTTATACCATTGTTAAAAATCCACACAAAGCGATCTCCTTAATATATACTGAAGCACATTAAAAACGCACCACTATTATATATACTGATGCCGAGAAGCTGGACCAAAAAAGTGTAGGAATGGATTCTCCCCGTGTTTGTCATGAGGTAGAGAGCGAATGGCTGCTGGAATGGAAAGTGCATGATTTAACCCACAGGTTTGTGTACAGACTACATGAAAACAATGAAAGTTACACGTGCAACATGATTCCCAACAGCTATGACACTGAAAATGTGTACGCGTTGTGGCAGTATACTCGGTATAAAAAGGCCGTTGAGATAAAACACCCAGTACATGTGCTTGAAATGCCACGACTATCTGAAAAACGACCGCCAACGAGCCATTGGTATGTTGGAGACCGGAATGAGCTCGCGGGCCATTGCCAGAAGGATGAATTGCCACCACAGCACTATTGTACGTCTCAATGAACGTTACGGAACCACTGGCAGTGCCCAGGATAGACTTCGGAGTGGCCAACCACGAGTTACTACCCCTGCGCAAGATCGTCATATTGTGCTGAGTCACCTAAGGAATCGTTCTCTCCCGGCAAGTCAAACAGCAAGGGCAATAGTGGGTAGACGTGGGCAAGTCTCTCGAATGACAGTCATACGACGACTCAGAGATACAGGCCTTACTGCAAAACGACCTTATGTTGGGCCAAACTTGACTCACAGACATCGTCAGCAGCGCCTGCAATGGGCTGAGCAACATGTCAGATGGACTAGACTGCAGTGGAATGCTGTCCTATTCACAGACGAGAGCAGATTCAACATATCCTTTGCTGATGGACGTATGCGGATTTGGCGACGGTGTAGAGAGCGCTCTGCAGATTGCTGTGTTCGTCAGCACAACCGATTTGGAAGTGGCAGTATTCACATTTGGGGAGGATTCAGTTTTCACCATCGCTTGCCTCTTCACGTCTTCCGTGGACATGTTAATGCTGTGACATATCGAGATGAGGGTCTGGATGCATTGGTCGCTCCTGCGTTCACAAATTATCCAGACTTGCAGCTTCTCCAGCAGGATAACGCACGTGCGCACACCGCATGCATTACGCAGCAGTATCTACAGCAGCAGAAAATTGTGACGATTGATTGGCCTGCCCTATCACCAGACATGTCCCCCATAGAACATCTGTGGGACGAGCTTGGACGCAGAGTCTACAGGCAAGGTTCTCCAGCTAATTTGCAACAGCTCGAAGCTGCTCTTACACGTGAATGGGACTTGATTCCCCGGAATTTCCTTCAGAGACTTGTGCGTTCCATGCGGAGCCGCTGCCAAGCTTGTTTGCAAGCACACGGTGGACATACCAGATACTGAGGATAGTGTGAATGAATTTTTTTATTGGTTGCATTTTTGGTTTTCTCCCTTGCCTGCGCAGAATACAATGAATTTCATAACAATCAAATGTACAAATTAATGACAAGCATGGATACATAGGGAAATGAATAAAGATTCCAAATATGTAAACTTGTAAACACTTATATTTACATTTCCCACTCTGTTCCTGGATTATACAGGTGGTGCGTTTTTAATGTGCTTCAGTATATATACATCAAGACATATATTTACATATATAGAGCAAATACTTATAAAAGAATTTCGCTGGATTTACACCAGCTGGGGGATTGAACGGGCTAAAACCATTGCTTAATTCTTCAAAAAAGGCGACGGATCAGATATAAGTTAATAGTGCTCTGCCCTATGCAGCATTGTTCTTGACTTCTGAAAACATTTTGTGAAAACATCATTATCCTTCTATCTACAACTCGGCCAAAAGCAATCTTGTGCGAAGGTAGACACATTTGAAGACCCATATTCGATACTCTTGAGTGTTGGCCACTGGCGGATCACTACTGCAGAGCTAAGAGGAGGCACTCCGTGACAGAGGCATTTTTTTTTTTTTTACTTTTTGGCGTAAAAAAAGGGACAATAGAAGACAGAAAAAAAGGACTTTAAGTATATTAATGCATGACTGTGATGACTAGAGCTAGTTATAGTTTTATACAACGTTAAAAAAAAGTTGAAATATAATGTGCTTTATAGTGTATGTTATAAAATAATTATAACGTCAAAAGTGAGTCTTCCACGTATTATTCAGTATTTATAAAATTATTATTATTTTATTACTTAATTTTTGTTTGTGGACATTATTTTCTTTGATAACACTGGACAACAGCCAAAATGTATCCGAGACATAAGTAGCTATTTTAAACAAATTTTCACATGCTGATCACGAATATGAACTTAAAAATCGCGAATTAGCGTTAGTTTTCAAGATCGGGAGTGGGGGGGGGGGGGGGGGGGTCAGTAGGCTGGTGGCTTCACCTTTCCGACGCGAATGACCCAGTCCTTCTCTTTTCTATACCCCTGGCACGTGATTTCCCACGAGACGGATATCCTTGAGCGCCAATTGGATGACGCAATCTGTAGCAGTCATTGCAACCACATTTCCTCCTTGTCATCATTTGTGTTGTGGATTCTGTGAGTGTAGACGTGTCGTTCAAGATGCCTCGTGAATGTGTGAACAGTGCGGATTATTTTTGCTATATTTGCGGACAAATAACGTTGCTATCACAAAGGCGACCCATTACACTGATGATAAAGAAAGCTTACAGCCTTTATTTTGGTTGTGAGATCGGTGACCAGGGCCGGTATTGGGCCCCACACATATGTTGTCAATCCTGTGCAACGAATCTGCGCTGCTGGTTGAACTGAAAAGGACGATCGATGCGCTTTGCAGTTCCAATGGTGTGGAGGGAACCGACAAACCATCTTAATGATTGTTACTTTTGCATGACTCCTCCAATTGAACATGGTATTTCTAAGAAGAAAAAGCGGCATGTGACCTATCCGAATATTCCCTCTGCTATGCGGCCAGTGCCTCACGGGGAAGGACTTCCTGTTCCGGACCCACCAGAATCTTATACTCTGGATGTTGAAGATAATAAGGCCAGTGGACATCCGTCACCCATGAAAGCATCTACATCAAAAGATACTGATTTCGTGCCTGTTGAAGAGTCTGCATAGCCACATACAATTATCCAGAGTGAATTGAATGATCTAGTGAGAGATCTGGAATTGCCAAAAAAATAAAGCAGAGCTGTTGGGGACCAGACTGCAGCAATGGAATCTTCTAGAAGAGAATGTGCATATGTCTGTGTTATGTGCTCGGCAAAAAAATCTGCTTCCATATTTCAAAATGACATTGATTGCATTGATATAGTTGGCAGCACTACACATCAACTACAAAGACAACGATTGGAGACTGTTCATTGACTCGTCCAAGTTGAGCTTAAAAGCTGTGCTGTTCCATAATGGTAACTTTTACCATCTGATCCACTCGGGTATGCAGTCCACATGAAAGAAACGTACAACATGAAACAACTGTTACACACCATCAACTATGACAAGTATAATTGTCAGATTTGTGGTGACCTGAAGGTCATTGCCATCTTGATGGGGCTACAGCAGGGTTACACAAGTTTTGCTGTTTCCTCTGTCTGTGGGACAACTGTGCCAGGACTTCCCACTACAAGAAAAAGGATTGGCCCCAACGACAATCACTTGAACTGGGGAAAAAGAATGTACTTAACGAACCACTTGTAGAATCCCACAAGATCTTGCTCCCTTCTCTCCACATCAAACTTGAACTAATGAAGAATTTTGTAAAGACCATGGATCGAAATGGGGCAGGATTTTTATACCTTCGTGATAAATTTCCAAGACTTAGTGAGGTCAAAATCAAGGAAGGTATAATTGTCGGTCCACAGATACATCAGCTCTTCCGAGATCAGCGTTTTGATGATATCCTCACAGGTGATGAAAAGTTAGCTTGGAATGCTTTCCAGCAAATGGCCACAAACTTTGTAGGAAACAATAAGGCTGACAATTACCAGGAGCTTGTAGAAACCCTCTTGAAGCGCTACGAGAGGCTATGGTGCATTCTTTCACTAGTCCATACCATCCGGAAAACAATGGGGTTTGCGAGCGTTTCAATGGCTCGTTGAAAGCTATTAGGCAAAGTCACTGAGACATGTCCACGTGATTGAGACCGAATGTTGCCAGCGGTATTATTTGCTTACAGAGAAGTGTCCCATGAGAGCACTGGCTTTTCGCCATTTGAGTTGGTTTATGATGCCAACCCTAGAGGTCCTATGCAAGTACTCAGAGAGATTTGTTGTTGGGATCAGTGGAGGATACTACCGTCCGTACCAGCTATGAACTGGTCATTGATCTCAGACAACGCCATAAACTGCAACCAATCTCGAAAATTACGCTCTTTCTTACCAGGAGAACAAGTATGGCTACTTCTTCCGACCAAGGAAAACAAACTGCTGATTTCATGGCAGGGTCCCTTCAAGGTGGTTGAGAAGAAAACTGATGTAGATAATGCCATTGACATAAGGGACAAAATCAAAACATTTCATATTAATATGTTAAAATTGTATGTGGAGCGCCCTGCTGAGTTAGAATCTATCTTGTTCAGTGTATCTGATGTACCTGTTCGACACACTTTGTCTGCTGTTGTGGAATCTGATGATTCTACAGCAAGTGATATCTCTTTTAATTTTCCTCTGTTGCCTCTAAAATCTTCGGAATCTTGGAGAGATGTAACTGTATCAGGTGATTTAGATCCTGGTTATCGAAACAGACTCTTGCTGTTTTAGAATCTTTCTCTGACGTGCTGGCTGAACTTCCAGGTTGCGCTGATGTTATCTCTCATGAAATTACATTGAGTGATGATCACCCTATAAAACTCGGACCGTGTACTATACCATTACACTACAGATCTCAGGTGGATAGTGAACTTAAGGATATGTTACCCATGGGCATCATTTCTAGTTCTGAATCATCCGATGCTTTTCTTATGGTTCTAGTTAGAAAGAAAGACAAATCTCTTCGCATCTGCATTGATTTTAGACGTCTTAACAGTGTCACTTTCACAGATGCTGAGCCTATGCTTGTTTTGGAGGATCTCTTATCACAATTATCCCAGGCTACATACTTTAGCAAACTAGATCTATCTAAGGGATATTGGCAGATCCCTTTAACTGATAAAGCCAAACTGCTAACCGCATTTATGACTCAAATGGTTTATTCCAATGGAATTATGTATTTTGGCCTTGTCAATGCTCCTGCGACTTTTGTGCGCATGATGCGGAGACTCTTAGGTGATAGGTCTGATGTCATCACATACATAGATGACAACTGTTTATTCCATAGTTCTTGGCAAGAACATATCACAGGATTTAAATCTTTATTAATGCTACTTAGAAAGCATGGTTTGACAGTTAGACCTTCAAATGTTCAGATTGGTTGTCGGAAAATTTCATTTCTTGGTCACTGTTACAGTGTGTGTGTGTGTGGGGGGGGGGGTTGGGGGGGTTGCCTGATGTTTGTCTGATAAGGGTGTTGCCAGAAGCGTCGGGCTTATAGTGGTAGCCGACCTATTGTAAAACGCGAATTGACTGTGGGCCGAAAAGGACAGGCCAATGTTAATGTAATTTCAATGACTGGGTCTTATGGTTGGCCAAGATGAAGATTAAGCAGGCTGGACCCATGTGGTACATCGACAATATGTTATTACTTGAATACAGGAACGACGATCAAACGGCATGACATCAAGTATGGACGAAGTGGCATCAATATGACAACATAGCACGAGCATTTCATATATCAATCATGTAGTTGGCATCAAACATAGTTAAGATGAACGTTGATATGACCTCTGTTTGAGAATGCCGGTCATTATAACAATATGGTCAACATCTTGACCAATTCGGAAAAACTTCGTCGAATTGCAGATTAATTTAATATGTATTCTTGCTCCTAATATCAGAGGGAGGCACTAGCCATTGATCATGACAGATACAACGGAAGTCCTGCCTTGACAAATAGGGCCCTGGGTCTTTAAGACAAGAGACCTTGAAACGTGCCGTTAACTGGCAATAATTATGAGTGTAGACGAATTCCTGGGGCAACCCTCTCAGGAATTAAACTTCATCGTTCTTCAGTACTTCATTATTAATAAATATGGGTCTTCTCTTTACATTAGAGAAAGAGCACCAAAAATGCGCCTGTCAGCGACGATCAATATATTACAATGCCTCAAGGGTATGATTTGTATAGCAACAAATCGACGCAACAAAAGCGCGTCATCAGCATTCAATGATGATGCAGAAAAGTACGCATAACTATTTTAAAATGTACATCTATATCAGATGCGCTCACATGTGCGTCTATCAAAACTAGACTGGCATGTGAAAGTCTCACACACATAACTCCCACGCACAAAAGGACTTAACAGTCACCGTGTTGGTAACCACATTTTATATCCTGATCTGCAAACTGTCAAACGCATATTATAATTAGATACTCCTCGGACAAAGAAACAAGTTAGGAGCATGTTAGGACTCATTAACTTCTATCACAAGTTCATTCCAAACTTTTCATCAATTTCTTCTGTCCTGTCATCTTTGACTAGAAAAGGTGTTCCTAATAAAATACTTGCAATGGAGCTTTGAACAAAATTAAAGCTATTTTCCAAGTCACCTATTATGGTGTTGCCTAATACCACTATGCCATTTCTTTTGAGGACTGATGCTTCCCAGACTGGCATTGGTGGTTGCCTGTTACAATGGTTCAATGATACTCCACATCCATGCTTGTATGTAAGCAGGAAGTTGCTACCAGCAGAAACTCTGTATTCCACCAGTGAAAGAGAAATCTTGTCCAACATTTGGTGTAAGGGCAAGTTATCAAGCTATTTATTTGGCACACACTTCTACCTCCAGATGGATCACAGTCCACTAACATCCCTAAACCAAAAAACTATGACAAATAGTAGATTACACAGATGGTTCTTGCGTATTCAAGAATATAGATATACAATTATCCCCACCAAGGGATCAGAAAACTTTCTATCAGACCTATTTTCAAGAAATGTAGCTGGAAAATGACATTGCTTGTGCCAGATGTTAACATTATCTGATCTTGTTTTGTTTTCAGGTACCGTACCATTGAAACATTCATTTTACGATATTCATTGCATTTTTTGAAAGATTGGATGACATTTTGTCTAGACTGTTTAGATATATCTGTTTTCATGTCATTTGGTACCATAATTACTGTTTCATTCTGAGCAGTATGATTTTTCTTTCCTAATATATTAGTAGTTCTTGGGCTAACTATTCACCGTTCTCAAGTGAAAACCCTTGGTTTTTGCTCGGGAACAGGGGGGCAATGTTGGGAGATAGAAAATGCAGTTATTTTGAATGCCTAGAACACCACTTCGCTACCTCAGCCCACTAGACATTCTATGTCACGTGATGTGACTGGCAGGGTGATGCGTGATGCCATATGATGATGGATGGCATCCGCATGTCTGGTTTTGTGTAGTGTGTAGATGTGTTCAGTCAAAACAATGTTCATGCAACAATAACAGGGCAATCCACATAGGACGTCAGTAAACTCACGACGTATAAAGTCAATGAGTCTTGAAACAGCCGTTGACGTTTTTCTTCATTATTTATTGTGGACGCCACAGTGACAAAATGGTTACGCAAATGTGTAGGCACATCAAACAGTCATTATCACAGCAACATTCAATACAGCAATAAACGGTAGACAGCATTACAATGATGAGTCAGATGCATGTTATATTTCATAGTGCTGTAAATGTAGTCAGGTGGAAAACTCCATCCTTTTCTATAACAGCCAGGAGATAACCAGATGTATGAGATCAGTTCACTCTCCTTAGTTTGACTTCAGCAAGACAGACACGTCTGCCGAAGTATAAATAATGTCCTCAAAAATATCCTCTAGATAATAAAGGTTTTCTAAACCTAGTTCATTTAACAAAGTAGCAAGTAATGGTCCTTGGTACATGCATCAACCGATGCAGTACAATGCAGCGACATGTGAGCTGGGAAAGAACATCTCGTGACGACGACTTTCGGAGACAGGCTATGAATCGAAATCGCTCACGACCCAAAATCGATAGAGTTAATGAAAAAGTCAATTTACCTTGCTTTCATGAAATACACAGAAATATCACGCCTCCCGACATGTGGGAAAACACTAGAGGTATTATCTCGACTAAACGAAATATCCATAAGAGGACTACACATCCCTGACAGAACAAAAATAGCGGAGATCCCCTCTTCAACGAGGCATCTCTTTCGCCATTCCAAATCGCTCACTCCCACTAGTGGTGGGCGGAAACCGATCGACAAACAACAAGACAAGTCATGCGCAGTCCAGCGCAAAAATGACCACAGCTCAAAAGTTAACTGCATTCGATACCAACGCGAGAAGACAAATGCTTACCGAGAAAAGTGACTATAAATTTCAAGCAGTTGTTGCCCTTGCGTTATAAAACAGATATTGAAATAAAACGATGTTGCGAGAATTTATCACGCAACATATCACCACCTCCTCCCGATAAAAAAAAAATGTGGAACATATTTTTTTTTCAATATCAAAGAGCAAGCGATAAGCGGCTCAAAACGCACGAATTATGCGCTGATAATTAACTAAATTGCCAAACAATAGGCTAATTATAGAGTGTCTGGTGAGGATATACCTCAACAGAAAAATAAATATGTCTCAAAAAATATTCACATCGGGGAGGTGTCACCAACACACATCACGTTAGCATGTAAACACAATATACGTATGCAAGTTACTATAATCATCATTAAACAGCATACTCTAATATTGTCTTTAAAAATGGATGTACAAATCTGATAGGAAAATTTAAATAGTACATTCTTTGACATGTAATGACATAAGTACATAGTAAAGTTAAACTACATGACGATCCAGGACATATGCTCTGGTATTCCGAGGGTAAGTACACAATCTAGAACTCGTAAGGTAAGTCCTCAGCTCAACAATGACATTCTGAGAAAGTACAAGCAATATAATGCTAATTAATAACTAATATGCTTCATAAGGTACAATACATTATTAATAATTGTGGCTGTTTAGTAAACTAACGGCCCTTATATTAACTACTCAGTCCTCCTCTATCATCTTAAAAAACGAACAGAAGAAGATGACAACAAAGCACGATAGTGTGTACATATAAAGTAAGTACAGATGTGCTAATCTATTGTAGAAATATAGGTGTGTTATGACTCTGTAATATATAGAAATATAGGACAGAAGTATTAGTTGGAGTCATGTGGGCATCTAGACAAAATGTCAGCCATCACATTATCCGCACCACGGATAGCTCGTACCGTGAAGTGAAAAGGTTGAAGAGCTATAGCATATCGAGTGGATCTCGAACTCTTCAAATTCTTAGTCTGAATAGCTGTAAGAGCTTTCTGATCAGTCTCTAGAATGAAATGTGCGCCCAGGAGGAATCTTTGTAGCTTTAGAATTGACCAAACCATCGCTAACAACTCACGGTCTAAAACCGAGTAGTTCCTCTCTGCCGCATTTAGTTTTCTAGAAATGTACATAACAGGATGCAGAGTATTTGCATATTCTTGCATCAGTGCTGCTCCAATCCCAGTGGATGAAGCATCACTCCGAAGAACAAAAGTCCTATCAAGAGTAGGTAATCTTAAGATGGGAGGAGAAGAAAATATATTCTTGATTTGGTCTAGTGAAGATTGGCATTCTTCAGACCAACGGACCAGATTAGGCGAACCTTTCTTCAACAATGTTGAGAGAGGTGCCATGATCGAAGATAAATTTGGAATAAATCTCCCATAAAATTGAATTAAACCTAAGAGACTCCTAACTTGTTTCTTCGTTTTAGGAACAGAGATGTTCAGTATTTTGGAAGTATTGTGGTCTTCTGTCTTCAAGAGACCATGACCAACACGATGACCCAGGAAAGAGATTTCACCAAAACCAACAAAAGCTTTAGAAGGTTTTGCTGTCAAATTATTCTCACGTAGAGTGGACAGTAAGTCATATAACCCTAAATAGTGATCTTCCCAGGTATCACTGAAGAGACAGATGTCATCTAAGTATGCGATGACATCCGAACGATGTGACAGAATTCGACGCATCATGCGAACGAAAGTGGCAGGGGCGTTCATGAGACCAAAAGGCATAACATTCCATTGAAATAGACCCCTAGGTGTAGAAAAAGCAGTAAGAGGTTTGGCATGCTCTGCTAAAGGCACTTGCCAATAACCTTTAGACAAGTCAAGTTTAGTGAAGAATCTAGAATTAGAAAGTCTAATCAGTAGATCTTCTAACAAAGGCATCGGTTCAGCGTCGAACTTTGTGACCTGATTCAATTTGCGATAATCAACGCAAATTCGTATGTTCTTATCCTTCTTCCGGACAATAACCATGGAAGAAGAATATGGTGAAGTCGATGGTTCAATTATATTTAATTGAATCATTTCATCCAATTCCTTTTCCACTTGCGACTGAAAGTGTATAGGAATAGGATACGGCCTAACCCTAATTGGATTATTGTCGGTAAGAATTATGTCATGTTCTATGACATCTGTGTGTCCAGGAATGTCAGTGAGAACATCCTGAAATGTTTGTAACATCGACGAGACTTGTCGATGTTCGTCACCAGAAAGATTAGGAGAAACAGAAACGTTTTTCCAAGATTCCGTGGAATGTAATGGAACCACTGGAAGGGGAAGGTTGACATCAGAGAAGGTAGCTTCCTCATCCTGAATGACAGACAGGGATGAATAATGACCGTGAGGTGCAGGAGCATCATCCGTTGCCTGGAAAATAGGCAGCAAATAGTCCGGACGTTCGTGAAATTCCGAAAGCATGTTTATGTGGAAAGTTTTATGCTTTCCATCAATATCGACCACATAGTCAACATCGGAAATCCGAGAGACTATTGCATACGGACCTTTCCATGCAATAAGAAGTCTATTTTCCCTACTGGGGAGTAGGACGAATGCTTTGTCACCTGGACAAAGTTGTCGTAGACATCTATTCTTGTTAGCAAACTGCCTTGCCTTCTCTTTAGCAATTTCTGATGAAGCAGTTGCTAGCTTACATGCCTCAATGATCTTTTGTCTAAGAGCAATGACATACTCATATGAGGATTGAGTTTCATCGCTGTGGTGAAGTGGGATGTTATAAATATTTATAGGGGACTTAGTGTACTGACTGAGATCAGCTGTGAAGGTATCTATATCTATTAAGAGTAGTGTATTATAGATAACCTTACTTGCTACCACATATCTCTATATCTCAGTCAGAATTATTCTGGAATAGTGTGATGCTACGTTATGTGTCTAGGGTATGTGTATGATGAAGTGTAAGTCACAACAACAGACAGATAAACAATTTAATTTAATCCACTACTCTTGACAACACTGTGACACTCACATACATATAACACTCTATGAGAATATCTTAAAGGAGTCACTGATAACTTTCAAATAACAATATGTATTCATTACTGGCATGAATGAATATGTGTCCTGATTCAACTACAAGGGAACCAGGAATCACAATCAATTTAAATTACAAGTTATGTACAGAATGTATTTAATATGAATATTGTAGTGACATATATTATTACAAATGTTCTATGTGTGTCAGTTGTGTAGTAGTAACATGAGGTAATACTGGTTTTGTTTTGTTCAAGCTCTGTTGGTATTTGTCATCATGACTTCAATAGTTTGTCTTTAGGGACTAGTATTGGAGATGTTCACAGTTCCTGATTTTAAGACAAGTAAATTCCCCTCTTAATGTTAATTTTAAAAAGTCATTTCAAGATGAGGGGACATAATGTTGAGCTCAGCTGGCCAAGTTAGCTTATCTGGCGTGATGGCGGCAGGAAAGGACTCCTCTGCTCGAATTCTCCTCTGGGCTCTGGAGACACCTCACTGATAGCTAAAAGGACCAAGGAGTATGCTGTCCGACTCTGGATTCAGCAAAGCTCTGACCAGGTGCTGCTCAATACCATCAAGACCACTGTCCCTGAAATCAAGAAGGATGTACCATCTACTTCATAACTAATTTATATTTTCTTTCTACACTGATCACAATACATCACAAACATTGCGTTCAGAGCGTTAGGCCAACAGTCAGCTTCATTTGAAATACTTTATTCCAGTATTACCCTTCTTAATGGTTACTACGCCTCTGCACTTCCAGCATTATTTCTTTCTAGTCAATCATCCAGGTGTCAGTGTACTATTTGGCCATTCCATGCCGTTTTACTTCTCTCCGACACCCTCTGTTCAGGCTGGAGCATTATAGGCTTTACCTCACGTTTGCCACTGAACTACACATATATATACAGGCATAAATCAACAATTCACATTCAATTTTCATTAAAAGATATTGAATGGTTCAAGCTTACCACAATTCATACGAATAAACACAGATACGTTGATTAGCAATGAATTCTGGCACAAATACTGGCACAAATTCCCATCTGCTTATGTTCCAGGCTTTTATTTAGCAAAATTATGAGCTGGCTTCAACGCACTGTTGCTTTATCAAGCTTATTTGAACTAGTGGTCTCGAACTAACGCTCCCAAGTGTGTATATCAGCGAGACTGGCCAATGAGCCACGTTTCGACAAGTGTTTGAAAAAATATTACCTTTCCCCGTTTCCCCTAACAACCAAGATAGTATTTATAGCCCGACCAATCGTGGTTAGGCTTTCATTTGTTGCGCTCCAATCAATTTGGAGTTTACATGGTAGGCTATTTCTGTAACGTAAATTTTTTTCAAACACGTTATAAAAAATTTTATGAGCAGAAATGATTTTATGCTGTCAGGCACCCCCAATATTTTATTTTGGGTATAATTTATTAATTCCTGGACTATTTGCGTAACGTTTTACATATTATTTGTCAGCAAGCCCTAAGGAACCCAAAAATACAAATTTAAAGGAGCTACGTGGCTGCGTTCAAAATATGCAATTTTCTACCTCCTGTTTCGAAGATGTGCTGTCTGGGTACTGTTATGTTTTCAACCGTAAACCCATCTAATGTTGTCTTTTCTAATAAGAGTTTTTTATGATTTATAAACCTAACTCTGGGAAAGGGTAGTGTATTTTATCACTGTCCGTCTGAAAAAAAGTTAGTGCATGTAGACTTACACGCGTGATGGCAGCAATTGTGTATCGCGCGACGCGTGTTTAATGTTCGGCTTTCTGCCTCTCCCTTCTCGCTATCCTTTTGTCCATCTGTTCGTTCGTTTTGGGAACGTAATGTAGAAAACGACATGAATGGAATTTAAAATTTAGGTCATTACGCAGTCTGCCTCTTAATGTTTTTCCAAGAAATACAGCACACGTTTCATTGAAGAAAGCGGGTATAATACAGTAAGCTTTTACTATCAACGTGAAAGCGTTACAATTTGCAGACGAAGCAGAAAACAAGGGGGATTTCGAGTACATTCTTTGTGACAGCACTGTTATTTTACCATTGCTCTTCTCTTTATTAATTTTATTTGTTAGGCTTCATATTTACCTAATAATTTATATATGTGGATTAGAATATTTCATGACACCTCCCCTCTTAAAACAGACATTATATGTCAGTCCTTTATTCTATATACACATAGAGAAATTTATTATTATTTCTGGGGTTTACGGTGATTCTCATCACACGGATGGCGGCTTAAAAAATCCGCTCCCAGATTGGTTTTTCCAGATATATACTCAATGCTAAAATTATATGGAGCCAGAAGCAAAGACCATCGGAGTAACCTAGAGTTCTCATGCTTAGCCTGTGCTAAAAACGATAAAGGTTTGTGGTCTGTTTGCAACTTAAATGCCTTCCCATATAGATAAATATTGAATTTCTTTATTGCCCATATTACTGCAAGACATTCTTTTTCGCTAGTTGAGTAGTTGATTTCAGCTTTATTCAACTTTCTGCTAGCATATGCCACTGGGCTTAATTCCCCATCCAATGCATCTGATTTCTGTAGTAGAGTTGCACCTAACCCAATATTACTTGCATCCGTCCTTACTATGAATTCTTGACTTAAGTCAGGTAATTTCAAAATGGGTTTACTTGTGAGCTTTTCCTTCAATTCTTGGTAAGTCATTTCACATTGTGGTGTCCATGTAATGCGATCTGGATGTCCTTTACGTGTCAATTCAGTTAACGGTGCACATATGGAATTAAAGTTTTTGATATACTTCTGGTAGAAACCACATAATGAGACAAAGGATCTCACGTCCTTCTTGGTTTGTGGTCTCGGGGCTTTCTGTAGTTTCTCTAAATTCTTTGGGTCAGGGGTCATGTTTCCCTGATAAACTGTGTGTCCCAAAAATTCCAATTCTTTACATCCAACGCAACATTTGGTTGGTCGGGCTGTTAAATTTGCCTCCCTAAGTCGATCAAACAGCATGTTCAGAGAGTCAATGTGTTCCTCAAATGTTTCTGTTGCTATAAGGATATCATCCATAAAATTTGTTATACAGGGATTATTCAGAGGATCCAATAATTTTCTCATCATTCTAGAGAAGACACTAGGCGCATTCTTCAATCCAAATGGCAATCTATTAAACTCATAGTGTCCTTCTGAGGTACTAAAAGCTAGGTATGGTCTAACCTCAGGCTTTACTGGAATCTGATAGTATCCTTTACTCAGATCCACTTTTGAGAAATATTTAGCTTTATTTAGTCTGGCAAACAGCTGATTTGTATCCGGCAATGGATCCACCTGTCCTTCTGTAATAGCATTCAGTCTCCTGTAATCTATACAGAGTCTATGTTCTCCAGAGGGCTTCCTTAAGAGTACCACACCGGAACTATACGAAGACTCACTGTGCGAAATAATTCCTTCCTTCAACAGATAGTCTATCTCTTCCTTCAAAGCTTTCTCCTTAGCAAACGGAATCGAATATGGTTTCATACAGACAGGTGTGGAGTCTATTAGTTTCATATCATATTCCAATAGGTTTGTATGCCCTGGTCGGTCTGTTAACACCTCTGCATGATTATTTAGAACCTGTTGCACTCTCTCTTTCTGAGTTTTCGTTAAATGTGTACTGATTTTCACCTGTGCTGCTGTCTCACAGGGGTGTAATGGATATTCAAATGATGAAAGTGGTTCCTTTTTCATCTCCATGGCGATGGACAAGGTCAACAAGTGTGTCTCTTCCTGATGTTCTCTTTCCAAATATTTCTTCAGGAGATTCACATGATAGATTTTTTCTTTCCCCTTCTTATCTATCTTATAATTTGTTCTAGACACCTTCTCTAGAACTGTATATGGACCCTGCCATCCAATTTGTAACTTATTCTGACTCCCGGGCAAAAGAAGCAGTACTTTCTCTCCCACAGCCAAATTTCTGTCTTTCGCCTTCCTGTTATAATAGGCAGCATGTTTCTTCCTGGCTTGTTTCAAATTTTCATTGGCAAGTTTCCAGCCAGTTTTTAACCGAGTGGTCAGCTCATTCACATATTGGTATGAAGATGTAATGTTTTCCTCTGCCTTTTCATCAGTCCACGTTCTTAACAAAGCTACATATGGACCTTTAATTGTGTGGACCTATTTGTCCATGCACCGGTATGGTCTCTTCCACTCGAAGCTTTATAGTGATGATTTTTCCTCCCAGAATTATCATTCACAAAACGACCGCTACCAATTTTTCTTTTGGGGCTTTCTCCCCACTTAAAATTCTTGATGAGAGATTTCCTCTCTACATCCTCTTCCTCCAGTTTGTTTAAGTCCGATTGAGGGATTTTCGGCTTATCCTGGGGTAAGACATCTTTTTGCACTCTCCGCATAGTGGCCATTGTAAAACAGTTAAGTGAAGCTTGTCCGTGAAAAGGGGCTTCCCATTCCATTTGGTCCACTTTATCAAATCTATTTTTCTTTTTATTATCAGGCCTAATTTTGCCCCGTGGCGTGTCCAGGTCCTGATCCATGTTCCCACTTGTGGGTGTTCCCTCATGTGCTATGCTACACCTTTCTACAAAATTCTCAATGTCCCATCTTGCTTTGGGCCAATAATAATTGTGAGCCACCTTTTGAATGATGGTACCTATCTTCTCATGGTCCCCATCTGGTTTCACATGTAGGCTCCTTATTAAGTCTGTCCTATATCTTTTTGGAAGAACCAGCTGTCCGTGACCATTGGATCTAGCTCCAGTCTTCCTATACATCAACTTGTTTTTCATGTAAAAATCTCCCTTGCCTGGAGTTGTATGACAAGTTGACAATTTTCTGAAACAAGGCTTGAGTGTTTTATCCCCAGCCTGTGCCTTCCTCATCTCTTCTGGAGTGGTATCTAACATAATATCCTCCTCCTGTCTTGAGGTCGACCTGACCTGAAGGGTTGCCATATACACAGGTTTCCTTCTGCAACGGTCAGTGTCATGATTGTCCATCTGACAATTCTTACACCACCTTTTTCCTTGGTTGAAAGATTTTCTTTCATCATATTTCCTTTCATCGAATTGTGGGAATTTATTTTTATTTTCATACCGTGGCCTATCAAATTGGTGCTTACCTTTATTTTGATCCCTAGGATCAAATTTATTAAAGTTCTGTGGTGCCCTAAAGTTATCCACCTGTTTCTTTTTATTACCTGTTACCTCTGCTTGAGCTGCTTGATACCTTTCAGCAACATTTAGCAACTCACCCAGCCTCTCTGCACCTTGTTCCATGAGAAACTTTCTCAGGTCTGGAGCCATGGACTCTCTTAGTTGCTCTATAAGGACCATTTCCTTAAGATCTTGGGTTTTCCCCAGAGAAGTCCATTTCTCCAAGTATGTCTCTATTCGTGCAGAGAACTGGTGATAGGTTTCACCTGACAGTAGTTTAGCATTCCTAAATTTTTTCCTATAAAATTCTGCATTCTTTTCATACCTTAACAAAAGAGCCTGCTTTAGCATGTCATAATTTTCCTGATCACCTCTGCTCATTTTTGCAAAAACTTCATAAGCTGCCCCACGAAGTCCCTGAGATAACTTTAAGCTCCACCTTTCTCTCTCTAACCCATACGTGGTAGCTAATAGTTCATACCTATTTATATAGCTCTCAATATCATCGTCTTTCTCAACAAAATGATCTAAATGAAAATTCATAGCTGAGGTTGAGGCTCCTTGAGTAACCGTAGCATCAGAGGCAAAGGGACTGGCACCATTTTCAGGAGCATGGCCTTGAAACTCAAACTCCCTTAGTCGTAACTCATGTTCCCTTTGTAATCTTTTATCTTCTGCTTCCCTTTCTGCAGCTAATTTCTTCTCTTCCTTTCTGCAGCTAATTTCTTCTCTTCCCTTTCTGCAGCTAATTTCTTCTCTTCCCTTTCTGCAGCTTTTCTTCTCTTCTGCAGCTCTTTTGTCTTCTCTTTCTGCTTCCAATTTCTTAGCCTCTCAGCCTCAATCTGCAACCTCTTAGTCTCAGCCTCAGCTTCAAATTGTAACTTCTTAATTTCCCTTTCAGCCTCTAACTTCTTTCGGCTTCTTTTTCTAATCTTCTTTCTTCGCGTTCAATAAATTTGTCACATTCCGTTGTGACATAGGCAACCATAACTTGCCCATCTAATCCTAACTCTTTTGCAGTCTGAACCGCAGCAGATCGAAATTTGGCCAGGTCCGCCATTGTCTATCAGGTAAATTTATACAATGTCTAACCAACAATTCAATTCTAACTATATCTAATGGACAACACAGGCACCGTGAGCTCAACCTTATTTAATTCCACCCAAGGATACCTTTTAATTCTTATATTCCCTGAAGTGAATTACCCCCAATATTTTTAATAGTTAAAGATTCAAAATCCCAAGAGCGAGACCCCAATATATGTGGTGAAGTGGGATGTTATAAATATTTATAGGGGACTTAGTGTACTGACTGAGATCAGCTGTGAAGGTATCTATATCTATTAAGAGTAGTGTATTATAGATAACCTTACTTGCTACCACATATCTATATATCTCAGTCAGAATTATTCTGGAATAGTGTGATGCTACGTTATGTGTCTAGGGTATGTGTATGATGAAGTGTAAGTCACAACAACAGACAGATAAACAATTTAATTTAATCCACTACTCTTGACAACACTGTGACACTCACATACATATAACACTCTATGAGAATATCTTAAGGAGTCACTGATAACTTTCAAATAACAATATGTATTCATTACTGGCATGAATGAATATGTGTCCTGATTCAACTACAAGGGAACCAGGAATCACAATCAATTTAAATTACAAGTTATGTACAGAATGTATTTAATATGAATATTGTAGTGACATATATTATTACAAATGTTCTATGTGTGTCAGTTGTGTAGTAGTAAAATGAGGTAATACTGGTTTTGTTTTGTTCAAGCTCTGTTGGTATTTGTCATCATGACTTCAATAGTTTGTCTTTAGGGACTAGTATTGGAGATGTTCACAGTTCCTGATTTTAAGACAAGTAAATTCCCCTCTTAATGTTAATTTTACAAAGTCAGTTCAAGATGAGGGGACATAATGTTGAGCTCAGCTGGCCAAGTTAGCTTATCTGGCGTGATGGCGGCAGGAAAGGACTCCTCTGCTCGAATTCTCCTCTGGGCTCTGGAGACACCTCACTGATAGCTAAAAGGACCAAGGAGTATGCTGTCCGACACTGGATTCAGCAAAGCTCTGACTAGGTGCTGCTCAGTACCATCAAGACCACTGTCCCTGAAATCAAGAAGGATGTACCTTCTACTTCATAACTAATTTATATTTTCTTTTTACACTGATCACAATACATCACAAACATTGCGTTCAGAGCGTTAGGCCAACAGTCAGCTTCATTTGAAATACTTTATTCCAGTATTACCCTTCTTAATGGTTACTACGCCTCTGCACTTCCAGCATTATTTCTTTCTAGTCAATCATCCAGGTGTCAGTGTACTATTTGGCCATTCCATGCCGTTTTACTACCCTCCGACACCCTCTGTTCAAGCTGGAGCATTACAGGCTTTACCTCACGTTTGCCACTGAACTACACATATATATACAGGCATAAATTAACAATTTACATTCAATTTTCATTAAAAGATACTGAATGGTTCAAGCTTACCACAATTTCATGGAAATAAACACAGATACGTTGATTAGCAATGAATTCTGGCACAAACTGGCACAAATTTCCATCTGCCTATGTTCCAGGCTTTTATTTAACACAATTATGAGCTGGCTTCAACGCACTGATGCTTTATCAAGCTATTTTAAACAAGTGGTTTCGAACTAACGCTCCCAAGTGTGTATATCAGCGAGTCTGACCAATGAGCCCCGTTTCGACAAGTGTTTGAAAAAATGTTACCTTTCCCCGTTTCCCCTAACAACCAAGATAGTATTTATAGCCCGACCAATCGTGGTTAGGCTTTCATTTGTTGCGCTCCAATCAATTTGGAGTTTACATGGTAGGCTATTTATGTAACGTAAGGTTTTTTTCAAACACGTTATAAAAAATTTTATGAGCAGAAATGAGTTCATGCTGTCAGGCAGCCTCACTATTTTATTTTGGGTATAATTTATTAATTCCTGGACTATTGGCGTAACGTTTTACATATTATTTGTCAGCAAGCCCTAAGGAACCCAATTTTCCCACTTTAAAAGAGCTACGTGGCTGCGTTCAAAATATGTATTTTCTACCTCCTGTTTCGAAGATATGCTGTCTGGGTACTGTTATGTTTTCAACCGTAAACCCATCTAATGTTATCTTTTCTAATAAGAGTTTTTTATGATTTATAAACCTAACTCTGGGAAAGGGTAGTGTATTTTATCACTGTCCGTCTGAAAAAAAAAGTTAGTGCTTGTAGCCTAACACGCGTGATAGTAGTAATTGTGTATCGCGCGACGCGTGTTTAATGTTCGGCTTTCTGCCTCTCCCTTCTCGCTATCCTTTTGTCCATCTGTTCGTTCGTTTTGGTAACGTAATGTAGAAAGAGACATGAATGGAATTTAAAATTTAGGTCATTACGCAGTCTGCCTCTTAATGTTTTTCCAAGAAATACAGCACACGTTTCATTGAAGAAAGCGGGTATAATACAGTAAGCTTTTACTATCAACGTGAAAGCGTTACAATTTGCAGACGAAGCAGAAAACAAGGGGGATTTCGAGTACATTCTTTGTGACAGCACTGTTATTTTACCATTGCTCTTCTCTTTATTAATTTTATTTGTTAGGCTTCATATTTACCTAATAATTTATATATGTGGATTAGAATATTTCATGACAATCGCTAATATCATCGGCAGTGATGAGATCGTGTAATAAAGACATAGGGCCGCGTGGACGCGCGCCAAAGACAAGTTCGAAGGGAGAAAATCCTGTGTGTTCATTAGGGACTTCTCTATAGGCAAAGAGAGCCGCGGGTAAAACCCTGTCCCAATCTTGAGGATGATCTTCAGTTATCTTACCAAGCAAAGTCTTGAGCGTTCTATTCAGACGCTCAACTAACCCATTAGACATAGGATGGTAGATACTACTGAGAGATCGTTCAATATGTAAGGTAGACATTACCTGTGACATAGTGTCAGATATGAGTTGAGTGCCATGGTCTGACAATATTTCTCTGGGGAACCCCAAGCGAGAAAATATCAACCAAAGAGCATCTGCGATATCTGTAGTAGATATGCTCTTAAGAGGAATAGCCTCTGGCCAACGTGTGCACATATCGACACATGTAAGGATAAACTGATGTCCTCTGGCCGACTTGACCTTAAAAGGGCCAATAATATCTATGGCCATTTTCTGAAACGGCCGAATAGGAATGTCAGCAGCCTGGATAGGCGCAGCATGTCGTGGTCCTCTAGATTTGACCTCCTGACATACCTTGCATGATCGGCAGTAAATACGAATGTCCTTATTGACAAAAGGCCAAAAGAAAGCCGCAAGGACTCTCGACTTCGTACGGGCAAAACCCATATGTCCAGCACATTGCGAGTCATGAGCATGTTGTAATATTTGGACTCTCATGCTCTTGGGAACAAGAATTTGCGAATGTGCCGACGTAGTCGAATCTTGTACCATACGTACAAGTACGCCGTTTCTCATTGCAATCCAAGATTTTCTATTTGTATCCTGATTCGGATCACCTTTCTTCGCAAGAACGAAGAATTTTTTTAAAGAAGGATCTTCTTCTTGCAATTTTATGAAAGAGTCACGAGTGATTACTAAGTGACTATCTTGGCTATCAACTTCATTATCACTATTCAGTGAAGTTTCGGGTGTTTGTAGAGCTTGTGCTCTTGTAACTACTGCATTTGTAGCTTGCATGTTATTATCTTCCCAAGCAGCAATCTGCTGTGGGGTACACTCCCTAACTCCGTGAATACGACCAATAATAAGGTCCGCAATAGGATTAGGTAAGAGACAAGCATGCACATCTCCAGTAAAGAAAGGAGTGGCAATGCGAATTACAGCAGTAGGATATTTTTCTAGAGTGCCGCCAAATGTGACACATTTAATAACCCTTCCTGTAGCACAAGATGGATCTACAAGCGATTGTCTAACACCAATAGTGGTGCATCCGGAATCGAAAAGTAGTGAGACCGGAGTATCATTAACAAGACCCTTATGTAGAATTAAAGAACCCCTCCCGTCATGCGCAACAGCAGCAGGAAGAGCGGGAAGTGGGTGACCACAACTCAAAGTAGTTATGGTACCCGGTTCGAATAAAGTACTGCATTGGGGGCATTTGTTTGCTCTCTCAAAGTCAAAAGCAGAACTAGTGACAGCGTCAAAGTTTTTACTATCAACAACATGATTACAGGCTCCCTCAGTTTCCTGTTGTACAGCATTAGCCTGCTGATATCTCTTTTTTTTGTGTTGAGATCTACCCCGACTATTATTACCTCTGAAGTTATCAGAGTTATTATTATCTCTGCAGTTATTATTGTCTCTATTGTAATTGTTATACTGGTTCGAATTCCAGTTTCCACGATTACTATCATGTTCACATTGATGCGAACATCTATTTGTTTGGTTTTGAGGTCTTCGGCAGGAATAACCTCTATTACCATATCCTCTTTTGAAATGCTTATAATTATTAGGGTGATAGTAACGACCACTATCAGGTTGTCTCCAATTCTTCGAAGAAGAATCACCATGAAATTGATTTCCATGATTTTGACAGAAATTACCGCTACTCTTTCTATCAAAATTTTGTTGGGATCTACGAGCAAAGTTTTGGCCATACGGAGCTGCCGAAGCAACTGGTAAACCTTCTTTCACCTTAGAGTTACCCATGGTTATGTGTGGGTGCGCAGTTACGTATTGGCAACAGAAATCTTCCATTTCTTTTATTGTTTTAGGTTTACGTTCATGAAGGAAAGCAAGGAAAGACTCATTGACAGACGACATGACTTTGTCTCTAAGTATTAAGTCCATAAGTCCTTCATAAGTTTTTTCCGTCTTAGATAGTTCAACCCATCGTGAGAAAGTAATGCGTATTCTTGCAATAAACTCGGAGAATTCAACTCCATTTTCAGGTAACATGTTTTTAAATTGTAGACGATAGCCGTCTTCGTTAAGCTGATATTTCTTTAACAAAGCGGCCCTGACAACCTCATAATTGTTCTTGTCAGGTTCATCCACCATATTTAATATACTTAGAGCTTTACCTGTCAGTATCCCTGATAACTGATAAACATATTTTGCTTTGTCTATGTTATGAGCTGTACATGCTTGTTCAAATCTGTCCAGATAGAACATTATGTCATCACTGGAAGGACTAAATGTTGGTAACTTAATCTTAAAAGTATCATTATTAGCCTTACCAGAAGATGAACCCTTGTTTGAATCATTACCATTACTCATGCTCGTCAATTTCAATTTTTCCAACTCTAAAGCTAAGAGTTTTTCTTCATGTTCCATTTTTGCTTTCCTCTCATCAGACTCTCTTTGTAACTTCCTTTCTTCAGCTTGAGCCTGCATTTGAAGTCTTTCATTTTCAGCTTCTTTTTCAAGTCTTTTATTTTCAGCTTCTTTTTCAAGTCTTTTATTCTCAGCCTCTAGCTGTAGCTTTCTTTCCTCAGCTTCTGATTCCCTTTTTTGTTTTTCCATTTCCATTTGGAATCTCTTTTCATCCACCTGCATCTGCAGTTTCTTTTGTTCAGCTTCCATATGCAGTTTCTTTTGTTCAGCTTCCATTGCTTTATCATATCGAGCAGTTGCAAATTCTTCTAACTTATCACCAGTCTTCCCAAGCAATTTACCCTGCTCAATAAAGTGCTCAAATGTAGACATGTTGTCTAACATATGAGTCCAAAACCTGAAATAATTAACTAATTTATTTCAAACCTAAGTGTAACAAGTCTTAATTAAGCACTTGTATATTCACATCACATTATATTATCCCAGTCTCTGTGGGAAACAAGTCTCCAATCAAAGAACTTGTATATGAAATATCAGCACTCAATTCTTGATCATAAGTGCACTTCTCATTCAATAGTGCACGACACTATTCATCATTCATTTATCATCAGTGTAGTAGTAACAGTGCATTAGCATAGCCCATTAACTAATTACTATAACTGTAAACAATGACTATGTAAACACATGCAGAATGTAAACATTGAAAATGTAAACAATACAAACAATGTAAACAATAACAATGTAAACAATAACAAAGATCAGCAACAATACAAAAACTTTCGCAGAAATCAACTAAAAATAAAGCAGAAATTAATGAAATATCACAAAAAATGTGACGATATCTGCGATAGAATTAAACAAAATACATGACACCACAGTGTATAAACAAAAATGTTGTATGAAACTAAATTATAGACAAGAGTAGGCTAACAAATACAAACAAATCAAAACAAAACTAAAGAATGCGAAATAATAACGAAAACAATATTAAAACATGTCATCACAGCTAACATAAATAGCAACAGAAGTCGCTTAGCAAATTCCAGTATCGGAAATTTGCAAACCCTACAGAAAACGCTCACAATAGACGACCTCTATGACGTGGCATAATCTAACGGAGACACCACCCAACCGAGAACCCGCTGAAATATAAACATATAAATATACAAATAACATATAAACATATAACATATAGAATGAGATGATACACAGAAGACTCAGCAGAAGTATAAGGGCACAGTTTACATACAAACAGGCCACTTAACTTATAGGCTTCCAATCGTAGAACAGCAGAAAAACGGATGTCAATCAACGTCCTAAAGAGCGAAGCTCCAACGATGATGGCACATCTGAACTGCTTCCACTGCTAACACGATGGTACAAGAGCTTCTGAAATACTGTGTGTTGAGTTGTTTCGGCACTTGACCTTCTAATCCAAAAGTAAGTTGATGGAAATCGGTACTTGGCCTTCTTCAGAAAACAACCCGTTTCAACCGGCACTTGACCTTCTCAAAAAACGACAGCACTGGAACCTTGACAGCAGCAACTTGCTTGACTTGCGTAAAAGATAACAGCAGTCCGAGTTATCCGGCAACATGTAACAACGCCGGGTACTGTCAAATTCTTGTTTCCGACAAAAAGTTGAAATTTTGACTTTTACCGGGCAACGCCGAGTACTTTGAAAATTTTGAAGATGTTGACTGTATTGAAGAATGTTAATTTCTTGAAGGATGCTGATGAATTCTTGTTGAAAATGAAGTGGGTAAGGGACCCCGTGTTTGCTAGTACCAGAATCAAACCAGCTTATGGCCACCAAATGATGCGTGATGCCATATGATGATGGATGGCATCCGCATGTCTGGTTTTGTGTAGTGTGTAGATGTGTTCAGTCAAAACAATGTTCATGCAACAATAACAGGGCAATCCACATAGGACGTCAGTAAACTCACGACGTATAAAGTCAATGAGTCTTGAAACAGCCGTTGACGTTTTTCTTCATTATTTATTGTGGACGCCACAGTGACAAAATGGTTACGCAAATGTGTAGGCACATCAAACAGTCATTATCACAGCAACATTCAATACAGCAATAAACGGTAGACAGCATTACAATGATGAGTCAGATGCATGTTATATTTCATAGTGCTGTAAATGTAGTCAGGTGGAAAACTCCATCCTTTTCTATAACAGCCAGGAGATAACCAGATGTATGAGATCAGTTCACTCTCCTTAGTTTGACTTCAGCAAGACAGACACGTCTGCCGAAGTATAAATAATGTCCTCAAGAATATCCTCTAGATAATAAAGGTTTTCTAAACCTAGTTCATTTAACAAAGTAGCAAGTAATGGTCCTTGGTACATGCATCAACCGATGCAGTACAATGCAGCGACATGTGAGCTGGGAAGAACATCTCGTGACGACGACTTTCGGAGACAGGCTATGAATCGAAATCGCTCACGACCCAAAATCGATAGAGTTAATGAAAAGTCAATTTACCTTGCTTTCATGAAATACACAGAAATATCACGCCTCCCGACATGTGGGAAAACACTAGAGGTATTATCTCGACTAAACGAAATATCCATAAGAGGACTACACATCCCTGACAGAACAAAAATAGCGGAGATCCCCTCTTCAACGAGGCATCTCTTTCGCCATTCCAAATCGCTCACTCCCACTAGTGGTGGGCGGAAACCGATCGACCAAACAACAAGACAAGTCATGCGCAGTCCAGCGCAAAAATGACCACAGCTCAAAAGTTAACTGCATTCGATACCAACGCGAGAAGACAAATGCTTACCGAGAAAAGTGACTATAAATTTCAAGCAGTTGTTGCCCTTGCGTTATAAACCAGATATTGAAATAAAACGATGTTGCGAGAATTTATCACGCAACCACAGG